>JAPTHN010000013.1:27304131-27657776 GCA_026936325.1 Platynereis dumerilii
TGTTGACATATCAGAAATCAAATGACTTCCAAGTGGTTTTGGGACATAATTTGTCAATATTATTCATATATTTTATCGATTTTTTCTGATGATTGATTTATAAATTATGCGACACAGATATTTCACCAATTTAAGGTAATAATTAGCCCCTTTTTTCTGGGAATCCAAAACCTGAAAAATATGCTTGAAACATTCCGCATCAAATAAATTTAATAATCTTGAAAGAAACCCATTTTCTGATGATTTATTTCTTCAGTTATTGCATCTACTGACAACAACGTTTTTCTTGGAATCCAAACCCTGACCAACTAAAAAATAATTCCATGAACTCATTGCCATAACTTTTCGGCCCTGAAGTGTCACACTAAACTTACTCACGAGTTAATCTGAACAGACATCAGAGAAGGAAAACAACAGGGCTCTGGAGTCAGAGTCTGGAGTCGGAGTCTGGAGTCGGAGTCTGGAGTCGGAGTCTGGAGTCGGAGTCTGGAGTCGGAGTCTGGAGTCGGAGTCTGGAGTCGGAGTCTGGAGTCGGAGTCTGGAGTCGGAGTCTGGAACCGGAGTCTGGAGCCGGAGTCTTGAGCCGGAGTCGGAGTCTGGAGTCGGAGTCTGGAGTCAGCCTAGATGCCAGAGGTTTAAGACTCAAATGGCATAATTATGATTATGTTTTTCTAATTTTTATGTTATTTATGCTGTTTTTTTTTGTCAAAGATGCCACAATGAAAGAGCCATTTCTCATCAGACTATGTTTCTATAACTATTAATTTCCTACTGCCAATTAATTTGTAGGGTAAAGACCCAAATGATATGTGATAATTTTCGTAATTTTAATTCAATTTATGAATTTGTTTATTTCAGGCACAACAATTTCTCATCGGGTAGGTAAGTTTCCACACATATTATTAATTTTCTGTTACAAAATTGACAGGGTTTACCACAAAAAAGTACACAGTAATTTGGTTCCGAATATTATTAAAGAAATCAAGCACAGTGGGATTGATGGAGTTCGAATTGGCATTGAGTTTATGTGCAATTTTAAAAAGTAGTTTAGAGTAGGTAAAGGTAGGAAGTGATTTAGCCAAAAGGTGTGAAAGGGTAAAGTACGAGGGGCGTTCAGAAAGTTCGAGGCTTTTTTTTATATGGATACTTATTTTTAATCTAGAACTATGAATTCACAGGATAAAATTCAGCATAATTGCAATTAATTTCCAAAATTTTTGAGAATTTGGACATTTTTAAGTCATTCTGTGGTTGCCATGAAAACTGAAAGTTCAGCTTCTCGGGGCAGGTAATACTGAAACCAAGAATGCCAAGAAATTGTGACTTTGAGAGACTTCTCTCTGTTACTTAGTATTAGTGAGATTGATAAAAAATGTGTGTATTCTAACACTGAACCCATGTAGGAAAGCACTCCTGCATGCCAGATTTGGCGAGGGAAATTCAGGAGGCAAAGGTGTGTTTCCCTGACTACATAAGGACTTGTGAAAGCATGGATTCACTAGTATGAACAAGAGACCAAAATGGACAGCATTATCCATCCCAGCTATTCCTCTGACATTTTGCTTTACATAAGTCCTGGTTTTCCCTTACTTTAGTCCATGGGGGCTATAGTTTCAGGCACAGGAGGAGAAAAGGCTTTGGATGACCGAAATTCTTCCACAGAACTTTGTTTGGAGGACTTCAAGGAACATTCATTTCAATGGGTCAGGTGCATGAATCAATGCTTTTAGAGAGCTTGGGAGTATTTTTAATGGCTAATATTATATTTCTTGTGTCAAATATTGTCAATCTCACTAATACAAGTGATAGAGAGAGCTCTCTCACAGCCAAAAATCTTTGGCTTTAGTGGTTTCAGTATTATCTGCCCCAAGAAGCTGAACTTTCAGTTTCCATGGCAACCAACGAATGACTTAAAAATGTCCAAATTCTCAAAAATTTTGGAAATCCATTCCAAATATGCTGAAATTTATCCTGTGAAAAAATCAAAGTTCATGATTTAAAATAAGTGTCCATATACAAAAAAGCCTCAAACTTTCTGAACGCCCCTCGTAGGGGTCGGTTCCTCTTTTCTGATGGGGTAGTTATACTTTATTTTTGGATGTACTGCATTTAAACATCTTCTCTTTTTTTAACGAAGTGTAATATGTAATCTGCCAAGTAGGAGAGAGCGGTAAGCAGGTCTAGATTTACTATGCCAACGCTGTTGTATTACGGTTTGTGAATTGTCGATCAGATCAGAAATTTTCGCGTTAATTTGCGTCGTTTTGCCGATTTCGTGAACGGCCGCTAGAGGCGCCACTGTTTCGGTGCGCCCTCTGTCAGTTTTGCGGCGTCATGAACAGAGTCATGCTATTTACACTGCACATGCGTGGTAGAATAATGGCGGCGAGCATGTAGATCACGTGGTCAAAACAAAGATGGCGAATGACACGCTGAGATTGAAGGGACAGTATTGCATGATTTTTCAATACGTACGTGACTAGTGTTGGAAGGATCGCTAAGCGAGAGTAATTTGCCGCCTTCGGCGGCAAATTACTCTTGCTTACCACTCTAAAATTTTCCTGTATTTTGTAATGCTGGAGTGAAGATGATGCATGGTGCGGCGCCAGGGCTTTACAGTTGGAATTTTTTGGTGCCGTCGCGGAAAACTTTGTTTTTCAGATGGCGTTAGAATGGAATACTAATCTGTAAACATTGTAGATTAGATTTATTTCTTTGTTACCACATGAAAACTTATTGGTGTGCAAAAAAATGCCAAACAGAAGAGTCAGAGTCATAGTCAAAATTCAGGAGACTGGCGGAGTTTGAATCAGAGTAGTTTTTTCAGCTTGGCAAAGAAGTCAAAGACCTGTTTATGTAGGACTGTCAAAATGCGAAGATAATATTATGGTGAAGTTTTAAAAGACATAAATTTATAAGCACTCCGACTCCTGACTCCTTTGGGTTTCTGAATTTCAATTCTGACTCCGACTCTGACTCCATAGGTCTCTTGAATATTGACTTAGGTCTATGAGGTGTTAGTGCACTGTATATAGTTTTTTGCACAGTCATGATCACGACTCACATTTTGCTATCTGGCTGCAAAAGGGCAGGTGCAGTCTAGTTTATTATGCCTTGCATTAAAGCTCAACGGTATTGGTGATATTCATGCAAACTACTGAGTAGCTCAGTGCTTTCAGCATTGAGCAAAATTAGTAGACGTTAAAAGTATCCCAATGTGCCCCGGTTCCCCTTACTCATTTCTGTAGACCACAGAGAATATTATGTAAATATATTACAGACTGCTTTTTTCACTCAATTATTGTGCATTGCCTGTCTTCTAACGTCTAAGGTTGGACAAGTCTGACCAGATCCACTTGACAAATTTCAGAGTTTTGGATCAAGCACAAGGTGTTCAAAACAGAAAATATGGCAGTATGTCAAATATATATTTTCCCCACCGTGTCCTTTACTTTAACACATTCATTGCTGAAAAACTATGCAAAACTTAATAGCTTTAACAATGTTGCATTGCAAAAAAATATATTAATTATTGAAACAATATGCAAATTGATTTGCTAATGTAAATTGAAAAATGAAATAGATTAGTTAGATGTGTCTTCCAAAGTGTGGCTTAAATGAGTTTATCAAACTCAATATTTGCGCTCATGTGTGAGACGATATTTGAAGATTTTCAGAAAATATTTCATCAACCAGCCAAGCGAATGACATTTGTCAGCCAACATATTTATTATATATATCAAATGCACATATATAATGACACAGCTGGCAGACCAATAATTCATCGAAGGCAAGACGGTCCATCGAGTGTGCTCATATTAAAAACTTGAAGTGACCAGCCGAGTAAATTATGAGATTTGTTGGTACAGACACCTTTCGTCATATAGGGCTTTTCATTTTAAGTTGAAGCCGACAATTGGCTGAGATATTAAAATCCATAAAATTTCTCAAACATTTGTTCAGGAAGGCAGGTTTCCGGAGTGAGCTTAAAATGGCTTGCCACTTTTTTTAAAGGTGAAAGCTTCATTTACATATGCCACAATAGACAATAAGGTTCAGGCAAAAAACCATATGATTCACACCATGTGGTTCATCATTGTGAACCATACTGCATATAATTATATGATGGTGTTTTGTAAACAGTGGGTAGTGAAGTCATGACGTCACAATGTTTTGAGGCTCTGATTGGTCGGTGTGGTTGCTAGGTATCTTATTGCGGCCATTCAAACAAAATAGTGCCTCTTGAGATTATTAATTATTTTTAATTATTATTTTCACTGGAGGTCTATTTTTATTGTGGGATATAAATAAAACTTAATGGGAGTGTGGTTCACAGCAATGAACCTAACTAATTTCAGGTCTGCTGCAGAATAAACACTCGTCCTTCGGATTTGTGTTGTATTCCTCGACCTGACATTCATGAGGCTCATTGCTGTGAACCACACTCCCATTAAGTTCTATTATAATTCCGTATATTTATCTTATATATTTCTAAATGATTCACTGAAACAATTGTTATTGACTTTCTCTGTCAGCCGTCCCATACAGCATTCAAGATGCCCAATAAAGGTAAAACTCCTGCACACTGTGCATTGGGTATCCATGGAGCCCACAAGCTGAGGTTCATTTTTCTAACACAAGGGGCAGGGATGGTTGGGAGACATGGGATTTGCTGCCCTCTGGGGTAAGTCATCACATCACTGTTTGTGACCTGTATGGATTAGTGCAGAAAATGTAGTGCAACTAAAATTCTTGTTGTGGTGATACAGCCCTTCAAGAAAACAATTTTGCAACATGGACCCTTCTAATCTTATGGTATTAATTGAAGTAAGTATTATACGTGAAACAGGAGATGTTTTGCCATAGGGTCAACCGTCAATGCTTTGCATCTTCAACCAAACAAGTGGAAGCATGAATTCACATACGCATGTTATGAGATGGAAACATGCAGGGGCGTAGATCCTGGGGGGATGGAGGGGATGCATCCCCCCCTAGGATGAGCCTGGGGGGGATGATCATATGATTATCCCCCCCTAGAATTTCGAATATAACTACTTGGTTTTGACAATTATTAATTACATTTAGCTGTTTTTTGTCATAATACCAGTGGATGTTATATGGAAATACAAGCTACAGATCTTATCTTAGATAATCTAAAATATATTGGTTTCTGGGCCCTTAAGTGGCCCCGAAATCACGTGCCACGCGACTTTTGGCCCGTTGGGGCTCGCGCAAACTTTTCGTTTGCCGAAATCATCCCCCCCAACAAAAATTAAAAATCTACGCCCCTGGACATGGATAGTATTTGATTCATGTGGGACTGCACAAATTTCTTTGCTGCACTCTCCAAGTTATTGTATAAGTTAACATCTTGGATAAGTGAGTGAAATACAAAGCCAATGCAATTTCGATAGGAAGGCTGGTTCACTTCGGAATGCTCATCAAAGGATTTGACCAATGATCTTAATGTAACTGTTCGTTGCACTGTAAATTTTGAATTTTGAATTGGCTTAATTGATTGAGTGAGATGGTTGCACAATTCCTTTTAGCCAAGATAGCTTGTTGTTTGCAAGTTACAACACCATAAAGATTATCATAACTCAAAACGGCAAGCTATCATGGCTCAAACAAATTGTGTAACCATCTCACTCAATCATTTGAGCTAACTCAAAATTTCAAATTTTACAGTGTGGGCAACGAAAATTGGCATCACATTTTCCTATATTTTCCTTTATGACCACATGTGTTTTTTCTTCATTCGTAACAAATGATTATCCTTGCTATAACAACAATACAGTTTCTTTGAAGATGTTTTGCATTGGCCCTATGGCAAAACATCACCTGTTTCACTAACGTACAGACAGCACTGCATATTTATAGACACACCATTTTCGAAACAGACAGCCCTTTGTTTATGCTTAGGGACTGTTCAGAATTTATGACTGGAGGGGGGGGGTTGGGAGTTTTGGCCGAGGGGGTACTAACTTTTCACACATGTTTCAAGGGGGGTATTAATTTTTGACAACACTTCCAAGGGGGGTAAGATATTTTAACAAAGAAAAAATGTGGGGGGGTTGGGAGTTTTGGCCGAGGGGGTACTAACTTTTCACACATGTTTCAAGGGGGGTATTAATTTTTGACAACACTTCCAAGGGGGGTAAGAAATTTTAACAAAGAAAAAATGTTAAAAAACACGCATAAACTCATTTTATTTGGACTTTATTACGCACAAAAGTCCGCAAATCTGTACGCGTGGCCGTTAGGGGTACAACTTTTTTGCAACGTCACAACCCTGTATCATATTGTGATGAGCTTTTGCTAGAAAACACTGAAAATCAATGTCTTTTTGGTATTTGATCAAAAAAGTTCACCCATGACTCTCATTGAAATTTTTGCATTTTGTGTCAATTTGGCGCATTTTCCGAGAAATGTAAATGTAGTTGGATCATTGATGAAATGGCTTATATTTTGGAACCATATAACTTTTAGTAACTAGAAGAGCTACACTTTATATTTCAATGCAATTATAAAGCAATTCATACAGAGGAAGGTTGCAGAATATGGATTTTTTAAGCAACAACAAGTCATAAGTATGAGTGAAGAGCAATCGCAAATTTCCTTAGTTTTTGCGTTTGGTGTGCAGTTCTTTCATGACCTTAATTGTTTGTTCATTACATTGATTTTATTCCTGCTGATGTTTAGTCTTGATGGCTCTTGCTTTCAGTGATTTTCAAGCACTACAAAGTGTCTTGCTAGAAGGCTTACTATACAAGGCTTGTGAAAGCTTCACATTCTCTCCAGCTTGATACATTTGATCATTGATCCAGTGGTCTGTCCAGTTATTAGAGATAAACTGACAGACTGCAAGCAGTCTTTCCCTCAAATATGACCTCAGATAAAAGGCCATTAGAGCTAGGATGTCTCAGGAATTCCATTTGGCATTAATTTTACTGATACTTGGAACTTCTGAAACCTGAAAGGGAAAGATTTGTTTTCGTCAAAGAACAGAAACCTCTTAATAATTATTTCTCCCACCAGTTTGATCATCAATGACATGAGTTCCATTCTGGAAGGACCCTTGGAGTTCATAATGTTTTATCATAAATCTTTGACAAATATGTTTGGTGACTTCATTCGGTCCACCGGCTCCTGATCCATGAAAATGCATGGATTTCACTCTAAAAAATGGTGCTGACAATTCACAAATTGTGACATACAGCTGCATCACAGCTTTGGCTCACACACTATTTCTGTAATCCAGGTACTTACTTGCAGCTTTGCCTGCCAAATAGCCCACTTTGAACTTTGATAGAATACAGCTTAAATTTGTCATCTGCATGAGCCATTCAATAATTGTGCTACATGCTCATATTTTTGTTTTTTGCGCTAATAAGTCAATGTAGCACATTTTCGAGCTTGGATCATTTCACTTGCTCAAAAATCATTGGAAAGTTAAGTTTAATTGTCCCCAGCTGAATAAACTCAGTTGATAATTGTGCCAATCTGTCTTTTCTGCCTTCAACTGACTACCCAAGAAACAGGTACCACCAACAACCTGCTTCTTGAGAGCAATTTCGCTTCTGCTGGCCAGTCAGACTTCTTTTCTACAGGCACATGACTTCCAGATTAATGGGAATGGACCTATTTCTCTTCCATTTCTCTTTGTTCTTCTGAACAACTTCAAACAAAACTTTTTTGATGGATAAACCCATCATGAGCAGTAGCCAACAACATCTGAGAACACATTTCACGAGTGAATATTGTTTACATGGCCAAAGAAGCAAAATTCCTGGAATTTGACCATTTACAATGCTGCAGAGATAGTTTTAATACTCATATATTGTGTAAAGGACTAAAAGACATGCATGTGAATACCAGAAAAGTCCAGACAGTGCCTCAAACCTGACAAATGTGTAAGTTTAATAAGAAAGGTTGGTGAGGTCGCTCTTGACACTTGCAAATCCTTCCGCAGCCTGCGCATCTGTGCTATCAGTGAGTTTCATCCTCACTCCAATCTAATTTTGTTGATATGTGGTGGCATAAAATAATAATATAGCATTGTGTTTTTCATCAGGAACCTCTAATAATGCTATAGCACAATTATTTGCAAAAGAGTTGACAAATCCACCAAATTTTCAACAGAAAAATGATAAAATTGGAAGAAAAATGCATAATATTAGCTCACACAAGGTAACATGCCATATGTGAAGTGCCTTATATGGTCCCACTGAAAAGCTAATTTCAAATGCTTTAATTTGGTATTACTTTGGTTGCTGTATCTTCAATAGACAAAAAGCTATAAGATGAAATAAAGTACTCCACCGGCGGAAAATTGCCATTTATTGACTGTAATAGATGGCCAACACAAACATGAGTTCATGGGTGAACTTTTTTGAAGATAGGTCAAAAATGACTTAACTACAGTAGTTTTTATACAAAAGCTCATCCGGCTATGACACAGGAAATTGATTTTGAGGAAAAAAATTGAAAAGTTGTATCCCTAGTGGCCGTGTATAACAGTATATAGGCCTATATATATGTGTGTAAGGCTTTGTATGTCGAGGGGGGGTACTAAAAATATGCGTGAAACCTAAGGGTGGGGTACTAAAAATCCGCCTGAAACTCAAGGGGGGTATCAATTTTGACGGGAAGTTCCAGCAAAACTCCCACCCCCCCAAGTCATAAATTCTGAACGGTCCCTTAAATTTAATATTCTCAGAATGAAACATTTCACTGACATTAAAAATAGGCAATGTCCATGCCTCGCAGGCTGGCATACAGGTAATCCCACTCACGTGGCAGTTCCCAACTTAGCCAAAACCAGAGCTCTATCAAAAGAACTGAAAAGATAAGGTCAAGGTGAAGACACAAAGCTGCCAAAGAAGTGTACAGACTATTACAGAGACCTCAGAAACTTATAGAGTTTTGTATTTCACCCGTGATTGATTCGCAATACTTGCACCTGCAAAGCAGTATGTAAGTCAATGAAAGTCCTTCCGCACTTTTCACTTCTTCTCTTACATAATATAGTGGAAAACTTATTGATGTGCCTCATCAGTGATTCAAGGATGAATCCAATGTATGCTCTTATAGTCTACACGTGACCAACCAAACTAGGATCTAGGATGGTGATTTCTACAGTGCCACCTGTAAGAACATGAAACAGGTAATGTTTTCCATTGGGCCAATGTTAAACATCCTCAACCAAATGTTTTTTTAAATAATAAGAACAACACCTTTGATTTTTTAGAAGGAGAACTATATTTACAAATTGTATAATAATCATGACATACAATCACAAATTGAGCAGGCACCTATTGGGCTATCAATTAACTCAGGTCTATGAAATGCAAAGAAGTTAATAATATTTATCAATTGGTTGCATAATGTCTACAAGTTTCGTGACTAGCGAAGTGCATGATCCGTGCGTAGATCAACATAACGAAGCCATACCTGAGCCGAACGAAAGATTATGGTCACTACAAGGCATTTAAGAAATGTTATGGTACAAATTTGAAGAAATAGACATTCTTTTTTGACATATGACAAGTGTTTGACAGTGTTGTTAGGACATATCAAGACATGAGTAAGACATTTGACAATGTTTGACAGTCATATATATATATATATTTATTACTGGAAGAGGATATGCACATTGTTTAGTGTAATTTTTCAAGGATCTAGGCACTTCGAGGGAACTCCTCTAGGGGGCTCATTACCACCACATAAACTCGAGAGGGCGCTGTCATCACAGGTGCAGTGGAACATGGGATAGGTAAGCAAATTTAAACAGCCACAAAAGGACAGAGCATCTTTCAACAATCTTGAAGTTGGCGATAGCTATGATGAGTGTATAAACCATTATGTTTCTCTGAGTACAGATAGTGTCATTTTAATTACTGAAGAACAAGTCTATTCTATTTTGCCTATCATGGCTCATCAATACTATTATAGACAATGATTTTCAGATTATTTTTAGAGAATTAATATTTGCAGATCAGCATAATTATAATATAAGCTGGCTGATCAGCATTTGCAAAGCAACATCAAGTATGTCACAATATTATTTATTAAATTTCATACGTAAAGATGCAACCAAGTTGTCAAGTAACCAAAGGAGCGTATCAATATTTTGTGTTTGCGATCGTCAAACAATAACAACAGTCCTTTTATAAATTGCCAATTCCTTCAACTTGTTGAAAAGATGCTCTGTCGCGAAAGCCTCGCATTGCAATATGATATATCCTAGTAATGCAATAGCGAGATGGAAGTCATGAAAATGGTTTAATGTAAAACGGTGCAAATATCTAACAGTGCATGTGTGTAAGGCAGAGAGTGTTGCAGATATGAGTACAGATATGTACAGGTTTGCAATATCATGTCCATTGCTTCTTATTACAAGGTGCATAGTTTAGTAAACAACATATTCCTTTTATTTAAGATTACCTAGGTCAGACATACTTAATTTTTAGCTTCTCGGCTCTTCCGAAGAAACAGATTTAGTGCCAACCAAAAACTTACTGACCATTATATTTAATTGATAGATTTGTAAAAAAAATCTGGATAATTATTTTTTGGTTCGACCGATCTCAGAAAAAATCTTTGAGAACATTCGAGAAACTAAAATCAATTATGTCTGGCCTAAGATGTATTTAAGTATTTTATGTGTAGCAGAATTAATTAGAACAATACATGGAATGGACATATTTTTTTGTTTTGCTTTTTTTTCATTACAGTGGTGAGCGATGACAAGGAAAATCACAAATTTGTAAATCGAAATGGATGCTTGGGAAGTCATGGTGACCATGGCCATGTGATTTATTTCCTTCCCAAATACAAACATCCGTACCAATTTTAACTCTAAAGCATAATTTCCTTTCCAAATACAAATTTCTTTACCTACTGTAACTTCCAAGTATAATTGTCTTTCCAAATACAAATTTTCCATGCCTATTGTGACTCCGAAACACAGTTTCCATCCTTAATACGTATTTCCATACCTTTTGTGACTCCAACGTAAATTATTCTTTCCAGATACATTTTTTCATTTTTGTTATTTCCACTACTATAACCCAGAGCATTATTACCTTTCAAAATAAAAATTTCCATACCTATTGTGAGTCCCAAACAAATTTCCTTTCCAAATACTCAAATTTCCATACTTCTTTTGACTCCCAAGCATAATTTCCTTTCCAAATATAAATTTTCATGTCATCGCTCTGTACTGTTTTAAGGGAAGTGAAACGGAGTGGTCACTGACTCTACAGGAACTGGGTCGTCTACACATAAAATGATTGTCTTATAAAAGCAGCTTGATTCAGCAGTCCATGGTTATCATAGATACAGTTGGTCATGGATCTTTGGAAACAGTTTGGCAATAATTTTATTGTGGGAGAAAAAAAATACAGTGTATCTTCATCTCACGCTGAATTAGAAGGAACTTCTTTCGCTTCATGACATAGGCGCCTAGGCGGAATTAATCAAAAGTTTTCTTTTATCTAATTGACGGCTTTCAAGCTAACAGAACTCATTGCTTGTGGATTCATTTGTATTTTTAAATTATTGCCAAGGTTGTCAAGAAATATCTAATTAGTTATTGCAAAGAATTTCAAGCAAATATTGCTTGATACAGCGATACTTGAGACAGATACATTCAAGTTCAGCCATGTTATAATTGCCCATATTCAGTAAATTAATATTTTTTGCATAATTTGTCATGTATTGCTGTATTTTTTAACATTAAACATGTTCCCAAACTCTTGCCAAACTGTCCCCTCTTTGATAGGCCAACTTCATGAACATTTAACGGATGTAAAAAATGTGAGATAGGATTACAAGCTTCTGATGTCAAATGCATATTTCAATGATGAAGATAGGAAATGGAGTTCAAGCTTAGTATCAGTATAAAAAAACACGACACGAACATCAAAACATGCAACCAGAAAAAACGCAAGTTCCGTCGGACCACCAAAATAACAATGACCACCTCAAAAAGGTCTTCACACCTCTGCTTCAGTTCAAAATAATCTCAACAACTTCAGTTATATATATATATATCATATAGTAAGAATCCTGCGGAATACTTAGAAATCCAGTCAAAATCCAGATCCGGTCAACACCTAGCTGATAAGATTTAAATTGGGTCATATTCGTTGGCTAGACATGACATAGTAGTTGTATTTTGAAGAGTTGTTAGTCATTACAGATATCCCTGTAATACTCACAAAGAATTGCAATCGAAGTTCACACCAGAAATGAAAAATTGTCACGTCGTGCAACAATTACATTCGAAAGTCAAAGTACCAAATTTGTCCATATTTGGGAAGAACTGCAATTGACATGCAAGACCAAAAGTAAAACACTGCATTATCCATTGTATATTTAGCAGTACGACGATAAAAATCCAGCCAATTGCAATTAAAATCCTTTGTTTAGACATACATTAAGTATACCCAATTGCAATTTGGTTTTTAACAAAAATAAGTGCAATTAACGATCATTATATAATATTGTATCTGGAATCTGCAATTGAGTAATTTATCATGCCTTCGTGAAATCTCAATTGCATTTGAAATCCATTGCTGATTTGCGCATCCGAATTGTAGATCATATTCAAGAAATTGCAATTCATGAACAGTTGTAACCTCCAGTAGATGGCGTACGCTTGCAGCACAATTGATGTGTTCTATCCATTGTTCCTTGTGGATTGTGAACCCTTAGGAATAAGGAATGCAGCAACAACTGCAGTACACGGCAACTTGACAATATCGTAGAAGAAAATTAGGGAAATCCAACGACAACGAATATATAACAATCAAACGTAACAAACAAAACATGATAAAATCCCGTCAATGGTATAACAGTAAAACAAACTGGTTTTCCAACCAGAAATTCATCAAGTAATGTCAAAATGACTTATTTAACACGTCTATTGGGAAGTCATATAGCATTTAGTCATCACAAAGTTGCTGTGAAAGTAAGGTCCTTTTCACATAATCCACAAAATTGTAACAGGGATACAGTTATTGATGAATCAGTAGTGATGTAAAGTTAACTTGTAAAGGTATAATCTCAATGCATAGATTTGTCATAATTCTTAATGGATTCCGCAATAAGTAATTTTGCAATATTTTGCCATAACTTTGCAATATAATTGTCATCAATTACCATGCATGGTTATCAATCATCAATTTATTATATTGCAATATTGTAATCCAGCCCTTGTACAGCATGGCCAATACTTTCAAGGCTTTTTGCATAGCTCTCAGGTCTGATATAATATATTATTATTTCAAAAGTAATGCTTTTTCATATCACGTTTTGAAGCAATCCATGTTTTCACCATATGTTGCACTTTTTTCACCATATGTTGCACTTTTTTCACCATATGTTGCACTTTTTTCTGGGATTCATGGGCGTGCCAGCTTTGCACTTAAATGTGTCCGCGAACTCCTTCATCTGAGATAAAGTCCCCGACAACCTGCAAACAAAGATGTCAAAGAATGATTTAATGATGCTTCAAAAAGTGATGCCCTTAAAACTTCAAAACCTCTTCAACAAAGCCCCCAATTATTCATTGTTCCACATTGTAGAGATTAACAGTACATTTTCCTTTGACAAAGTATTTTTGCTACCTGCCATTATACAACAATTTGACACAAATTATTATACAGTACAGATGAACATTCGGTGAAGAATTTTCTTTTTGGCTAAATTAGATATTAAAATGCAAACTTATAATTAAATTACCATAACCTTGATACAAAAAATGAAATGTTATGAGATCAGTTTTCTTTGGGCAAATCAGCTGTAACTGTCATGGTTTCTTCGAGTGAAATCATAACGAAATAGCAAAGTTTTCTGTAAACACTAACCTTGATGCAAAAACATACAAATATGCTTCAATTAAAGCTTTCTTGATATTACCTGAACTTGTTGGGTGTATGTTCGCTCTGTCTTAAATCAGACATAAGGTTTTCTTTGGTCTGTTTCTTGCACCAATTCTGAAATATAAAACCAAAACTCTTCAAAGTTTGTAATATCTATAAGGTAGCCACGAATCAGGTTTTTTGGCACCCCATGTACCATGCAATGGATTAAATAATTATATAAAAAGGAAAAGAAAGAGTTTTACAGCTTGTAAAACTAAATGTTAGGTTTGTTTCCATGCATTTAGCTCGAGGTACCTTCCACAGTTAACAAAGCAAAACAATTACGTAATTGGTTCTTTCTTGTACTTTTTACAGAAAATGTTAATAATAAAAAGTTTAGATGGAAACAATCAAAAGTGTCATTGATTTTGTGAAATGTTACAGAAAATTGTAAAAGTTGTTAAGAATGAAGAAATACAGACATCCTTTAAAATTAGCCACAGAAAAGAGAAACTTTTTGAAATTTCCAAACCTGTCCAAAGGCTACAAAAAACATCTTCTCCTCGCTCAAGTCCAGTCCAGGGAGTTTGGACTGCGCCTTCTTTTGCTTCACATACTTTCTGTATGCCTGGAAGAAAAGGAAAACTGGTTGAAAAAATTAGAAAATAAGTGCGCTTTTGTAGTTTCTCTTAGAATTAAGTATGTCCCAAAATGATTTGCCGTTGAAATCCATGTTAATAGCTGTATCACTATTATTGCAAAGGCTATGCTAGAAGGTACATCAGTTAACATCAATCATATTATGATAAACACATCATATCAATGATGCAGGTAATATCAGTGACTTTATACCCTAGAACGGGGTAAATCCGGGGGAATTTGAACTTACTTAAAAAGAAATAGCTACTTTTCTCACTGACACAGGTTTCTTCGGAAAATTTGCCACCTGTGTCAGTGAGGACAGTTGGCATTTCTGCCATTAAGTGGGTTAAAATAGCTGGCCAACTTTCCCCTGGATTGCCAACTTTACCCCATTTTACAGTATTCATTACTGTGACACATGTTTTGCATGGAATTTCATTGCTGTTTCTGGAGGGGTGTACTTACTTTCTAGAGCCACTGTACGCAGTGTACAGTCAGCATCCACTCTGCATACCATATACCAGATCATTTGCTGGTGATGGCAAAAGGCATCAAAGTGTGAACCAATTAAGTGTTATTGATGCCATTTGATGATACTGAATGATCAAAGTTTGCTCTTAGGTTTTAACACATTTAAGTTTCGGGATAATGCGATTGTACTATAATAAGACCAAATGGGTATGGTGGCATTTTGAGATGTACTCCACGAGTTGAAGATATCCTGAGTCCTCTGTACCCACGAGTGCGTTAGCACGAGTGGGTACAGAGGACTCAGGATATCTTCACGAGTGGGAGTACATCTCAAAATACCACCATACAACCATTTGGTCTTATTTATACCCCATATTGTAATTCAAAGTTTAGCTGAACTTCACTGAGAAGATCAATACTCAATATTTGCATCAGCCAATCAGAGCACAGATAGCAGCTCAACTGATGATGTCACAATGTTGTGACGTCACCATGGCCATGACGTCACAATGGTAAACAATGCAATGACATCATCAACAATGATCAAACCATGTGGTATACAACAAACCATTGAGTATTATAATAAAACCCCATGACAGTGTAGTTCACAGCTATGAACATCATGAGTGTCAGGTCTGCTCTGAATTAACACGAGTCCGAAGGACGAGTGTTATTCAGAAGGCAGACCTGACACGAATGATGTTCATAGCTGTGAACTACACTGTTATGGGGTTTTATTTATATCCCGCAATGATTTTATCAGTGTTTTTAGTGAATTTTAGTCTGATAACTTCAAATTCTCCCAAGTTTGGAGCAGCAGTTTGTTGTGACGTCACCAGCAGGCCATTGTGACGCCATGACATAAACAATCGCTGCCCATTGTTAGCATAACAACGTCAGATAATTTATTTCATTGAGTTCACAGGGATGAACTCAATGGTGTGAACTCAATGGTTTTTTCATGGTGTTCACTCGCAATTGCGGGATATACAACGCAATACCACATGGGATATATCCACTGCTTTTTCATGTGGTATTGTAAACATTATGGGGTATTTGACAATACTTTACCGGCAATGAAAAATCGTTAATTTTCAATAAATTTCCCTTCAGGATACGAGATGATTTGAACTAGATTATTACGGCAAAGTGACCATCAATGGTATAACATATCTAAGTGTATAAGACCTTTTTAATCTCATATATATATTGATGTCAAATTTATGATTTAGATGGGTTGGGCGAGGTGTTTTATTTTACAACTCCATACAACTGTACTATCAATGATACAATAACAATTTTGTCATTATAAAAATAATTAGATTTTGATATTTTTTTGTTATTATGATTTAATGTGGCATCCTTCCGAATAAATCTTCTCACCAGTGCTCACCGTCCTTAATAGCAATCATACAAATCATTACGGTGACAACCTGTGTATATTGCCTGAGTGGGATTTGTATCCATGTCCAACATACTGTAAAACAGGGTAAAGTTGGCAAGTCAGGGGAAAGTTGGCCGCCTATTTTAACTCACTTTTAAAATGGCAGTAAAGACAACTATCCTCACTGCCACATGTGGCAAATTTCCCAAAGAAACCTATGTCAGTGAGAAAAGTTGGCTTTACCGCCATTTTAAAAGTGGGTTAAAATAGGTGGCCAACTTTCCCCCGGCTTGCCAACTTTCCCCCAGCTTGCCAACTTTACCCCGTTCTATGGTACTCAGGGCAGACATCACTGTCAGAGACATTCCAACAACTATGCTACAGAGCCACATGGTTGCATTGACTATAAATATAACTTTTCAATATAATATTAGTGCCTTGAGTATTGAGTAGAGTTACCACAGCCAAATCATCACAGCTCTCGTAAAGTCACAGCGCCATAAATCTGACAGTCCGACAGTCCGAGACAGTCATAAAGTCCCTTTAGAGGCGTATCCATAAAACGTGACATTCTCTATAGGGCTCATGCCTCACAACTTATATGAAAGGTTTGCTTCATGAATACCATGGTACTCCTTTTAAGTCTCTCAGAAACTGTCGGGGGGGGGGAGAGCTGATGTGGCATTAGTGGTATCTGAAATTACTACGTCTTTAAGTTACTACATCATTTAACTTAAAACTTTCAATCCTCTTGCTATGAATTAGCTTGGCTCGAAAACTAGCATAATTCTGATATGAATTTATCTTCGACATGAAGAATTCATTATTTTCTGTCAATAAGCATAGTGGCATGGTCTGCAATTCCCAATTTTACTTTTAATGCATGCAAATAGGAGATTATAATACTAATTTTTGTTCATTGAACTCATACAAACTGATTAAAACTTTCTATATATACATATAGAAATATATGAATTTCTCAACAGAAAACAAAGAGTTGATAACAGGGTAACTTTGAGACATGGTAACTGCACCATATGTCAGTGCCCACCCTTCTGCAATGTTTAGAGGAGTATTCATAAAACGTGACAATCTCAATGGGACTCGCTCCTCCCAACTTACGTGAAACGTCTGCTTGAGACCTCCTATATCTGCCACATTTTCTGCTTGGGTATGAGTACCGTCCACATGTAGACCTTCGTAGCTGTAATCGTTGTAGAAGTCTATCAAACATGAAGTCCGGTTTTCGAAGTCCGCCCAAGATGACATGCTCCACCACATACGCAGGTTGCCTTTCGAGTCGTAGTTTGAACCTGGGACCAAGAAAATAACATATATGGTTTTGTTGGATGATTGGGTTCTTTCTCAATATTATATTCGAATCATTAACACATACATGTAAATAATGAAAAATTTTAATCGTAGAGACCAAACTACACGCAAGTATGAACCTTGGACCAAGAAAATAAGGCATGTAAGGCCAGACGTTATTAATTTGGCTCAAGTATAGCTATTGCTACTTTTGCCCTTTATTATTGAACTATAGTAGGAGTAGGAATAGCTACTTGGGCCCCTAGGAAAAGTGCCTCGAGAAGATCCGAGAAGCTAAAGATCAATTGTGTTTGGTCAGATTACTTGGCTAATTACTTTGTTTCTCAAAATTGTGTTTTAATCAATAACATAAATAATGAAAACGTTTAATCAAAGAGACAAAACTGCACCCTTAATAAACCACCAGTAGGTAAGTGAATATTCACCTAATGTATCAAAGCCATGTATCAATTCATGGCCTATGATAGCTCCTATGGCACCGTAGTTCAGGTATCTGCAAAGCACAACAGAAATAACAATGAATGATGGAATATACATTATAAGTAGGATATTGAAATACGAAAGAGAAAATATTGTCTGGTGTTTATACACATTATACACATGTGGAGGACGATCTTTATAGTTTTAGTATGAAAATTATTTAATCAAAACTAGCGAAACACATCACACATCAATCTAAAAAATTTCAGACAAAACCAACATGGATTTTTTAAAAAATCCATGTTGGTTTTTTGCATTGAAATTTGGTTTTTCAAAAAACCATTTTGAATCTAAAAAACCAATTTTGTCCTGACATTTTTTAGAGTGATGTGAAGATGACATTTTTATCCAAATAAGGTTACTCACAAAGGTACTTCGTTCCTGTAATAAGGGGCTTGAAGAATGCCAGCAGGGAAGACTGCAAATAAAAAATATTAAAAAGTTGAAAATTGAAGGAAAACATGCAGAAGTTTTAAAATTTCACAAACTTTAAAAATCAATATCTGCCACAAACATGAAATTGTGATGTTCGACAACATGAAATCACTATGGATGACTGTAAAATCAATATCGCGAAGATCCTAAAATAACCCAGGTACACAACCTTTTCAGAATTTTTCTTTTTGAAAGTTTGCCAGTCAATCTTAATGCTTACCCATTATGTTTTCCATGACAGAAAAATAAGCATTGAGTTCATGGGGGTTCATCTCCCATCTGGAAGAAAAAGAAAATAGACATTTTAAATTTTAATTGGCAGTTGTTTGAATGAACCCACCTCTTTCAGAGTCAGTGCCTGTTTATTTTTGTGGCAGGGTTTCCCTTCGGATAGTTAGACTGATTCCAACTGCAAACCCATCTTGACTGGCAGAAAACTGACCCCTGACTCATGTTACTATCTCTAGCTTTGGCTCGGAAGTATCAGACTATTCAAAAACCCCCGACTCTTTACACCAAAGCCATAAATAACCATTATTTCTACTTCAGAACTGTTTTAAAATTAGTGTTGGCAGTTATTTGGACAACAATATAGAAATGTTTTGGGAAGGAAACTCAGGCTCACTTTTATTGCTTGCCGTATCGGTTAGGTTATGACTCCAACTCCATTAAATTGTCAAAAACCGACTCCCAACGACTTCAAGCCATATTTATAAACTAGACTTGGACTCTGCCAAATACTCCCAATAACCTTCAATTTTATACTCTGACTTTGATCTACATAATATTATGCAATAATGGGTGAAAAAGTGCTATTATCTTGTAAGAAATTTACAATTTCCCATTTTTCTGCAAGTTTCAGACATTTTTGGCGAATTACTAACATGTTTCACAATTATTGTGGAAATTTTCCTTATTATTGCAAAAAAGTTACAAAATTTCGTCAAGTTTTTTTTTTTGATTACAATTGTACAGTTGATAAAGGAGAAGCTGTGTGGTCTCATAAAATTTTACAAGTGAAATGCATATCAAATCAAGCAGATCAGGATCAGCTGCAATGTAGGCATGCATAGAATGATTTCTTTCTGGTTTCTGATTTCTTTCTGGTTGGCTACTATGCATGTGATTTTGTACTGAAAACTTGGTTGATATTGATATTCAAAAGCTAAGCTCACAAACAGAAAGTGGGAAAAATTCAGCAATGACTGGCAGTCTCAAGTCAGGCCCAGCAAGGGGCTTCACATTGAGGTTTAGCCTGAGGCCTAACGCATCTTGAAATCGAGATTGCATGCTACCTCTAATAGTTATACCCGCAGTAGGTTATCATAGAACTTGGGTTCTCAGAAAATGGTCACAGCATGAATCTGTTTGAGTTTTCCCTGAGGGGTATTCTACCAATAGAACTCAACATGAGCCCACAATCACCTGTCAAGTTCTGATACA
Organism: Platynereis dumerilii; assembly: GCA_026936325.1. Classification (NCBI taxonomy): domain Eukaryota; kingdom Metazoa; phylum Annelida; class Polychaeta; order Phyllodocida; family Nereididae; genus Platynereis; species Platynereis dumerilii. The sequence continues at coordinate 27,324,190 of JAPTHN010000013.1, forward strand.
AATTTCGAAGAAAGCATGTTACGCAGACAGTCGAGAGACCACACATGAAAGTCTTTCGTGAGCATGACAAGAAATGTGAAACTGAAGTACTTAATCAAAGATATTTTTTCTTTGTTAAAAATTCGACAGATCAATTATTGGTTCAAAGCTTTTCAGAAGCGACATAGATGTTGGACTGCAGGATAAAAATATCGAAAACATTATTGTCCATCCAATTACTGTGTATCCCTCAAATTTTTGCTTGATGTAACGCTGAAACTGTTTGAGGGTCATCCTTGTGTATGGCAGCTTAAAAAAGAACGCCAAACCAAACAGTGTCGGTGGTAAGTACTGGACTTGGTTTCAGCAGGTTCAATAAACAAAAGCCGCTAGGGTCAACTGCATTGTAACATTTTAGCTTTACCTGATCGATTGGTTGATAACAGTTTATGAACCAACCAGATTAAACTGAAATACCACGTAGCAAGTAGCCCATAAACAGCTTTCTAAAACTGCTTGAAACTAACTTTGATGTTCAATTTTAATGATGCTCAATGTACACCCATTAAATAATTTGCATTGAATATTAATTTTAATATAGTAGGTAATATCTTACTCATGTTTTCCATCTTCCCTGCCCTCCAGACCTTCCACCATCCGAGCGACTTGGTAATCTGCACTCTGCACACAGTAATCAAAGTACGAAGCTTCTTCTTTAATGCTTAACTGAAATTAAATTAAATTAAATGATTTATTTTAAAACGCAAGTTTTTAGGGGGCAGCCATTAGATCTTCAGGTGGGCTCGGAGGAGTCTTCCTTGGCAGGAAATTATTTGATTCACGGTGATGGGCCTCATGGCGACAGTAATTTTTTTTGAGGGCCTGACGTCCCTAACTATTCATTCCTAGATCATGCAACATCCTGTTAATTAATTTCTTTACTTCACCGAAACTGAGAAAATAATCATTTATTTTAAAAATACTCAAAGCACCCTAGAGATTACATGGTTGCACCCTTATATCCTTTTTCATGATGGTAAAATGGACCCAAACAAGAAGATAATTCTAATTGAGGAGTGTCATGGGGTACAGGAACGCTGAATATTGAATTTAACCATAAAGCTACCCACGTCCAAGAAATGTTCTAGTGGGTCATGCGTCATGAACTGGTCTGCTAAAATGGTGGATTTGTCGCACGAAATTTCGAAACAAAATATTAAATAGAACTTTTCCACCACTTCTATCTAAGTTTTTTCAACATATTTGACATCAGAAGAAAGGAAATATTCTCTAGTTTACAGAACTGCTATCCTTTTGAAAATCACTTAAACCAATAAAGCGCTATTGCCCAGAACGTTAGGCATGTCAGTCAGAATCAGGGGTGGATCGGAGTCGGTGTAGCGGAGTCGGTGTAGCAATATTGTGAAAAGAAGAAATCAGCCCCTCTGCACTGTCCCAATCATGGTTTATTTTTTCAGACAGTTATTTTAGTTCATGTGCTATGCTTTAGATGCCTTACTCGGGGTTTTTGAGTGCTTCTCAGGAAAAGCCAAGCAGATGTCATTCTCAACCTTATCAGTAATCTTCAGAAGCATATTGCAAAATGATGTAGTTTGTGATTGCAAATATTTTCAATGTACCTTTAAAAAGCAAAAACCAAGCTTGATGTCATTCAGATTAGTTGCTAAATTGGGTTATCCTTGTATTAGAGCCTGTGCTGGGCAAGGAAAAGATCCCTTACATGGGGTAAACATGCAGCATGTTGAGGACTCCTGCCCTCTCTCTCATTTCATCAATGTAACCTTGTCACAAGGTTTGTGAGTAGCCACAACAGGCCATACAGGGCTGTGCTTACCTTATCTATCGATATATCCATCTATCTATTCATCATTCTTATGCTAATTCCCAATCACATTGATCCATGGACCAGAAATTTTCCTGTGTTGTAATTTTGTTACATTTAAGATGAGCTGGCTCATAAAAGGACAACGAATGTCAAGAACATGCCTAGTTAAAGGGATATCATTTTTCTTAATTCTGTGGTGAATTTCACTTGGAAACACAAGTAGAAGCTGGGATTTTAAAGGAATTTTAAAAGAAAAAATGTCAGTTTTTGCTGTCAAGATTTCATATCGTTCAATGGGATTTATTAAAAAAGTGTCAACATATATCATTAGAGGAACTAGCCAGAATCATTTTGCAACAAACCCCATTACAATTGGTTAAGTAGTAGAAAAGTTACAGACGTTTTACTAAAAAACGTCAATTTTGAGAAAAGCCTTAAAAACCTTCCCTTAAGTCTACACATTTCAATGAGTGGGGGAGGCACAAAAGTGCCCATATCTCGATAAGTATACAAGATAATTAAGTTCTGTTTGAAACACTGTATAGTGCTATGCTTCTGTGATGATATATCAGAAAATAGAAAAAATAGACATTTTTGACCTGCGACGCAAAATGGACCAGTTCATGACGCATGACCAGTGCTGTAATGACATGAGAATTGATCACTTGACTTGATAATTTTGTGTTCATAATTTTCAGAATATACATACACCTGTCTCAAAATTGCTTTGTTTTTCTCACTGATATTAAAAACGGTGTTGAAGTACTTCAGAATATTATTACACGTGCAGACATGTGTATTACAACAGTATTCCAGAAGAAATCAATTGCAGACTTACGTGGCGATAATAATGATCAACCATGGTGAGGTTTTCAAGAAACGCTGGATAGCCAATTCTGTAATTGATTTTCTTGAGCTGAAATAGAAAACAGAAAAATCATAATGCTTTAAAGAAAACACTGGACCAATTTTTTTGGATATGAGTGATTTCGTTCAAAAACTAATTCTCGGACAAAAACCCTGATAGGTCTTTGGGCTTGTTATCCATATAACTTACTATAATTCCAATTTTGGTTTTTGGAAATACCATATACAGTCACCTGGTGTCCCTGCATTATAAGACCCCCTCCCCCCCCCTTCTGCAGTCATAAAGCAGTCTCTCATGGAGGTGCGGTCTCTCGTCAGGGTGCAAAATGCACTAAAGATACTACTTAGTGCAGGAGGGTCACAAAAAGGAAGACGGTCTTACAACATGGATCTTATAATGCAGAAACCACTGTAGCTGCATTGTTACGAACACAATGAACGTTCTAGCGTCCAAAGGGAAAACCTAGTAAGTCACATTTTGGGCCAAATTGAGTAAAGGTCAAAATAGGACTTCTGAGACATGTTTCCATTTATTCACTAAGTTTAGATTTTTGAGAAGTGGCCCATTACCCCAGAATGACACTGGCAAATCCCAGTAAGTCTATCTCTTACTGCACGGATTGAGATTTAAAAGTCAATTTTCTCAGAATGTCCTGAATGTGACTTACTAGGTTTTCCCTTTGGACGCTAGCATTGTTGGTTTAGGGGCTGGGCAAAACCAAAAGTCCATGTTAAAAAACCTTTCATATTTCAAATCACCAATTTTGTCCTAAATCTTCTAAGAGTGTAGGAATCATACTTTCCTTATGTAAGTGAATTATAGGAATAAGGAATATATCAAGATGACATTAGTAATTAACAATTTATATGTCATTTGTAAACCTGTGAACAAAACTGATTTGAACTGCCTTTTTAGACTAAACCAGAAAATTCCAAAGACTCTGCATTGATGATTAATTAGTTAACAAAATAATAACACAGACCTTCTTAAGAGCCTCTGCTTTCGTCTCTTCGTCCATCCAGGGAAGTCTCTTTATTCTGTCTTTAAATGTCGCTTTGATGTTTTTAATTATCCCCATAATCTGGAAACCAAAGAATTTGTCATTTATCTATTTTGTCAATTTACGTAATTTAACCACATTGCAGTTATTATGTCACGGATGGTTGTCGAAGATGTTTTCTTCAAGTAGTGCTTGAGCAATATTTTATATTTATCAGACAGCACATTATCAAAACAATTACCTCATCATTACTTAAATGGATTTACCTTATCTTTAGGTACAACAAGAAACTCATGTCACCTTTACCTTATAACAAATTTACCTCATCTTCACCTATAGAAAAAATGTACCTTATATTTTGTCTGGTTCTTTACAAATTTACATAATTTTAACGTTCCAGAAAAAATATCTTGTCTTTTATCAGGTTATTATTGAATTTATCTAACAAATTCACCTGATCTTTATCTTATAAATTAATCAACCTCACCTTTTACCTTAAAATCATCCACCTCAACCTTACTTTACTTTATAAACAACTTTACCTCATCTTTACTTGATGTCGAGAAGTAGTCTCGGATAAATAGAGCACCAACCGCTTGACCCAACAGATCGTCCACTCCGTCAAGGCAGAATTTATACCTTGGCTTCTCACGATGTCTCCCTAGAAAGAAATGAAATGAATTTTTTTCTTCAATTGTATCACTAGAAATTAACTAATTTTTTTCTTTCAATTGTTTTCATTCATAAAGACAGTACACGCCCTCTAGAAAATATAGCTCACTAAAAATCGGTTTGGTTTCCGGGCTTGTCCTCCATATCATTTCACTTTGGGATTGTGGAGTTTGGAAATACCAAACAGCTGTATTGTAATGCATGCTGTTATTTTGAAAAACCTAACTTCTGTTCAAAAACCACCATAATTGTTTTAAACCACTTTGTATTTGAAAAACCAATTCTGGCCTGAACTTTTTTGGACTATGTAATCAGAAAAAGACATTAATCAGCTCTAAAAAATCTAGCCCTGAGCAATAAAAGTAGAGTGGGCATTGGGAAAGGTTGGTCTTCTGATAGCAAGCTAGGCTGCCAATCGCTGGGTCCAGGGTTCGAATCCAGCTCTTGTCGAGTCACCTGGTCCCATGTTGGATGATTATTTCAATCATCCTTCGCTTCATTGCCATGTCCTCCTCCTGTCCTAATTAGCCTACCAAGTGCATAAATATGGGATGTAAAGCCCCAATCATCCATCAATCCATCCATTATAAAAAATTTAATGTCAATATTATTGTTTCTATAATATACTATGACAGACCTACCTTCAAGAACTGCGTCAAACTTTTCAGCTGCTTTTCGGAATGGTTTGGACAAATGTTTGGCATAATGCAATATCAGCCGCCAGACCATGTAGTAATTCAGGACTCTGAAATAAATTAGCAAGACAGAATTTAAGAAACATCATTTGTAAACCAGGGTAAGCAGGCGACCATTATAAATTCAGGGTGATATTTCCTCTACAAAAATTTATTTATTTCATGGAAAAGCCAGAATTATGTATATATAAGACCACCACGTCCTAAAATATTCATTCAAACATTAATCAGCAGGTTTAACCCCAAAGTTACCTCTATTAATTGTCCTGCAGGTGCAACTGGTTCAACAGCAACACCAACAAGGTTAATTTTCCTGACAGTAGGCCTATCGAATTTTAATCCGATCACAGCAGCCGGTCAAGATCCCTTCCTTGACCACAATTGTGCTTTCAGTTCAAGGATATATCGGCTCAAGTGGCGATCCATCTATGACCTAAAAAGTCACAGACAGTAACTGTCTGAGTGACTTAGCCAAGTTCTCTCAGTTGAGTGATAAACAAAAAGGTAAACTGCATGGTTTTGGTTCCAAGGACAAGATGAGACAAAAGCTTTTGTATTCTTAGCTATCTCTACTTCAAGGCTATTTAATTGTTAAAGTGTGTAAGTACAGGATGTAAAGCCCTCAGTCAGCAAGTGCACTTAATAGAAAGTGATGTCACTGTATTTGGGGTCAAGTGATGGTATGCTGTTTTTGGATTCAATTAATGATAACAGTGCTTTCGGTTACAAATGATGATACTCTTTTTGGTGTCAAGTGATTATACTGCTCTGTGATTAATGTCAAATTATATAAGGGCTTTTAGCAACAAGTGATGATGGTTTTGGTTCAAGTGAAGATACGTTTTTTTTTTTGACGGTAATGATATTGTTTTCGTTTTAAAGTCATGACCAATACTGTTTTAGGTTTCAAGCAGTGATACTGATTTGGGTTTGAAGTGACAGTGATGTTTTTGGTATCAATTGATGACACCAGTTTTGGGTTTCAAGTGAATTGTGATGATGCTTCGCCAGGTTTCAACTTTCGAGGGACAACATTTGATGATTCATGTCAAATTACAGAAATTGGACAGTCGTCTAAACATGACTAAACGTTAACATACCTTTGGTCTGTGTTTTGCAGGAAACTGGACATGTTGGCGAAGTAAGCTCGACTGGTGATAAGCACTACGGTATCTCGACTGACTCTGGTGAAGTTGTATCCTAGGAATTCCACCCAGTTCACCTTAAAAAAAAAATCAAATCAGTAACAATTAAATGCGATGTCAAATACTAATTATTCAATTCTTACTTATTACATAAATGATGAAAGTGTAATTATTATTTCTTGTATTGTGCACATGGATACTATGACAACCTTCCCTCGTAATTTCTGGGAATCTTTGCATGTTGAACATAACATTGACCCAATGGGAAAACGTCATCTTAATCACTTACTTTGTAGCAGCACTGTCATCTGACAAATCAAGAAGAATCAGTGAACCTGCCTATCTAAAGAATCTTGCAAAAACATTGCAAGTATGCCATTGTAATTATTAGTGTGGAAGACGACTACCAGTGATTCGGTATGAACCCCCGCCTTTATATTTTAACTGATTTAATCCTTACCCAGAAAACAGGCTCATATGTATAGCAATATCTCTTTCTTTTTTCTGAGAAAGAGGAAAGCTTTAAATAACAATGATAATGCTCATTTTGTGGACACTGTGACTGAATGTATTTTTTTTTCTAGGACATGCTATTTTACGGAGAAAAGTGTTATCGTACATCTTTTTATGTCACTTTTCCCTTTAGAATTCATGTCTTAGAAAAAAATCATTTTCAATCTCAGTGTCTACAAATATGAAATCATATGTAAAAGAAAAGCAGTAGAACTAAATATTACATTTTCAAAAATTTTTTAATTCTTACCCTTGGGGCCAATCTCTGAAGCTCCCCTATGGTCAGATTGTTGTACATGAGTTCAGGATTCATCCTCTCCTCGGCAGAATCTGAAACCCTGATCTGCAAAAAACGAGGCAAGAACAACACACTCTAAACAATTTCAGACAAAATTGGTTTTTTAGATTCAAAATGGTTTTTTGAAAAACCAAATTTCAATGCAAAAAACCAACATGGATTTTTTTAAAAATCCATGTTGGTTTTGCATTGAAATTTGGTTTTTCAAAAAACCATTTTGAATCTAAAAAACCAATTTTGTCCCGACATTTTTTAGAGTGCAAGAACAACATGATAAATGTGAGTTAAATCCCAATTTGGAAGAAGGAGGAATGGTCCAATTAAATTAATGGCTTGGATGGATTAGTTCTGAGGCATTTGTTTCCTGAAATAATTATTATTGGTCGTTACAGCAGTTTTAATAAGCATGAGTTTCCGGGCTGCATGCTAAGTATAGTATTTTAGTTTAATCTGATTGGTTAATGAACTATTATCAAATCTGATTGGTTAATGAACTGTTATCAAACAATCAGATGAAGGTAGAATGTCACACAGCAAGAGACATAGCAACTCCTGATTCTTGAACCTGCTGTAACGCAAAGTTGGAAGTTCTGCTTCTTTAAAAATGTTTGAAGTTTTATATTTCTCTCAAAAAAATATAGTAGAGTAGCGCGGGGCATGCAGCCCCCCTTAACTTCGAGGAACGATTTGACCTACTTTTTGTGGTCGATTATTTGAATGCTTATGCTGTCAGGAAGGGATCACTAAACTCTACTTATTACTAGTGAAACGAATGTCTACCAATTTTAATAAAGGAGTTACGGCCCTTTTTGTAAAAAAATTAAAACGGCCTTCTTACCCCACCCATCGGGCAAGAAGCCCCCCTATTATAATCCTATGGAAATTTTTTTTGCGAGCGCATTCAGCTTGAAAGTTATTTCTTGGGGTTCTTCTATCATTTTTAAGGCATTCTATTCACTTTTTCTGAATTTCAGAATTTTTCGGTTCATAAATTTATTTTTAAATATTTTTTGCCCTTTTTCAATTTCGGCCAACATTTTTTCTATTTCGATTAGCTATTCTATCAAGATTTAAGGTAAAGTAAACATTATTAAATTGTTCCTGAAGCAGCTTCGAGGCCTCAGTGAAGGGGGCCCCATGCCCCATACCATGTGGGGCCTCTCGCCCCAAACCCACATATTTTAATTTGACCTCTATATTTCGAACTAAAATGCAAAAACAATGACCCAAATCATATTTATGTGATGGTCATAAAGTGAAGCAATGCAAATATCCATTATACTTTTAAAAATTTCCAAAGTTATTTCTCACAACCACTTTCAAAGAATTAATCAAAGTTACAAAAACCATGCACCTTTTTTTGTTTCTTTAATTACGACTATGGTTTCGTGCTGAATGCCATGAAAATTTGTGACGTCACCTAAAAAGCCTCTAGCTTCAATCCTATCAATAAGAAAAAGCACCAAAAATGTAAGTTTAGAAATAACCCTGGGGGGGCTTCTCACCTAACCCGGGCTTCTTGCCCCGACCCACTCTACATATGTGCCAATGAGAAACTCCAAGTTATATTTTTTCTCCTATTTTAAAATTTACATCGTACTTTCAAAAGTAAGTCAAAAATCTGTTGCATCTTTTGGTTTTCTTATCATATTTTACAAAATTATGCCATTACAGTAGATGAAAACGAGTGATTACAGAATTGTAATTGAAATGTTCCTTGTGCGATCATAATATTATGCTTAATGTTCCAGAAAGTTTTAGAAAATGAAGACTTTTTAACCTCAGACATTCTTTTTTCGAAGGCAAAAGTGGCATTGACGAATTGCTCTACGTCGTTATTGCTGGCACCAAATAAGCGGGCAACCTCTCGCATGTAGTTTTTGTAACCCTCAAAAACCGGGTCATCCTCCCTCCTTTCAAAACTAATGCCTAATCGACCCTGGTCAACCTGTAATAGAAAAGAATTTCATTATTTCTTATTGCCATTTCCAGTCGTCTAGACATTTATATACATTGTCCTTTTACTAAACTTCAAGAATATACAAAAAACATAACAAAAATATTAAGCTCTTTGAAAGATGCGCACCTTTCCAAACCTTCAAAACACACCCAAACACGGTGATGGATATGCTACACCCTTAACGCAAAAGGTTCTTGATGTTATATAAAGAACCCACTGCCAAAAAAAGTTCTAAATTTTGTTAAGGGTTCAACTGAATTGGAAAGGTTCAATATGGGTGGGAAGGCCCTATGATGGAACCCTATGCTCCCAACTTGAGGGACAGGGGTTCCATTTCAGAAGTGCCGCTGGATTATCTTAAAAGTTGAATAATGCACCTTGTACCCACAATGTGCCACTTATTTACTCTAATTTTTGGACTCTAGTGTTGCACGCATGATAAAAATAGGCAGAGTCCACATAATCTGGCAACACCTGAAATATTTTACTTTGATAGTGAAATCAGAAGTATTAGAACCCAGTTATCCAGTACCTTGAGTTCAGTGCCAGAAGGGGTAGCGGGGTTAGCTCAGTTGCCATCAGTCTGGTCTACCCACAGGACCTGAGTTTGATTCCAACTCTGGCCAGAATACGAACACCTATGTTGGACAGCATGATCCAATCACCCTTGTGTCATACAGTGGTGATCTAGAAAAACTTCCGGTAGGTTGGTCTATCAGGTTATTGTGTCTCGGAATGCATAGCATTTGCCATAACATGACGCTACAATGATAGATTGTTTGTTTGTTTGTTTGTTTGTGTTTTACGCCTCTGCAGCACCTTAGTGGGCTATATCGAGGCAGGCGATCGCCGTATGATGATGAAATGAGAAGACTGTGAGTCTGGTACATACCCTATTAATTCAGGGATGCCCAGGGTCTTTCAGTTGCCCCAGCATAGAACACTGGATACAACCCGCCTCCATTTAATGTCCCATGGGCTCGGACTAAATTGAGTTCCGGGGTGGGATTCGAACCCACGCCCTCAGAGCCAGTGGTTTTGCAAACAAGCACTCTTACCATTAGGCCACGGAGGAACTCGCGCTACAATGATAGAATTTGCTTTTTAAAAAAATTAAGCTTGCAGGGACACGCATCACCCTACCCCCGCCCAGCATCCATCCCTGGTGTCCTCCTGCCCAAATTAGTCAATCATAGAGCACAAATACTGGACCTAAAGCCTCAATTATCCATCCATACCAGTCATCAACATCATCAAACAAGGGGGCAGATATTTGGAACCATCAGATTTTGTTTCGTGTCAAAGTCACTGTTATACACACAGGGAGTTTGTGATTCTCCTCTTTCAAACAAAGGAGATGGCATTTTAACCTTGAAGTCGCTACAAAATACCCATTCCAAGATACAAATTGTGCCCTGCCATGCATAGGAAAAGTGCTCAAAAAGGGCAATATATCTTTTAAAGTTGTGCAAAGCCATGATTCTCTAGGACAATGTGTATAATCTTGAATTTTGTTGAACTAAGAAAAAATGCAAATGTGACTTGGATATATATATATTCTTCTTCTTTTATTACCATTGATATCAGTTTTACTTTTGATATGCCCCATTCAACTTCAACATGGTACACACTACATGTATTTAGATGCATTGGTGCGGTCCTGTACATAAACTACAGCCAGCATGTACATGACTTTGTGCCACTGTTGCTACATAAGAGGTCAGTAACAGAGATATTGAAATTGAGTTACTAATGTTTTATTATTTATTATTTAATTATATAATATAGTAAATTATTCAAACAGTGCTTGTGTTAATTTTGTTGGACATAAAACATTCAACTTTTAAAAATTTACTGAAGTTAGGATATGGGAAAAAACATGAAACAAATCGAGGAGGGCAACATTGGTCCAGACATTGGTCCAGACATTGTTCCAGACATTCATTTGGTCCTGACATAGGTCCAGACATTGGTCAGGAAATTGGTTCGGACATTGGTCCAGATATTCGTCCAGACATTGTTCCAGACATTGGTCAGGAAATTGGTCCAGACATTGGTCCAAACATCGGTCCAGCCATTGGTCCAGACATTGGCCCAGCCATTGGTCAGGAAATTGGTCCAGACATTGGTCCAAACATTGGTCCAAACATTGGTCCAGCCATTGGTCCAGCCATTGGTCCAGACATTGGTCAGGAAATTGTTCCAGACATTGGTCCAGACATTGGTCCAGACATTGTTCCAGACATTAATTTGGTCCTGACATAGGTCCAGACATTGGTCCGGAAATTGGTTCGGACATTGGTCCAAAATCATTCCAACATCAATCCAATCTCAGTCCAACATTGTTCAACATTAGTCAAGCATCATAAATCCTTGACCCTTATACATTCTTGAAACCGACTTTCCTTATCAGACTAGCTCAAGACAGCGTTGGACTGCCAGTTCGAGCTGATTGGGATATCAGCACCTCTCATCTGCCCACCCCCCCAACATAAAAGACGCAGAAGGGGGGGGGACTGATATGACATCTGTATCAGATCAACCTTAAGAAATGATTTCATCCTTACACAACACATAATCAATGAAGACTACATCTTTAATGCACACCCTGACTTTTGCAAGACAGTTATCGATCACAAATGTTCCCAGCATATTTTCTTCAAAAGATGGCCAATCGGTCAATAAGGTTTCCATGACATCCATAGAAAATCTATTTCTTTCATATTTTCTTTTATTCTCCATTTGTCTGTTGGCTGCCTCCAGCCATTATGCAGTTTTCAACTTGACAAGTCCGGATGGTGCCTGACTGTCATGCGATTACCTTGGGAAAAGACAAGTGTTATATTGGTCATTTTTGTACATTGTTCGACTGGCTTTTATTTATTTCTTATTAAGTTTGTCTTTTCCTGAGTATCTAACATATGGTGTAAAAAATGGTGCATCATATAAATTCTGAACTGCTGTATAATTCATATGAAAGTGGATTGAAACAAAATATCCCAAGACCAGACATACTTGATCTTTAGCTTCACTTTTTCTGGGGTCCTTCGGTTTGATGTAAAAGTAACATCCCAATGGGCACACGACATAAACCCGGACGTTTCCAATTGGTGGAGGGCTGGTCTGTTGGTCACTTAGATATTTATGGTAGAGATTACGTTGCCACAACGTGAACACGACGTTGAGGTTTTTTCACAACATTGCCACAACGTTGCAAGCTGACGTTGAACCATTGACTTTGCCTCACAATGTTGTGAAAACATCGCCACAACGTCGCATGCTAACGGGATATCTTTGATGTTGCTTCACAACGTTGTGACAACATAATTTCTACCATACAATTCTACGTCATTTGACAAACAGGGTGACGTTGTTGCAATGTTGCTACAATGTAGATTTGCCCATAGGGATAGCTGAGGGATAGGGAATCCAAAAGTGAAATGGCCAAGGGACATTGGGACATAAAACCTTGTCCTTAGCAAAGGTACAAAAGAACTATTAGTAAAATTGCAAAGGGACAGGGAATTCAAAAGTAAACTGGCCAAGGGACAGGGTGGACAAAAATCCATCAAGAGCCTCAAAACTGTATTAACTGACCTGCTCTTCTACTAACATTTTGCAAGAATACGCCAACACCAGGTTTCATTATAATAGCTACAATCCCCAGATGGCGCCAGTCTACAATCACGTGAAGTTGAAGTAAACAACATGGCTGTGAGTGATTTAGCATTATTGATTGTGAATCGTCATGCTACACGCTACATGGCCATAGCCCAGTTACTCTTTGTCAAACTTACAAGTTCAATGGCGTTAAATATGAGCGAAGGGGGTTAATTTGCATTTTATGCCAATCTAACAGCGTCTAATAAACAACAAGCATTCATAGTGATGTCAGCCTTATGCTAATTAGCCAGGTTCCTCATAGATTGGCACTGAGTCAACGCGAAGTTGACAAAAGTTGGAATTTACTGCATTCATGATGCCATTAAATGTAAAAGACCAAGGATAAAATATGGACTCTCTTGAATGTTATCAAGTAATATCGACTACATGGTCTACGACCAATACTATTTGATTTCTGGTCAGTCTAAAAGGTCAATGGCCTGCCAATACTCCTGTCAATACACTCAATATTAAGTGTCATTCCAGTAGTCGAAGTGGTCCCTGCGTTCTAAGAATGAAGTGGTCTTTCGTGGGGGTGCGGTCTCTCGTCGGGGTGAAAGATGCACTAAAATTCTAGTACAGTCGAAAAGGCAGTCACTTAAGGCAAGTCGGTCTTACAACAGGGGGCCTAACAATGCAGGTACCAGTCTCATAGCCTTGTACTATTGAATATCTCCCTTTCGCGCTAACCCTGAAAGACCTTGTGCGCGAGCGCCACAAAACTTTAATGCACAACTTACACAAGCAGTCAACCTCTCCTTGTCTGCAGATGTTTCCTAACAAGTCACTTTTCCTTATTATTTTAAGTCAGAACAGCTACTTGTTGGATTGTGATGGAGTCTCAAGATTGAAAAGATTATGCAAATAGTATTATGACACTACCAGAGAAGGATTGAGAAAGCCTCATGCCTGAACAGGTCACTACAGTCTGGTTGAGGAATGACATTGTGTGTGTGTCATTATGTCAATCAGTCACAGTGTGAAAACTTCCATGTACTTCCATTTGTCATCACTAGAGGTGTTGCCCTTAATGCAGGGCCATGTAATGTGGAGTCAGGCTGCATAAAAGACATTTCTATCAATTCAATGGACAAGAGAGAGCCACAAAAGACCTTCTATGCCGTTATATTACGTATAACACTATAATAACCACATCTCTTTGGAAAGTAGCAGAATGACAGAATAAACGCAATAACCACATAACCTATCTAGATGGAAAGTATCAATGTTTTGTTTTTGTTTAGAGAAATACAGTCACAAAAAATATTCTCCTGAACAACTAATTAATCTGATTTGAAGTGTCTAACTGTTGACAAAAGCACCTAAAGTCAAGACATTTTATTTTGGCAGTAAGTTTTTAGCCAATAAAACAATCCATGATTAAGTTTGAGGTTTAATTTTTGAATTATCAGGGTGAGTACACCATGACCAAACATGATTTGGACTAAATTGATGTCCCCTGATCCCCCAGCTTTATCATTCAGGCACTAACAATGCTGAATTGCTGCTACTCTTCAGCACATTTAGGGCTATTTTCAGCCTTCTGTTGTGACATCATCAGCATTGTTGGCTCTATGACATCACTGAAACAATGGTGACGTCACAACAGCAGCAATAGAAGCAGTAGAAGAAAATGGCTTCTTGAGCTGTGTTGACAGCAATGTTATTCTAATGGGACTACCTCACAACCAGGACTACAACATGCCAATACTTCCAGATGTTTATGAAACTGTTTGGTCAAGGCGTCAGGAAAAGGATGAGACAAGTATTTTTGTCAAGAGTAAGGTATGTTTTTAGTAATCAGCCAAAACCTTACTGCCACAAAAAAAATGACTTGACTATAATGAAAGCACCATGCCACTTTTGAACAATTCTTCTGTACTGGCTCCAACTAATTCAAGAAGCTCTACAGGCACCACTAAACTCCTTTAGGTTTGGTAAGGAAGGCTACATGTAAATTAGCCCTGTATAATAAAAGGACTTCGGACACAAAACTGTATTGGCACTAACAAATTCAGGCAGTTATACTAGCACTAATAATTTCATTAAGATTAGGTAAGGAGGGTTACATTAGCCCCGTGGAATGAAAAGACATTGGGAAACCAATTTGATGTGACTGACTGTTGACAAAAACACTACATGTAATTTGAAATAAAAGCAACCATGCCACTTTTCAAACTCTACTGTACAAGCACTAATAAAATTTGGGCAGCTCTACTGGCACGAATAATTACCTTAAGACTAGGTTAATAGGGTTACATTAGCCCTGTAGAATGAAAAGACATTGGGAAAACTAATTTGATGTGACTGACTGTTGACAAAACACTACATGTACATGTAATTTGAAATAAAAGCAACCATGCCACTTTTCAAACTCTACTGTACAAGCACTAATAAAATTTTGGCAGCTCTGCTGGCACGAATAATTACCTTAAGACTAGGTTAATAGGGTTACATTAGCCCTGTAGAATGAAAAGACATTGGGAAAACTAATTTGATGTGACTAACTGTTGACAAAACACTACATGTACATGTAATTTGAAATAAAAGCAACCATGCCACATTTCAGCAACTCGACAGTACAAGCACTAATAAAATTTGGGCAGCTCTACTGGCACGAATAATTACCTTAAGACTAGGTTAATAGGGTTACATTAGCCCTGTAGAATGAAAAGACATTGGGAAAACTAATTTGATGTGACTGACTGTTGACAAAACACTACATGTACATGTAATTTGAAATAAAAGCAACCATGCCACATTTCAGCAACTCGACAGTACAAGCACTAATAAAATTTGGGCAGCTCTACTGGCACGAATAATTACCTTAAGACTTGGTAAGGAGGGTTACATTAGCCCCGTGGAATGAAAAGACACTGGGAAAACTAATTTGATGTGACTGACTGTTGACAAAAACACTACATGTAATTTGAAATAAAAGCAACCATGCCACTTTTCAAACTCTACTGTACAAGCACTAATCAAGTCAGGCAGCTCTACTGGCACTAATAATTTCCTTAAGACTTGGTAAGGAGGGTTACATTAGCCCTGTAGAATGAAAAGACATTGGGAAACCAATTTGATGTGACTGCATAAGTGACTGTAACCTAATGGTGCCTGGCATCTGCTTGTTGAGTATTCATAGAACAAAGAGGAAATAATGACCTGACTTTCTGGGTTAGAGACTTCCTATGCATACACTCTAAAAAAATTCAGACAAAATTGGTTTTTTAGATTCAAAATGGTTTTTTGAAAAACCAAATTTCAATGCAAAAAACCAAAATGGATTTTTTTAAAAATCCATTTTGGTTTTGCATTGAAATTTGGTTTTTCAAAAAACCATTTTGAATCTAAAAAACCAATTTTGTCCCGACATTTTTTAGAGTGTAGCTGTGGGCCTTGGGGGTTTCTCAAGGAGTTAGTGGAGGAAGCTGTTGGGTTTGATAAGCAGATGTCATGCTATGAGTGCTGTGAGGGACTTCCTCCAGGTTTCAGGGTGGTCTGCTAGATATTGGGGTTTGTTAGGTTACAATAGAACAATTGTGAGTGAAGGTATACAGTATCTGATGTGAAAACCAACATGGAATTGTTAGGTCAACTAAAATGACAAACCGTGAACAATGTTTAACATACACCCTATCATTGAGTCAGGCACCCGTTGGACAGATGCAATGATGAGATGGGTTATGATGGAATTTGGTAAAAATTGGTTCTTTATGGAGGGGATGGGCTTTTATTAATTAACTTAAGGGGTGTGCTTTTAATACAGAAAATATGGTAGCCTACATTACAGACTTTTTTTAGGAGAGGAGAGGAAAAGAGAAGACAGGAGACAGATGAGATGACATGAGATGAAACGAAACGATACGAGATGGTTTGATTTTAATAAGTTAAATTTAATTACAGTTGAAAATGAATGCACAATATTGCATTTCCCAATTAAGACTCCTTAGAGATAGTAAATGATTATACATGTAGCTGCACCGAATTCAAACCACTACAACTATTCATCAATAGTTATTTTATAGGGGTCCATATAAATGTCTTTTATGTCAGTAATACTCTCCAGTCTCCATTGTAACATTGTTACTCTCCATAGAAATGTGGTTATGACAGTGTTATACCCAATATAATGGCATAGAAGGTCTTTTGTGGCTGCTGTGTTCTGTCCATGGAATTGATAGAAATGTCTTTTATGCAGCCTTACTCCACATTACATGGCCCTGCATTAAGGGCAACACCTCTAGTGACGACGAATGGAAATATGGCGTTTTCACACTGCTACTCACTGAGGCACGAACAATGTCACTCCTCCACCAGACTGCAGTGACCTATTTAGGATTGAGGCTTGCCCAATTCTCTTTAATAGTGTCATAGTGCTCCGTCAATACACCCATCACAATCCTGTCAATAAGAATCCTGGCCATAAAAGCCCTAGGATTCATGGATTGTAACTAGCTGTGCTATTCATTCCGTCCAATAATCACAGTTCAATGGTCAGTGGTCAATGGTCATGACTCCATTAAAAGGTGAATGAACTTGCAATGTGAATGTCGTTGGCATTATTAATTATATGTTAGGGTTATCAGTGGCATATAATTTATTTAGGAGGAGGGTATTATTTTATTATAATCATAATAATAATATAGTATAATTTTATGTAGCGCCCATTCCAGATACATTTAAATCTGGTTATGTCGCTCAACATAATAATAATAATATAGTAATATAGTATGATTGTATATAGCGCCCATTCCCAATAAATCTGCTCACCAGTGCTCACCATACTGAACGGCAATCATACCAATCACTATAGTGATAACCTCTGGACATGGCCGGAGCGGAGATCGAACCCACGTCCTCATGTGTACAAGGCGGGGATGATACCCGCTGTACTACGGAGCCACATACTCAATGAGAATCACACCAATCATTACAGTGATAACCTCTGGAAATGGCCAGAGCAGCGTTTGAACCTGCATCCACTGCGCACCAGGTTAACTCTTCTGCTAGGGAGCCACATATTTTATATACCTTTGTCAGGCTAATCAGGACAGAAAGAGAACACAGCAATATAATGAGACAAAGGATAATTGAAACTGCTGTCAAACAGAAGTCAAGCAGACGTGGCCAGAGTGGTTATCGAACTCACGACCCAGTGATTGTAAGCCCTTGCAGTGCACTGTGAACTGAGCCAATCCCCCTCTCCAACAAATTAAATGCAGCTCTTGTATCCTTTACTTCCCTAGACACTGACGCAAGCGACGAAAACATTTAATTTTAAATCTATTAAAGAGGCAAAGTACTGTGAAGGTATGAATAAAAGGCTGTGCATTTTTGTGAGACCTTCGGATTTTTTATTAATATATAAATGGCACTGCCATGAAATTCGCGCAGCATTGTCATAGAACTACGGCATTATCTTCAACTTTCCATGCAGATTGCAGAAGGCCAATTTATCTTTTTAAAGGACTGGGCAAATGGGCAGATAGATAGAATAGATAGATAAGATCTATAGCTAAGATTACATAGATAGATAGATAGATAGATAGATAGATAGATAGATAGATAGATAGATAGATAGACAATTCAAATCTGTGTAAAATTTGGATCTATAAATTTCGATCTATTATGTTAAATTGTTGTTGTTACATAACTGAGATCAATAAAACCATTGCTATTCAGAGATGACTGTTTACTATTTGACTGTTACATAATTAGTTGATAGTTAATAAAGATTATGTAACCTTAAGTGTTGTTATGATTTCTTACTTGGTGAGCCATTTGAGTCATTAACTTTTGTGTTGACTTTCAATTTTCAGTCACTTCTTACAATCAGGGGTATGGAAATAATTATTTCCAATGTTGATACACATGTTAATTTAAATCCCTGAAATATGTCATTGGAGGTTGTTATACGACAAGACTGAAATTTTAAAGCTATTTTGGAAGATATTTGAGGTATTTTAATTATTTACCAAACTAATCTCTGACTAAACTACTAGCTCCACTTTTATGGCAACTACAGGCACTTCCTGTTTAGGCAGTCACTGCAGACAGGAGCACCCCACAGAATGAGATGTCCTTGTGCTAAGTGAGCTTCGCTCATTGCTGCCTTCGGCAGCCATGAGCTGCGCTCATATTAATTGTACTGCAGTTTACGAATACATTTTTGTATTACTAAATCAATATTTCAGTTACAATTTTCAGACAAAAAAATATAGAAAATTCCCCCTTACCTGAATAACGTTTTTATGTGAAGCTTTATCATCCGGAGATACAAAAACAGCAAAAAATACATCCACCCAGTAGTTAAAATGCAAACTCTGTAGAAAACGTTGAAAATTCCATAAGCCGGACTTCTGACCGATGTTCCAGTCATCTGAAAATAAATAAGAATAACAATAAGAATAAATTTTATTTTTATTTAGTCTCGAAAAATACATAAAATTAAAAATTAGCGCAGTCATGCTAGTACTCGAGAAAAAATAAATAAATAAATGGATTAAGAAACATGCCGTTAAGGAAAATATCTATCAATTTTGTAAAATAATACAATGGATAATTATTCATGATAATTATGAGGTTAGTAAGATATGGTGGAAGCAGGACTACATCCCATTAATTTTGTGATAGAATGTATTGTAAAATTTGAATTTTGAGTCGCGGCTTGAATGATTGAGTGAGATGATTGCACAGTATGTTTGAGTCAACAAACTCAACATAGCTTGTTGTTTGTAAGTTATGAAAATGGAGAGATTATCTTAGCTGAAAACAACAAGCTATGTCAGCTCAAAGGAATTGTGCACCAATCTCACTCAATCGTTTAAGCTGACTCAATTTTTCAAATTTCACAGTGAAAAAAATTCCTTACGAGTTATAGAGAACAACATGGCATGGATGAGCATATGACATCACAAGGAACATTACAGTTAAATTCTGTAAGCACTTGATTTTTTTTCGGCTGCAATGAAAGTACGCATAATTCTTCCCTCTGTAATTCTTAAAAATCATCCTATTATCACATTCTATTTAAATCAAGGAATTATTGTTATTGACTGGTATTTTACCATTGTTCTGGGAAACAGAAAGCATGATACATCTGATGGTTTTTAGTGTGTTCTTATGATGGGCAATTTGTCATTGATTACCACTTTTCTCTGAATTACCTATACTTATATGTAATGTTATATGCACAGAGCATAAGAATAGCATTCCTCCAGTACTCCATAATTGTCTACTGAGGCATATCTGTTTTTCTTCCTCAGTGATTACGGTTATTGATTTCGCATAGGCTTTCAGGATCCCAAAGTTACAGCCAGACAATCAGACATGCTTCTGAAGTTGTCTGATAGTCTGAAGCACTGGCAATAAAAACAATTTTGCATAAGTTAATCTCGCAAATCACGAAAAATGGTCCCCAATAGAAAATACAATCTACATTGCAATGTAATTGTTACATGTATATAACATGATAAAAACAACATCATTACAAGAATGCCATTTTTTAATACAGTGGTACCTGCATTGTAAGACCCCTTGTTGTAAGACCAACTTGCCTTAAGTGACCACCTTCCTCCCGCTCTAAGTAGTATTTTTAGTGAATTTTGCACCCTGATGACAGACCGCATCCCAACAAGAGACCACTTCATGACTGCAGCAGGGGCAGTCTTATAACGCAGGGACCAATGTAGTGTCATCAACTGTTATGAGCAAAAAATAATTCTAATAATGCGGGTGAAAGATTTGGCAAACTGCTGATCTTATTGAAATATGAAACAAATCTTCAAAAATGATCCCAATCAGTAGAACAAAACCCTGTGATATATGAATGATTTATCGCGAAACTCCAAAAAAGTATGCAACCAAATTTCATCTGAGTGATTTCTTTTCCCACCTGCTCTGCTGAAGGTCTTTGCCTGCATGGGTTCGAACCCTTGGTGGGTAACCCAAGAATTTCATGAGCAAAATCCCAGCCGGATGTCATTCCGATAACACTTAAAATTGGTGGGTCCTTTTATCAGTGTCTTAGCTTGGCAAGTTAAAGATCCCTCACATGGACTAAATGTGTAACATGTTGAATTTGTTAATGACTCCTGAGCTCTTTCACATCAATCAACACTCATGAGCATCCAGAAGTCAGAGAGCCACACTTATCCAAATCTATCTATCTATCTATCTATCTATCTATCTATCTATCTATCTATCTATCTATCTATCTATCTATCTATCAATTGATCTCTTCTTTGTTTGCCTGTATGCTACATAATTATGACTCTTTCTATATATATTCATTTTGAGTTCACTTGTGAAGTTAAATGGTAAGGGTGTTGCACCATGGTGTGTACTGCCTTTAGCTATGTTTCAAAAATGAATTACAAATCATTGTCCTGATCATTGTCTGGTGCATGCTCTGCCATCTTCATGCTTATGGCATTTACATAATAAATGTTGTAGAACAAACAAGTATGCAGTACAATGATCGGTCAACCATTAAAATTGCTCATTGCACTGGAGCGGTATCAGCCTGTTTGCAGAACTACGCACAATGTATTACACATGTACGTAGGTCTATTTCGAATCCATTTAGAGATAGGAATCAGCGTTGAGGAAAATTAGGAAGAGATCTTGTCAAACTTTTCCATAAACCAAGAGAGCTTGCCGGATTGCTTTTATCGAAATGCTATCAAAGCTAATCAGGCAGAGATGGAATCGCGGTTGGACTGACCACTGACTGACCATTCATTGACCGCACTGCCTCCCTGGCCAACCTGCTCCAGTCCAAGCAATCCTTCCAATCCATTTTGCTCCAACAAGAGTCAAGAGCGATGAAGTTGAAGGTTTTATTCCTTTGAAAGATTTTGTACATTGTGGGCCCTTAAAAGGCTAGAACTTAATCCCTCTGTGAAAGACTCATCTGCTATTTCAGCGGACTTTTCAATTAGAGATGGGTAGTTGGGTACACCAAACAGTTATAAGAGTTCCACAATTTCCATATTTCATTCACCTTGCTGTTTAGTTGTGGTACCTGGGGTTAATGGACCAACTTTTTCAGAAGTAGAAGTTGTTGAAGATGTCAATTTCTAAGTGCATAGACCTAAAAGTAGTGAAGTTTCCTAAAGACAAGCCATCCTGAAACAAACACTTGGAAACTCCACAAAATTTATTGTGAACATTCAACATTTTTCTACAAAGACAGACATGAATATTGAACAATGTTCAAAGAATGAACAAAATGGACATATCTCACAATTCCATGTTCTGACACCCATCACCAGGACACTTGTACCTACTGCGAACGTGTGGTTGTTGTGCATCTGCATTTTGCATTTTTTAATAACCAAGCAAAAATACAGTCATACGCAATATATATATATATATATTATTTTATTCACATCAAAATATCAACAAGATACATGTGTGATGATGGTAAAAAATAACTATATATAACATAAACATATAAATGTAATTCCGTACATTGCTTCACCAATCATGGTGAATTATCCCCATATTACTTTAGCTTGGGTGACTTGGCAACAGGCATTTCTGACCATTTGGACGGAGTTCCCCAAGGATCCACAGTCTCACCATGTATATTACTTGCATCACTATCATAGCGTGACTCCAGGCTTGGCCAAACAAATGCAATAAGTGTCATGTTTGCCCAACTACACTACAAACATTTACTTAGAATGTTGTTAGTATTTCCTATTTGGTGTTTGGCCCTATAGCCTGATGAGTATTGCTGCAAATTTGTTTTTTCTCCTCTTCACTGTTATTCAATTTTATACATTGCACAATGTTTGTCAATTTGTTTTTCATTATTTGGCAGAAATAAACAGTTGTCTCTATGTCATCATTGTCATGGTTAGGTAAACTATACTGATAAAAACATTGCAAAAATGTAAACGACTGTCTACAGCTGCATCAATCTAAATGTACTGTATTGTTTGCAACCATCAATATTTATCTATCTGTTTTCTCTATTGGTTTATCAATGTGTCATATAGCCAGTTTTGGCCACCTCTCTATCTTTATCACTCTATCGATATATCTGTTTACCTATCTACTTATCTACATGTATCTGTTTAGGCCTAATTCATCTACCTATTTAGCTTTATAATATTATGCATCGATTGTCTATTCATCTATCTTCATTTATTAATTTATAATCATATACATTTATCTTTAAATATATCTTTAGTACCTCTCGAACGTCTGGGACCAGTGAATGTGCATTGGGCTGCAAATCTCTGGTACCCTGGTCAGGATAACCCATGTTAGAGAAAAGTTTCTTCCTGTGCCAAGAGTGCGTCCCGCCTCATTACCATGGTCCCAGTCTGTGACGCTGCCTGTCGCATCAAGCATATAATATAAAGACAGGGCACAAATACGGGACAAAAAGCCCCACCTCCTACCCACTGTAATGGGCCTACTATATTGTACCTTTGACACACCATCTGCATATATACACTTATTCATCTGCACTTACAGCCTTCTCATCACTTATGTGATAATCGAATCAGAACGACATCAACGTATATCACATAAACTTACGAATGTCATGCGATACTTCGATTATGTAGTGTGCGCATAGTCACTTTCCATTAGTGGAAGATTCCGATGTATTCACACTTAGCCTATGTGTAGTTCATGAAAATGAAAAGAACTTCCAAGAACAAGAATGAAGAAGGTTTATGCATTGGCTTACACATAATTTAGATAGATGGTGAGAATGGTATGAAAGCGAGTACTGATTATTAGCCCTCTTGGCTGAGAGTCAGACCCTGGTGGAGAGGTTAGTACCCGAGCAGGTAAATTGAAGTAAAGATACGCAGCTAGATGGATGGATAAAATGCATGTAGACAGATAGATAGAAAGACAGGTAGATAGACAGGTAGATAGACAGGTAGATAGACAGGTAGATAGACAGGTAGATAGACAGGTAGATAGACAGGTAGATAGACAGGTAGATAGACAGAGCTCTGCTAGATAGATGGATAGATAGATAGATAGATAGATAGATAGATAGATAGATAGATAGATAGATGGATAGATAAATAGATAAATAGATAGATATATAGATGGATAGATGGACAGATAGATAGATAGATAGATAGATAGATAGATAGATAGATAGATAGATAGATAGATAGATAGATAGATAGATAGATAGATAGATAGATAGATGTGACCAACCAAAAGTGGGAGAATATCTGGTAAGTTGGATTCCTAATTTTACCAACAGATTAAGCCCAACCTTCCCACAGCCTACATATGTACATAATGGATTACCTTAGTAAATGGCCTCCTCAACATCAACACTGCATCTCCTGTAATATCGGTCGATATCTCCTATTCATAATTAATCCGATTAGGAACAGTTTTACAAGGTCTGATAGTTATCTATTCAGATGAAATGTGTCTAAATCTATTGATATTACGCTCAATAAACATTTGTGAACACTTGTATCCATAAGCTTATATCAAACATCAGCTATATTCCCAGGATTTATTCAGTACAGTAGAGGACAAAAGGTTCAGTCCTATATACAGTAACACTCACAAGAATGTTCAGGTTTATCTATATATTTCAGAAACATCTCATACGTCCAGTGCATTTACAGTTACTCATAAAAGTAAGTACTCCACCCATAGAAATACATAGAACGGACATGAGGCTGTATGAAGCACCTCAAGATGAGGTCACCAAATCCGCCATATTGGAACTGCCCTGTGACATGACGTCACAATAGACTAATTATGATGTGACGTCATGCCATTGTTATAATTGACATCACTGTTATTGATGACATCACGATACCATTGTGTCAGGATACAGGGCAGTTCCAAGATGGTGGATTTGGCTGCTTCATCTGCCAGAGCCTCATGTCCGTTCTATGTATTTCTATGACTCCACCTCAGTGATTCACCGTTGAATTCCAAATTAAATTTGTTTCAAGGTGACGGCTATAATAACAACACCAATATTGACTGCTGTTTTTTCTACAGCAGGGTGGGCTGCTTGGAAGTGGATGTCTTGTGAAAAGCAGGAATCTCAACTCCGAACTTTCAAATTATAAAATGGCATTCATCGTTAAGTGCCATAAAAACATCGCTGATACTCGAAATTTCTGTAGCTTTATATGAAAATCCAATGAAAAAACCAGGGCTTTGGAGTTGGGTAGATAAACAACTGACTCCAACTCCCGACTCCTTTGTCTTCCCAATCTGACGCCTTAGGTCTCCTGAATTTTGACTCCGACTACTGAATCCTCTTTTCACCTTTTTTCGCATCACAAGTTTCATATGGTTAGCAAAGAAAAATACCATTAAACAATGTTTTCTCAGATTCTTTGTGCATTTAATGCAGTTTTAAAAGTTTTGTGTGATTGCTCTTTAAAAGTTTGATACAGTTCAAGTTGTTTTATAATTTCTTTTTATCAATTATTCTAAACATTTTAAAGAGTCAGGAGTCACCAGAATAATTTTCAACTGCGACTCCACCTGAAAACCAAAGTTCGACTCAGACTCCACCTGAAAACTTCCAATTCTAGGACTCCCGAGTCCTGACTCCAACTCGAACTCCAAAGCCCTGGTAAAAACAACCATGGTTGTTAAAAATTTCTTAAAATTACCATTTTATATACAGGGTGGGGACGCGAATCTTGCACCAAACTTTATGGGAGGATATTTTCAAAAGTTAAAGTCAGAGTACAATGCAACTTGGCATGAATTAAAATAATTTTAGCTTTCATGTCCATTACTCTGATCGGTTTCGGAAATTAATTGGTTTAATGAGCAGCAAAGTGACTGGTCGTTGATTTTGGCTGTGACAGCAAGATTTTGAAAGTTTCTAAAATCCCACTTACACATCCTTTAGATTTAATCCACTAAGTTAGGAGGTTCAGGCAACATGGAAAAGATACCAGAGCAAGCTACATTGTTAAAAAAAATTTAGTGTAATTAACACGACTTTTATGAAATTGGGCTAAATAAAACACTTAAATCCATGTAGAACATGGGAGCAAAGCCAAAAGAAGTAACCAACTTTATCAGAATAGTTTGGCACAATGGTTTTAACATCTTTATGAGGACCCAGACTTTTGCTGAACTGCAATAAGCCAAGAAAATGCAAAAGTTAAAAAAAAGCTAGATCAACTGATGTCTGATCTGCGGACTTCTGACTCTCACCAAGGCTTGATAAAAGGCAATGCGAAAATTATTTTGTGTGCATATTAAAGCAGGGCATCAACAAGTTCTCCCACCAAGGTATTGTCATCATTTGGACTATCATTATGGAGAACGGCCATCAGATACGAGAGGACTTTTTTTTTGAAGGCACTTTCAAATTTTGGCGGCCATGTTGAATTTGCAGTTGGAGATAAAATGAGCCAAACGACATAAAAACATTCTTTATCCACGAAGATCCCATGCGCTTCAAGGTACTAGTAAGATAATATACTAAGAGAAGGTGCAACATGCCTCACAGAATTCTCATTTTGTACATTAGCTGCTTCCTGTTCAAATTTTACCGCTCTGTGATTGGTGCAGGCTTCACACCAGGTGACGTCACGATTGTTGTCACCGTAGCAACCTATGACAGTTTGATCTGTGATGTCACAGGACAAGTTGTCCAGAATGCATTGCAGCAGGAAGACATCCTTCACAGAAAACACACTTCTGAGCGTTGCATCTCCTCCGTGTCTTTATCCTCTTGTTTCTAAGCGCTGTTAATATGAATTTGTTGTGAATTGGTTAAGTTTTCCATTTCTACCAAAAAGGAAAATCTGTCAAATAGTGCAAGTTTCTCGGCCCCACTCTGTATTTCAAAAAACTATTTTGTCCAAAATAATTTATAGGGTACAATAAGGTCAAGAAGCGAGAATGAATTGTTTTTTATATAAAAACAATATTTCATTTTATGGGTGGCCCCTTGATAGCGGCCTACTAGCCTTAAAGGGGTCACCCTCAATAGAGAATTCTGAAAATACTGAATAATAACATATCAATAATTTATTAATCTTGTATCCAACCTTATCCTCTATTGAAAATAAACATGTCTGAGTCTGAGTCTGAGTCTGAGTGGAGCACAAAGAGTAACGGAGAATATTCTTAGGAGCCCCAAGTACAACCGCAAACACGCAATAAACGCAGACAATTTTCGCGTCATCACATAACCATATTTTCATGGTCCTAACACTTGGCCTACCATTAGTGGAGCCCGGCAGGACTCATCAGCAGACCCAGTGTGTATGTTAGATGAATCTAAACGCCATGTTAATAATCCCCCATTCGACTGTTCTGCCCCTAATTGTTTATCTAAGCCTTAATGAGGGGATGCAGGACCATGAAAACAAAACTGGCCGCCATTATTGTTGCACAAAGCTCCCCAGGGAGGGCGCTTTTGCGCATTGCATTCAGGGCAAAAACAAGTTATGTTCTTGCAGTTTCAAAGCAACAACTGCAGGCCTGTAGCCAGGAATTATTTTGGGGGGGTGCTTTTTGGGTGATAAGTGGACCTTTAGCGAGCACCGAAGGTGCGAAGCCGAACTAGGGGGGTCTGGGGGCATGCGCCCCCAGGAAAATTTTTGACAAAACAATGAAAATGGTGCATTCTGAGCCTTTCTGATGATGTCAAAGTCTTATGTCCTCACTGGGCCAAACTATAGTATAATTCTGATCAAGATATGCAATTCAGAGCCCCCTGGGAACAATGGTACCCAGATTACCTGAGATGCATTTGAGCAATTCAGACATATATGGCAAGCTATGATGTAGTCACTCAAAAAAGTCAAAATCTCATTAGGTAATCACCACATCAATGTAGGAGAACTATCAGGAGTGGCATGGTATAATTTTTTTCTGGGAAAAGTAGATATTCTCAGCAAATGCACAGTATTGAAAAACATTTTTTCCAGAGCTTTCTTGTCAATAGTCAATTTTTCAAGACTGTTTTCTTCTCTTTGTCATCCCCTCTAATTCTCCATTTCTTCCCCAGCTTTTGCCTCTTCTTGATAGCTCTTCTCTTTCTGAATTTTCACCCCTGCCTCCTCCTAGCTTTTGCCTCCTCCGCTTTATCTCCTCCACCTTCCTCCAACATCATCCTTCTCTGCCTACCCTTGTACATTGTAGCTCTTGTCCTCCCCAATAACTCTTCTCTCTTCCCTCTATACCTTCTCCCAAGCTCTCTCCTGCTCTTCTGTAGCTCCTCTTCTGTAGCTCTTGTCTCATACAGTACACCCTCTCTGCCTCCTGTCTCCTACATTTTCCTTCTCTCTCTGTCCCTATACACGTAGCTCTTGCCATCCCCAATTGCCCTAATGTTCTCTTTCCCTCTAGGCCTATACCTTCCCCCAAGCTCCTTTATCCTCTTCTCTAGTTCTTGCCTCCTACATCTCTGCCTCTGCCTCCTTCATTATCTTCCTCGGTTCCCTATACAGATCTTGTTCTCTCCCAATATTTAGCTCTTCGATCATCCCTCTATCCCTTCACCCAAGCTCATTCCTCCTCTTCTCTAGCTCTTGCCTCCTATACCTTTGTTTCTACCTACTTATTCCTACATTCTCCTTTTACGCTTTGCCCCATAGCTCTGGCCCTCCCTTAATAGTGGTTAAGTCAAGTAAAGTAATCTCTTTCTTCTATACCTTCTCCCAAGCTATTTCCTCCTCTTCTCCAGCCCTTGCCCTATGCACATCAGTCTCCTCCTCCCTCCTCCTACAATCTCCTTCTCTGCCTCCCTCTATAAATTTTGCCTCCCTCCAATAGACCTGTTTCACTGAATGGCCTGAACATGGACCCATATAACTTCTTTTTGCAATTCAACAATTCTTAATTTGCTTTTCACACACAATGGAGATTTACCAAAAACACAACTTTCAAAATTTAAAATGAAATAATGACCAAGTTATTAAGCCTTGCAGTTACATTAAAATGCACTAAAAATACTCCAGCTTGGAGACACCTTGGTTGGACCATTCAGAGGCAGGGGCGGGAAAGCTATGAGCCAATGGGATTTAAGTATTCACCACTTTTCCCCTTGTGTTAACTGGGAGTACCATCCATGAAATTGGTCTATTGTTCTTCTCTCTCTTCCTATACTCCAATACTCTTGCCCCTGCAGAGCTCTTTCCTCCTCTCAAAACTTTCTTCCCTCAATGCCTTCTCCCAAGCACTTTCCTCCTCTTCTCTATAGCTCTTGCCTCCTACACCACTGTCTGTCTCTGCCTGCTTCCTCCTACATTCTCCTTCTCTGCCTTGTCCTATAGCTTTGCCCTCCACATTATTCGACCAATGGGCATCTATAGGGTTCAATCATAGAGCCTCCTACGACCTACATGGCCTAATGGTTAAGCATGCTTGTCCACTGGCTTTGAGGGCGTGGGTTCAAATCTCACCCCGGGAACTCACTTCCGTCCGAACCCATGGGACATTAAATGTAGATGGGTTGTATCCAGTATTCTATGCTGGGACAACTGAAAGACCCTGGGCATCCCTGAATTAATAGGGTATGTACCAGACTCACAGTCTTCTCATCTCATCATCATGTATACGGCGGTCACAAAAATTAAAGTGCAGCTCCCCCCACACAAAAAAAAGATGGAAGTTCAGCTGCCCTGGCTGATCCGGGGTAAACCAGCACAGCATAAGTCAAGTTGGGCCTTTCTGTCCAAACTTTGAAAACCCCTGTCCTGCTTAAATATTGCCTGATTTTTAGGGGGGGAGAGCTGCCCCCCTCCCCCCTGGTTTCCATGTATCTGACCAAGACAATTATATAGTAAGTGAGACTTGTGTGAGGTGAACCTTTGTCAAAGAACTACTGGGTGATTTGTGAACCATCAAATCCAGCACTTTCTTTCTCAAATAACTGTCTTTAGGAAAAAACCCAAGGGGCACATCTGCATCGCAGCAACGTTGTGGCAACGTCTCAATGCGTCTGAAAATTGTGTAGAATTGTATGGTGGAATGACGTTGTCACAATGTTGTGAAGCAACGTCAAAGACATGATGTTAGCATGCGATGTTGTAGCAACGTTTCACAATGTTGTGGAAAAACCACAATGTTATGTGACCAACCAAGGAGCCTCCACCAATTGACAACATTGTGTTTGCGTTGTGTGCCCCTTGCCCTTGGTAAACCTTGTCTGCTTGATATTGGGTAATTTGAATGAAATAGTTCACATTTTAAAAAGATATTTTTGGCCACTTAGTCCTACAGTATCAGACGAAAGTTTAGACCGCGTCACTATTTTGTCAATATAAGGAAAAATATGTGCTCAGCTAAAGAATTTCTACATGGATTCTCTTGCCTATGTATCAGGGAAGTTCTACAATAGAGAAAAGTTCAACTATTTTTATCACTTACTTGAACATGTGTGATAAACAAAAATTTCAGGTGGTCTAAACTTACGGTCTGATGCTACTTACATCCAAAAAGGCCTTTAATGGCATTGTACATTAGAGGAAAGGTGGGTAAATTATTCAATGTTGTTTTAGACAAGTTATTCAATCATGTCTCATGTGATTTAAAGGCAATCAGTCATGACACAGGAAAAAACATATATATATATATTTTTTTAAATTTCAACATAAGGGGTAATAATGGTGATTCAATGAGCCAAAATTGTTAATAAATGAAAGGTAAACTAAAACGCACCTAGAAAATATATGTCTGACACATTTTCACCCTTCTAATGGAGTATGAATACACTTGACACCCAGCCATAGTGCAAAAGTGGTGTTCTTTCCATCGTTTTGTCTAACAGCCACCCATTTGAAGTATCATAAAACAATGACCTGGGTGTTTCATTGACCTGAGCATGTGTCCTGATAAAATCAAACAACTTTTGTTTGTTTGCTTTACTTACAATGAAACTACATCCACTTTTATGGAAGGCATAAATCTAGCCCATTCGTTAACATTACGTTTCAATACACTATCCCAAGTGACATCTGTTATTTTGTCTGTACTGTGGAAAAAGAACAGAAGTTTGTTGGTTTTATCAGGACACATACTCAGGTGAATGAAAACTCTCATTTCCCTGTTTTATGATGCTTCAAATAGGTGTCTCTTAGACAAAACGATGGAAAGAACACCATTTTTGCAGTATGACTGGGTGTCAAGTGTATTCATTCTCCATTATTGGGATGAAAATGTGTCAGACATTTATTTTCTTGATGTTTGTTTATTGACTTTTCATTTATTAACAATTTAGGCTCATTGAATCATCATCACTAATCCTTAAGTTGAATTTGAAAAAAAATATTGAAAAAAATATTTTTTTCCTGTGTCATGACTCATAGCCTTTAAATCACACGAAACATGATTGAATAACTTGTCTAAAATAACATTGAATAATTTACCCACCTTTCCTCTGATATACAATACCATTAAAGGCCTTTGTGGATATAAGTAGCATCAGACCGTAAGTTTAGACCACCTGAAATTTTTGTTTTTCGCACATATTCAAGTAAGTGATAAAAGTAGTTGAACTTTTCTCTATTATAGAACTTCCCTGATACATAGGCAAGAGAATCCATACAGAAATTCTTTAGCTGAGCACCTATTTTCCCTTACATTGACAAAATAGTGATGCGGTCTAAACTTTCGTCTGATACTGTATATCTTGTTGCATGCTGTTCAAGGGAATTGTGCATCATCCTGTTTCAGACTCTATCTTTAAAATAATCTTCTGTATTGTACATTCACATTTATTTGGCAAACCTGAACAAATGAGGTGGTGGCAACGAGCATAAAAAAGAACGACACATGTAAACGTACCACAAAATACAGACAAGCGGAACATGAGTGGTCCATCTCATCATGCTAGTGGTACACCTCAGTCAAACATATGGCTGAGACGGACCCTTTAAATTTGGACCTCCTGTGAACCTGATCTGGATATGAAGCACAGGCCAAAACCTGAATCGGTAATTGTCCAAAATGAAAAACTGTCTTGCAGACATGTCTCTAGTCATATCACTACTGATATTATATGTGAGACTCCAGTGACAAACAAGATGCCATGCAGAGACAAGTTGGACTCTTTGAGGCTGGCCTAGGACCTGTGCCTCAAGTGGTCCATCTCAGACACATCTCCCCAACATGCACTGTCGCAATGTAATAAAGATAGACCAATATATAACCTAAATGCAGTTTCAAAGTGCCAAAATACTGAATTTCTGGTATCTAAAGCAAAAACGTTGGTAAGCCTAACATTTTGGGAAAAAAACTAAGCAACAATTACTGTATTTCAACCCCAGAAGACATAAATTGCAATTAGGGCTGGGGGATTCATTCATAGGTGTGAATTGCAATTGAAAAAGGCCATGAAGTTGTATGATCAATGGGACAGTTCAATCACACCTAATTGCCATTTGAATTACCTGACATGAAGTCAGTCATATCCCCTTCATTCTGGGACAATTTTGGACCAAAAAGGTGGACCTTTTAGGCCAATTTTCGGCCGTGGGGGGGTGCGTTCGCACCCGTCGCACCCCCCCTGGCTACGGGCCTGCAACTGGTTATATGTGAAGTTACAATGTACGAGTGCAGTAAAGTTCAGCAATGAAACTGCTTTTGAAATTTTGATTGACATCCACAAACACAACTAAATTATTAACGTAAGTCGATCATCTCAGACATGATGGTGCTGATACATATCAATACTTTTAAACTTTCATTTCCATAGTTGTTGCACTGTTGTCAGTAGATTCCTTCTGTATGGCAAATAATCATTTGACTCTTTGCTTCAATTGGCAATGTTACAACTAAAATTAAAAAATTGTCAGTTTCAATCACCATTTTGTGAGAGTATTTTAACTTAGGTTACCTTTGGAAGTTTGAGTGCAAGTATATTATTTGGCTATTCTGATTATGACAGTAAAACATTACTCTTCCAATTGTGAAACATTACATGATCCCACCATTACCATTTATCATTGTAGAATATTACTGGTCTACTTTGAGATTACTTCAGTCAGTTATCTTCCCAATTAGCCTGGGTACATAACATCACACCATTATCATTTACCATCCGGTGCAATGACAGACCATTATCACCTACCTTTGGGTGCAAGTATTCTACTTGGCTACTTGGATATTACCAGTAATCAGTGATCCAGTGATACATCTTTCACATAACATTAAAGGGCCACAGTCATGCACTTTTTTTCTTTGATCTATAAATCAAACCTTATTTTTTATACACATTGACACAGTCACTCACACATTAATGCCACCAAAAGTCCAATAAAGCAAATATTCATTCTTGATCTTTGGCCTCAGAGATGGGACAATTAAAAGCGACCCCTTGTGAACTATTTGGAAGGGGCCACGTCAGGCTGGGCAAAAAGTAAACAAAATGGCAATTAATACAATGCAAGAGATGGCAGCACATTACAGTCCATGACCACAGAGACAAAAAAACACAGGTATGATTGCCATGCATCATTGCATGGTCAGTGGTCACTCTTGACTGACTGGCCTGAGGGAGGGAGGGGGCCACCCAGCCTTACGTCATTCATATTAACTGAGCCAGCTGACTGGCAGGCCAGGAAGAAGGCCTAAAACCACTATTTCACAGATCCTTAACAGGGTGTACACTTTACAAAAATATTTTTAACTAGCTTTGTGTGCTTATAAGACTCAATTTTAGCAATGAAAGGTGTTTTTATTGAAAGTCGGGATTTGATGAGTGTGTGCCTTTAAACAATTAATTACCATTTACCTGCACATTTATCATTGGGTGCAGGACAGCAGGTAGTTTACTAGGTTAATTGTGACTGGTTATCCTCCTTTCTTATTACGTACTGTTGCACGATTATCTTTACCTTACGGTGCAAATATATTACTTGATTACTTGGATATTACTGTTATTGTTGCACCTAATATCAACTATTACCATTTACCTCTAAAATTCATTATTGGGTGCAGATACTTATGACTGGTTGGTTATCCTTATTTGTTAAAGTCACACCTGTGGTCAAGCATTTTACTTGACTACTTGGATATAACTCGCAGACATTACTGGACTCATCCAGTACTTCTGAAGCTGCTCCAGAAAGTTTACTTGATTAACTATCCCTCTATCTTATTACGTAATGTCACACCATTATCTTTACCGTTGGGTGCAAGCACTTTACCTGGCTACTTGAATATTAATTGCTGGCATTACTGGATTCATCTAGTACTCCTGAAGCTGTTCTAGCAAGTTTAGTTGATTAATTATGATTGGTTGTCCTTCTATCTTATTACGTAATGTTACACCATTATCTTAATAATCATTGGATGTAAGTATTTTACTTGACTATATGGATATTACAGTAACTGGTTATCCTTGCACATAACGTCAAACTGCTGTATTTAATTTACCTGCAATTTCATTATTAAGTGGCAATGGGTGCAGGTAGTTCACCAGGTAAATTGTAACTGGCTATCCTTCTTTTTCATAATGTAATGCAGCACAATTATCTTTACATTCGGGTGCGGGCATTTTACTCAGCTACTTGGATATACATTTCTTGCTGATCTGACATTACCGGACTCATCCAGTACTCTTGAAGTTGCTCCAGAAAGTTTACTTGATAAACTATCATGGGTTATCCTTCTATCATTGGAAGCAAGCATTTTACTTGGTTACTTCGATATATCTTGCTGATCTGACATTACCGGACTCATCCAGTACTCTTGAAGCTGCTCCAGACAGCTGGAAATATTGACATTTTCCATTGATTCGCTAATTTGCAGACTGTCCTTGGCTGCGAAACATGATCTATCCGACACCAAAAGAAATATCGCAGCCATTAGTACAAGTCTTGCCAACAAAGAGATTGCACAAAAGTAGACAAAGGAGCCCTCGACCAAACCTACCACACAAGGACAAGTTATTTGTGGAGCCTACCTCCAATCCTCCATCTATTGGCTTCTGTACAGCCTTCTGTGTGCTGCTGAACATGCTGAAGAGAGCTTGGAGTCTTACACAGAATTAGATTGGTTTCAAAGTGGTTGGGAAGATTAGCAAAGAAATACCGTCAAGTATATATATTTATGTCACTTTCAGATGGTTATCTTTGTCTTATTAATAAACCCATCATTTTTCATGTTATATTTTTATTTTTTATGCACAGACTTATCGGCAAATTTAAATATATCAATTTTTGCCTATGTCTGTCTTTCTACGTCTCCATCAATCTATCTGTCTCTGTCTCTATCTTTCTTTACATTGTTCCATCTTTTTATCTATCTATGTATCAATCTATCTATCTATTTATCTACCTATTTATCTATCTATTTATCTGTGTATCTCTAATTCTTTATTTTCTATTTCTCTTTCTCTCCGTCTTATCAATCTATCAATCTATCTATCAAACTTTAATTCAATCTGTATATCATCAATATATCGATATATTATCTATCTATCCATCTATTTGTTTATCTATCTATCTACCTACCCATCTACAGTGGTCCCTGCATTATAAGACCACCCCTTCTGCAGTCATGAAGCGGTCTCTCGTTGGGATGCGGTCTCTCTTCAGGGTGCAAAATGCACTAAAAATACTACTTAGTGCGGGATGAAGGCATCACATAAGGCAAGTCGGTCTTACAACAGGGGGCCTTACAACAGAGGTACCACTGTACAGCGCTTCTTCCGTTGGTTCCATAAATTGTTGTCTGCAAGACCATTGCAATGGCCAACCTATCTGTTCACCCTAGATAAATCTTGAATTTTCTTGAAAATGTCTTTTCCCACACATTGCTTCAACACACTGTCAACACAGTGACAGAAGTTTAGTTGGGTTAAGCGCAGTGATCATGAGCCGATAAATTATCTTGAGAAATGAGCTTGACCTTGCTGGGCAATCATCAGTAATTTGCTGTTTCCTTTGATGTTCAAGTAATTTGTGTTCATCTATTATCTTTACTATTGATGTTCTGTGAACTGCAATAGATGCGACCTAGAAAAAGAGTACACAAAGGATAGTGCTGAGTAATGTGTTCTGTATGTAGAAGGATGGGCCACACATTGAGAGTTTGAATGGTAACAAAATATGACACAGGAGATTTGTATGGATGGTAAAGATCTGTAAGACAGGTTTTTATCACTTGCAGTTGAAAGATGATAGATAGGGGTTTGTCCACAAAATTGACAAAAACAAAAGTGGTACCAATCATTTACATTGTCTGTACAATATAGACATCTCTGCACTACACTTAAAAAAAAGAACATAGAAGGATATAGTCAAGTAGTTTGAATTGTGTAAAAGAATAGGAGATGCCTGGCTTGTAAACAGAACAAAATTTTTTAATTAATCGGTGTTTAAAACTTATTCATACATCTCAGTGTTCCTGCAAGTCACTTCAATTGCAACAAATCTAGGCTAAAGATATTTTTCTGCTGTTGGGTACTGTTTGGCATTCGAATATCTAAGACTATTTTTAAAGTGTCTCGAAGCAGTTTGGCATGTACCTGCAGATACTCTCATCTTGTAAATGTGAAACATCCCAATATACTTCTCATGTTGTATATGTATGAACTTTAATGCTCATATCCTTCTTAGCATGTCGCATCATTACCTAGTAATGCTTACAAACATAATGTCACCAATGATGCATTGACAAATTGACACTCACTGGAAAGTAAAGGATTTATGTCTGATCTACTGACCAATGTCAAAATGTCTGAATTTCCAAACCATAGCTTTTGCTAACTATTTACCAATCTCTCTTTTTTTTCGGAGGCAAGAAATCCTCCGTGGTGCATGACAATGTAAAGACAATTCATATCGATATAATAACTTATTTTAACCATTGAGTTGCAAATATTTATTGATTGAGAAATCAAGGCATCAAATGTGTTGCTATTTTAAGAGGTACATTTTTGCAAGTGAGGTAAGAAATGAAAATAGCAAATATTGATCAAATATTTTTCTTGCTTAACTGATGGAAACTATTGACTCAGAGTTAGCAAACAACAAAATGCAGCAAGGAGAAAAATCGGATTCACACAGTTAGGCCACACCAAATTTATTAATAGATGACTGATTTCCCTGGCCTAGAATAGGAGAATCAGATATGAAATAATATTTCAAATAGATATTTTACCTTTTTTTAATTTAGAGAGGCTGGACAAAGTGAATTATTATTCTCTCTTTGGTATAAATTGTGTCCGGAATTTTTTTTTTAACTTGGTACTAAGGTTTGAGAATTTTGTCAAAAGGAATCTATAACTTTATGCAAACGCCATACACAGTTACCTCTTTTGGGTAGGCTTTTTTCTGAATCCTTCAATTGAATGTTATGGAACTATCCACCAGAAATTGTTTGTTTCACGACTGCCTGAAAATACTTAATATTTTCACCAAAAGTGTCTAAGAAATTATTTTTCAAAAACTCCAACACCACCCCCATTACACACCTATGAGTCGTTGAAATGATCAGTCTTCAAAATGTCCAAGCACTCTGTAAAATTTCAGGGCAGAATTGGTTTTTCTAATGTTTCTTTTTTCAAACCATCTTTTTTTTCATAGAAATTTGATTTTCCACAAAAATCTACAACATTTATGACAATACAGCAGTACGGTATTTCCACAAACAGGAATAGGAATGACATGGAAAATCAAATTGGGCTTTTGTATAACCCTTATTTTCAAGAGTGCCCTTTTTGAGTCCCAAACTTTCTGATTGCCCAACTGACCTTACAATATCATTACTGTCCCTATCCTGTGTTACCTATCTGTCTTCTTGCATTCCCAATTTCCATGCCAAATTTTTGAGTGTGCAAATTGCGAAAACCACTTTAAGCATCATAGCATTAGCGGCTAAGTAAGATAAATTCTAAAAGCGTGCACATGATGTATAGTAAGCCGAAAGCCCAAAATTAATGGAATAGGCACATTAAAGGGTGAGACAGTAATTTGATTAAATATCACACTTGATACATTGGATGGTACATTATCAATAAACACCTTCAATGGAGCGTATCTAGTTGATGTCCAAATTGTCAGTTTAATTCTAATTTATGGCCTCATCTTAGAAATAAGTTTCAGGGTCAAAAAGCTTTGGAAAAAAAATTATGATTCGACACACCTTAAAATAAACATCATTGTCAACTCTATATAAAGAAAAAAATAGAACAAAGAACAAATAGATATGGCAATACATTTGTACCATCGATCATAAAGCTGTATAATTATCATCTCACAATGTAATAATACCGGTGTAACAATATAAAAGTTCTATTTTTGCACAACTTATTATAATCACTGTGTTCACTTGACTTTCTGTGTATTATGCTACAAAAAGTTTCACATTGTGACTTAATAAAGTACTTCTTATCTTATCTTATAAGTGAAGCACAGCCATGAAATACAACTAGTTGCAGATTGAACCTACAACATTCCGATGAGCAGGTGATGGAATATGGATGATTGGGCTTTACACCCTGTGTTTAATCACCTGTTTAGGCTAATAAGAACAGGAGGGGAACACAGTAATTACGTGAAGGATGATTGAAACTGCCATCCAACACAGACCCAGGTGACCCAGCCGATGGAAAAAGAACCATTTTTACAGAGTGATTGAGGAAGGAAGAAAAAGGGCAGGAATAATTACATGAGTACAGGCTAAACCAGTCTGCTCCGTGGACTATGAAATGTGAGACAGTTTATGGAGTTTGGTTAAGGCAAGAAAAAACGAGCTGTAAGTACTATATGCAAGATACGTACTTGTATAAACATTGAACATGTTGTAAAAACGTAGCGATTGGAAGACTGCAGGCATTGGCTGCATGTAACAACATGGCCCATAAGTGCCTGGAAGGTTGATGTGGATTGTTTTTTAATGTAATGGATTATACCAGACCTGAATCCCATGTCAGTGCAAGGGGTTGAAGGGAGAGGGGGGAGGTTGGCACAACAGTCTGGAGTCTCGGTCTTGCCTTAATGTTGCACTTGAGCTCCACATTATTCTCACACTTCCGACACGCTTCTGCCTGGAATTTTAAAAAGGCAAATGGCTCCCTCCAAAAACAGCTAACGGCAACAAGCAACCTCTTTTGATATCATAAAATGTGTGGCACTCACTAATTATATATATATTTTCCCCCTTTCATTTCTATTGTTAACCAAAAGTGTTCATGTTGTTTGGCCTCTCAGTCTGAGAGGATTAGTGCTGACCACTGAGCCAAAGCAATCAGGTCACCTCCTCAGACTGAGAGGAACCAGCAAGCTAGTAACAGCCCAATCCGGGTAAGTGTTTTATAATTTTAATTAATAATTATCTTTTACATATATTATATACATTTGTTATACCATAAATTAGGGCATTACTAATGGTATGTATTTCTTGTTTTTTTTAGGCTTTATGGCTAAGCTTTATGGATGAATAAAACCATTTAACTGGAAAAGCTGGTTCCTCCTTTCTCAACAAGACACGCATGCCACATGTGTGCCACATGGTAGCAGAGCGTGGTTAGCTGTCATCCCCCCTTGATGTGTGGAAGATGAAGTAACTGGTTAATGGAGAAAGACAACGCGTTGCAGAGGTCCAGAAAACTCCAGTTATAGTTTGTCCAGGATTCCAGTCCAGAAGTTTGTCCAAAAGGCCTAGGACCAGCCAGGGCAGTTTGGGAGACGTCCCATTGGGTTTCAAAGCCCATCCAGCAAGCAGAAGTCATCCAGAAGGATCTGCAGCTGATTTACATGGACTGGTGGAGACTGAATTCGGCACAGAGGGATTGGCATTGCTGACCAAGAAGAACAGGGCCCAGACAGGCAGTCCAGAGTGAAGCAGCCCCCCCTTCTTCGCGAAACCCCCCCCCTTGAGAAGATTCGCAAGAAAATTCGCAAGAAAATTCGCAAGAAAATTCGCAAGAAAATTCGCAAGCAAATTCGCAAGCAAATTCGAATGAACATTTGCATGAACATCTGCAATTCGCAAGAAAAATTGACTTTTCAAGGATATTTCATACCCACTGGATTCAGAGACAATTTGTGAGTAAAATCAATTTCTCTACACTAAAATTGGAATCCAGGTATGTCATCTCTATTTTAATTGTTGGGCTGATGGACTGTGCTAATTTCAAAATTTGAGTAATTTTGAGCCCTTGAACTGTCTAATTGATAATTCACATGAAAGTTAGCATTGTGTATTGACAGATTAGATAAGAAAATATTTTTCACTTTAAAGTTCCTTTTGCTCAGTTAAGTCTCAATGTTTTAATTTAAGTCTGCTGAGCCAAGCGGATTAAAATATTTAAAGTTGAGTGAGCAGGGCTCTCCACCCTTCACAAACTTAAGAGCATATTTGGCTAGTGTCAATTAAGATCTCTGACTAGTCAATCTTTGTGGAGAAATCTATTGTTGTTGTTTATGTCAATTGTCATTTTGTACTTTGTTCAATTTGTGATTGAAAATTTTGTTGATTTAACTTGATCATTTTCATTAGTGATTACTGTTATTGATAATATTGATCACTGGTTATATCACAAAGGTTTATTATAAAATTGAGGTTTTGATACTCAGTGTGCTTAAACTTATTTTGCAGTACACATATTTCTAAAATCTATTGTTATTTAAAGAGTGTAAATTTTCAGTAATCAAGTAGCTTTGCTGTTTCTTTATCTGTTCAGCAGTATTTAGCATTGCTGTCACTTTGAGTAAATATTTATCTTGATATAGATAATATACAGTGTTTGTAAATTACAAAATCGGATACTTCCAGTATATATTTAATTAATAACTTAGTCAATTATATTTATTTAGTAACTTTGTAATTTTAGTACTTCAATACTTTATACTTTTAGAATTTTAACTTTAACAAATTTACTTCACCTGGATTGAGCTTCTATCAAAATTAATAATCCCTACTTAGCAAATTAAATTATTTTTACTTTTACAAAATTCAAGTCACACATATCCCAGGTTTGAGCAGGTTGAATTTAGTCAAAAACTTTATTCATAACTTCATTCCAAATTAATTTTATAAATTTTATAAAAATTTAATTTATAAAAAAAAAAAAATTCTTTCAATAATTTAACTTCTCATAACTTAGTGAGTTGTATGAATTATACCAAATTGACTTTATAGATTTATTTAGTCAACTTTAACACATTTTGACTTAGTATAATTATTCGACTTTTCTTATTTTGACTTAGAATAATTACTTAGTCAACTAGTGACTAATTATTTGACTTAGTCAACTAGTGACTAATTATTTGACTTAACTTAGTCAAGTTACCTATCAAGTGACCTGACTAACAGTCTTAGGTGACTTTCTCGTTTACAAATTTGACTTAGTGTATTTAGAAACTCACTTATTTCTGACTTTTTGACAAACTGACTTTGTTGATTGT
Source organism: Platynereis dumerilii (assembly GCA_026936325.1). Classification (NCBI taxonomy): domain Eukaryota; kingdom Metazoa; phylum Annelida; class Polychaeta; order Phyllodocida; family Nereididae; genus Platynereis; species Platynereis dumerilii. Next base: position 27,365,181 of record JAPTHN010000013.1, read on the forward strand.
TTTGAATTTGACATTTATGATTTTTGACTGCATTTCACTTTGACTTTACATTGTTGTTGTTTACACCTTGTTGATATTTGGGTTACTGCATTGGTTCTTCTATTGATTTATTGTATATTGTTGCGTGTTATTGACTTCACATCACATCACCATGGCTGAAGGGGACAAGTCAACAGGTGCCATTCCCAAGAAGGTAACCATGACTCTGGATGAACAGAGAAAATATTGGAAAACATTGGCCAAGACATACCAGCAAGAGGCTAGGAGAGCATCTGACTCTGAACTTCAACTGAAGATTGACAAGGAAGCACTCCGACTTGAAATGCTGCAACTGAAGAAAGACTTCACTCAAATGGCCAATGCGACTTATGTCAATTCACCTGTAATGAGAATGCAGACCCCTGCTGGTAATGGTCAACTTGGTGCCGGTTATGGTGATGGCGTACCAGATGGTGATGGTGAGGCCGGTTCACGTGAGGGTGATGATCCTGCCAATGGTGAATAATATGAGGCTGAAGAATTGGCAGATGGAGTAGGAGATTATGGTGCCGTCAGTGGATTGGGTAAGCCACCCAAACTCAACAGTTTTGATGGCAAGGACACCAGTTATCCCTATCGCCGTTGGAGTTTTGATGTTAAACAGTTGTTTAAGGCAGGTTATAGTGAGGGACTTGTCAGGACTTCAATTGTTCGCTCATGTAAAGGCACTCCAGCGGATATTCTTCAAACTTTGGACGAGGATTTCACTGTGGAAGATGTGCTCACAGCGTTTGACAAGCGTTTCGCATCTGTAGCTACAGCTGAGACGATGCTAACCACCTTCTATTCAGCCAAGCAGAAGGCAGATGAGACAGCCAACAGTTGGGGATGTCGACTGGAGAGTTGGTTAGCTTGTCCTCAATTGGCCTACCTCACTGGCCTACAGAAAAGGAAAATGTTGAGGGAACGCTTCTGGCGTGGACTTAAATCGGATATTCACCGCAACGCACTTAGACATAAGTATGATGCTGGTTATGCTTATGACGACCTACTGGTGGTAGCACGAGAGATTGAGTTGGAATCTTCAAGTACAGAGCCAACCGACAAGTCAACCAAGGCCAAGACCAAGGCAAAGTCGGGCATGCAGACGACCAACAAGACCGTGAAGACAGACAGCCTTCAAGAAAAGTTGGACGCATTTCTCGTCAGACTTACAGAATTGGAGAAACGCTTTCCTCCTGCAGATCAAGCATCAACAAGAGGCCGAGGTAGAGGTTTCAACCGAGGCAGACGCTCTGGCAGAGGGAGAAGTTTTGGCCGTGGACGTGCAATCACTGGGAGAAGTAGTGATGAGCAAGATCAGAAGAAAGAAGATCACCAAAAGAAGTCATCAAATTCTGCAACATCAGGTTCTTCCAAGCCATCTTATGTTACTTGTTATAAGTGTGGGGAAAAGGGACACTATAGAACCGATTGTCCTTTAAACTGAAGTCGACGTGTGCTGCGGGGCATGTGCATGTTGGCAATGGTGATGCCGATGTCAGCCCCAATTTTGTTAATGACATGCGTAGCAACTTAGTTGGACCAAGATGTGAATCCAATATTGATATTTTTGGTCGTAGATGTAAATGTTTGTTGGATACAGGGTCACAGGTTAGCACTGTTAGTGATACTTACTTTACCAAATACCTTCAACGTCATGCAGTTCTTAAAGATATTGGTGACTTGATCTCCATTGAGGTGGCAGGCGGTCACAAATTGCCTTACAGAGGTTATGTTGAGGTTTCTGTGAGATTGCCGCGGTATGTCATTGGATCAAGGAGAGAAGTTCAAGTTCCACTTTTGGTTGTTGAAGAAACCCCTTTCAACAAGGAAGTTCCGGTGCTGCTTGGAACAAATGTTTTGCGACACTTTTATGAACTTTGCAAAGAGAACTTGTCAGGTACGTACGGTTTTGATAATTGGAAGAAGTATCGTGCTCCTAAGCCTTGGAAATTAACTTTTAAATGTTTGAATCTCCAACATTCTGTAAATAATGATGTTAATCTTAAGAGTTGGAATGTAATTTGTAAGGAAGGTGTTACAATTTCTGCTGATTCTAACAATTTTGTTTCATGTCAAATTGATACTAATGATTTGTCTTTTCCATTACAGAACAATTTGTCAATGCTTGTGTCAAGTGATGGTGTGACACTGCCAGGAGGTCTGATTCTCACTCCGACTGTTCTTCGTGAGACAGACCAGCAGCTGATGTTACAGGTGGTCAACCTCAGCCAGGTAGATGTGACTATCCCTGATAACACAGTGATGGGCAAGATGGAAGAAGCCAGCGTTGTACCAGCAGTGCGACAAGAGGCCAATTCTTCTGCAGCCAACTCTACAGTGTCAGATTTGTTCAAGCTACAACACTTGTCTACTGATCAACAAGATGAAGTGACTCAGATGTTGGAGCGGAATCAAGAAGCCATCTCCATGCATGATTTTGACCTTGGCCATGCCAAAGGACATCAACATGAGATTCACCTGACCGAAGGAGCGCAGCCGTTTCGTCAACCGTATAGGCGCATTCCTCCTGCAATGTGGGACGAGGTCAGGCAACACTTGACACAGATGCTAGATGCAGGTGTGATAGAGCAGTCCTCATCTCCATTCGCTTCACCTATAGTCCTAGTTAGGAAACCGGACCAGTCGCTGAGATTTTGTATTGACTACAGACGCCTGAATTCCATGACAATTCGCAATGCACAAACCATCCCTAGGCCACAGGACATATTCGACAGACTGAATGGTGCTCAATGGTTTTCGAGTTTGGATTTAAAGAGTGGCTACTGGCAAATGGAGGTAGAGCCAGCTGATAGACCGAAGACAGCCTTCCCAGCAGGACCACTAGGCTTCTATCAGTTTATCCGTATGCCGTTCGGATTATGCAATGCGGGAGCTTCCTTTCAACGCATGATAGAGGCATGCATGGGCTCGGACAACCTGTCTAACTGTCTTCTCTATCTGGACGATATCATCGTATTTGGAGACTCTTTTGAAGACCATCTCAAGAAGCTAGAAAGTGTCCTGAGAAGACTGCGAGATTGCGGACTGAAGGTAAATGCTAAGAAATGTGACGTGTTCAAGGACCGGATAAAGTATTTAGGACATTGGGTGACCAGAGACGGTGTGGCGACGGACCATGAGAAAATTGAAGCTGTTAGGAACTGGCCGATTCCCAAGAGTCATGAAGAAGTGAAGCGATTTCTAGGCTTCGCCAGTTTCTATCGAAGATTTATCCCTCAGTTCGCTTACCACAGTGAACCGCTTCAAGAACTTTTGCGTGGCCCAAAGCAACCCAAGAAGAAATCACCCAAAGGACTGTCAGTACCCAAGAAAGGACGCAAACTTCCCCCATTTGAGTGGAGGGATGCTCAGCAAGAGAGTTTCGATACCCTGGTAAAGGCACTTACAGAGGCACCAGTTCTAGCCTACGCCGATTTCACAAGACCCTTCGAGCTTCACACCGATGCTGCGACTTCTTCGGGACTTGGGGCAGTCTTATACCAGGCGGATCAAGATGGGAAACTCCGAGTTATTGCCTATGCCAGCCGATGCCTTACCCAAAGTGAGCGTCGCTACCCAGCTCATAAACTGGAATTTCTGGCAATGAAGTGGGCCATTACTGAGAAATTTGCGGACTATCTCAGGGGAGCAACATTTATCGTCAAAACAGACAACAATCCATTGACGTATGTCTTGAAGAGTGCGAAGCTAGATGCATGTGGTCAGCGATGGGCAGCAGCACTTTGCGATTATGATTTTGACATCCATTACAAGCCAGCGGCAAGCCTCAGGGATGCAGACGCTTTGTCACGGATTCCAGTTGACACATGGAAGAAGCTGATCTCATCCACTATTCACGCTGTTTGTCAAGGCCAGCTTGTAGAAGATTTTGCGTCAGCCTATTGCTCATCCTTGCCTCCTGAAGTGTGCCTTAGTACGTCAGTTACAGGACATTGGGATCTGGATACATGGCAAGATGAACAGAAGGAAGACCAAGACATCATTGAAGTCATAGAAGCGCTGGATGGCCTGCGGAAAGATGTATCTTCTAGCTATGCCCGTGCCTTGTTGAGACAACGATCCAGATTGTCTACTGATGATGATGGTTTGCTTCAGCGTCATGTCAAGAGAGATGGAAATGATGTTTGTCAACTTGTCGTGCCAAAGAGTCTACAGCAGGAAGTTCTGGAACAACTCCATGACAAGACTGGACATCTTGGTGTCGACAGGACTCTAGAACTGCTCCGAGATAGATACTATTTCCCAGGAATGGAGAAGTTTACATCAGAATACATCCGAGCTTGTGATGCTTGTGTCAGAAGAAAATCCAAAGTACAGACTGCACCGATGGGTCGACTAGAGTCTTCTGGTCCAATGGATCTTCTGTGTGTGGACTTTCTGTCGTTGGAGAAGTCAAAAGGTGGATTTTCAAGTATATTGGTGATGACCGACCACTTTACGAGATATGCTCAGGCAGTACCAACCAAAGACCAGACTGCGAAGACCACAGCTAGAGTGTTACTGGACAGGATCATCAACCACTATGGAATGCCTACCCGTATCCACTCTGACCAGGGTACCAACTTTGAGTCCAATATCATCAAGCAGCTGTGCAGTCTACTGGGCATCTCCAAGAGTCACACCACACCTTACCATCCTCAAGGGAATGCGCAAGCTGAACGCTTCAATTCAACCCTTTTAAATATGCTTGCTTGCATGTCTGAAGAAGATAAGGCCAACTGGAAGGAGCATGTCCCTTATGTTGTGCATGCGTACAATTGCACCCGGCATGACTCCACAGGATACTCTCCATTTCAACTGATGTTTGGTCGCAAGCCTAGACTCCCTGCAGATATCATCAGAGGAACTCAGGATAGCAACAGAGACTACCATCAGTACATCAAGAGTGTCCAGGATTCATTGAAAGAGGCCTACGATCGAGCTTCACTTCAAGCTACAAGGCGGCATGAGAGAGGAAAAGAAGGTTATGACAGAACTGCCAAGGCAAGTCGACTGGAACTTGATGACCGTGTTCTTGTGAAGAAACTCCGACACAAAGAAGGACCCCACAAGTTAGACCATGTGTGGGAAGAGAAGGTTCATGTCATCGTTGGAATTCCCTCCAAGGACTATCTTGTGTACGACATCCAAGAAGAAGGCAACAAGAAGGCAAAGAAGAGAAGGTTACATCGTAATCTGCTTCTACCACTTGGACATATTCCGGATGGAAGTATAGATAAGAAGAACAAGAAGTCTACTGGAAGGAAGAAATCTAGAAATTGTGAAGAGGCAGAAGAAAGTGAGAATGTGGACAGTGCCAGTGGTGGCAGCTCAAGTAGTAGCTCAGATTCAGAGTTTGAAAGGCCGAACACTCGTCATAGAACAAAGAAGAAACCTGTACAGCAGAAGAAGACCCCAATACAACAGCGAAGGAGTAGAGTGGAGCCAGAGCAGACATCGTCTGAAGAGTCAAGTGTCTCTGAAGAGTCATCAGAGGAAGAGCCGGAAACGGAAATCCAGGCCCCTTTACAGCTATCTACGAGACAACAAACTCCAGACCAAGCTACAATCAGAACACCTCCTCCTCGCCCAGATCAGCGTCAAACCTCAGAACAGCCACCAAGTCAGAGAAGATCTTCTAGATCAGGACAGGACGAAGGTCTACCAGAAGGAACACCTCCTTCCGAACCAAGACTTCGTAGATCCAAGAGAAATAGAAGAGCTCCAGAATGGCAACGTAGTGGTGATTATGTTTTGAATTGTAAAATGAATATTTTACAGCAAGTGTTAAACAAAATTGGTTCTGTGGAATAAATGAATAAAGAATAACTGAACTTAATTTGTGTTTGTTATTTGTTCATTTAGTATTAAGCAATTTATTGTACTTTGATTATTGTACTTTGATTATTGTACTTATTATGGTTGAGAGAATAAAGGTGATAAATCTTTGTTTTGTATTGTTGACGGCATTTAACTTACGAACTGTAGGCGACTGTATATACTGACGGACGGTGGTATATCTCTTACTTTTTGTTTAAATTTCATATTTTATAGTTTCCATTTCTCATTGGTTATGGTTGAGGACAACTTTCTGAAACGCAGGGTATGTGTGGCACTCACTAATTATATATATATTTTCCCCCTTTCATTTCTATTGTTAACCAAAAGTGTTCATGTTGTTTGGCCTCTCAGTCTGAGAGGATTAGTGCTGACCACTGAGCCAAAGCAATCAGGTCACCTCCTCAGACTGAGAGGAACCAGCAAGCTAGTAACAGCCCAATCCGGGTAAGTGTTTTATAATTTTAATTAATAATTATCTTTTACATATATTATATACATTTGTTATACCATAAATTAGGGCATTACTAATGGTATGTATTTCTTGTTTTTTTTAGGCTTTATGGATGAATAAAACCATTTAACTGGAAAAGCTTGTTCCTCCTTTCTCAACAAGACACGCATGCCACATGTGTGCCACAAATGTAAATGGCTTTGCAGGATATAAGGAGGTTTTAACAATGTTATAAACACCTTGTTAACCTTTTTAGATGTGTTCCATTTAATGGAGCTCCATTGATGGCAGGAACTGTACATTTCAAAGGCTACAAATCATTCAAGTGATCACATAGTATGAATAACCGTATAATATTCACAGTATATCCATAATACTTCCTGAATGTCCGTCCGTCCATACTTGTATATAATGCTCATTCCATTTTTCTGTTAATTGGTCAAATGATCCATCTATATATCCACTTATCTATCATTTATAGATTTTCAGTTGTATCAAAAACCAAGCAGGTGTGTATCTGCACATCTATTCCAACTTTAAATCTTTGTCCCTGAAATCAGCCTTTATACTTGCCAAATTAAAGTAAAATATCAAGAACTACACTACTACACTGTTTCAATACCCCTCCCAAGCCTATAATTAAAGTATGTGGAGACAATGAAAGCATCGCTAAATTTCATACCAGATTCTGTTGGCTATCCTTCAACAAGACATTCTATAAATCTCACATTTAAAAAAATACATGGCAAAGCAGCAATTCTAAGAAGTCCATCCATTCACTGTGCTACTCTACCCCAACTCTCCCTCAGTATTATTCATCAAAATTCTGCCAACTCAATGAAATCAAATCGGGCAATATACTTTAAAGATGCCTACTGTACATTGTAGCATGTCCAGGGGCATCATTCAAAGACAAAAATAGGCTGCGAAGCAACTCACCCAAGGCTATGCGCTGTGAGTCACGGCATCTCTGTTTGAACAAATGGAAATTTTAATCAAGGTGTATGTAAATATACTTCACTTTCGGCAAAGAAGGATGTTTCATGGCATAATCTCATGCAATTTCACCCTGGATACATTGCATATATATGAAAGCAATATGCGAAAGAAAAACAAATTAGATTGTGCACAAAACACACAGTGTATTGTGTGTGATGCATACATCAGGGTTGGGCACGAGTACCTGCAAAAGTACTTGAGTAAGAGAATGAGTACTTGCCACATCTACGAGTACGAGTACGAGTACGAGTACAGCCTTTTCTTAATGTACTCAAGTACGAGAACAAGTACTCTCATATGTACTCGAGTATGAGTACAAGTACATTTTTGCAGTTTTTAACCTTACGTGTTCAATATTTAAAGAAATAAAGCATTATTAAGTTAATATAATTGAGCACCAATAAAGAATATCAGTGAAGGCTACTACTTATGCTGCTTTGTTGATCAAAAGTGAACTGTGTTAATTTAAACTGGCCATTGAAGCTACTTCCTCGGCTGCCAATCGCTGGGTCCTAGCGTTCTAATCCAGCTCCAGCCGGATCACCTGGCCCAGTTGGCATCTGATGTTACCTGCAGTCAGACCAAAGATTATCCACCCCGACGTCACAGTAGGTCAAATTGCCGACGGAGGGGGGGGGGGCTGTGTTGGACAGCAGTTTCAATCATCCTTCGCCTCATTGCCGTGTCCTCCTCAGGACTGTCCTAGTCAGCCCAAGAAGTGCATACATATAGAACTTAAAGCCCCAATCATCCATCCATCCATCATTGAAGCTATTTGAATCAAGATTTAGTCTTTAGGACTTCAGAACTTTGAGATTGACGTTCAAATGCAAAATGAAAAACTAAGTAACAACATTGGAGACATATTCTAAGCTAAATATTATGTTAATTATGTTTATAGTTTATAGGCTCAGTTTAGACAGAGGAGCGTCAGGAAGTACAGGACAATTATTAACTTTGATTATTTAGAAAAAAAAAAGACTTGACTAAAGTTGACTTGACATATAGATCTCTTGTGATTGGCTGTACCTTGTGATGTCAGAAGTGAAAGCTGTCGTTGAGATCTCATTGATCGAGATGGATACTGTTTTTGAGATTCAATTTGTTCTTCAATAGCCATTATAGCATCAGAGAACAGTGCAATTCCATGCTATCCATCGTCCCATTGCAGGACTCGTTTACACTCGCCTGCTGTAAAAGACTACAAAATACTGAAGTTTTCTAATCCTTAGTCAGCTTTTTTGCGGGTTCACAAAACAGTGTGTGATCAGGGTAAGCTTTCACAAGATGATACTGAGAAATAAGGATGGTGCTCTGTCTACAAGTTGACCGCCATTTACTGCCACCTAGGGTGCAAAATTCGCGAGCTCCTGTGAGCGGTCAACAGAATTTGGATCAGTGGAAGAAACCAGGACAGTGTGGAAGAAACCAGGACAGTTCCTAAATTTAGTGATGGTCTAGTTTATTTCCAAAAACTCTGCAAGTGTCTAATCTGACTTTGGTTGGCTTCAATTTTAAGCAAACAGCTTGTAAATACCAAAATAAGTTGGAACTATTTTCTATCATGGAGGATGTATACATTGTAGTTCACATATATTGCCAGTATAGAGGGGGCCACTTGTGGCATAGACAAGACATTTTGCTGAGTGTAACACAGCTTTTATGAAATTGTGAATTATATTGTGCCTAGTTCATAAATCTCCATAAAGTAATAGAATAAATACAATTGAGCCTTTTTGATATCACAAAGCAAAAACATCGGCTTTGTATGGACATGTGAATAAGTGAGAATGCATTCTTTTTGGACCCTTTTGTGACCACAATTTAACATGCACTAAATGGCATAAGTAGCTTGAATAGCATCAAACTTCTGATGAGTAAAATCATCCCTCTCACAGGCAAAGTGTATGCTAAAGTTTCAAAACTTTCTTTTTCGTCTCATGATTTCCAAACATTTTCATTCAAAGCAGTGGACTGGATATTTGCCAGCAACCATGCTTTGTGAAAGTAGTTTGGCGTAGTAATATGGACAGCTGTTGTTCGACCTGATCTGGTGATCTGTCCAAAACAGATCAAATTGTTGTTGACCCAATTCGATTTTCCAGGGACTGTCAGCATTCTGCTGCCATTTGACAGTCCCGGACAGAGACAGGATGGTGCTATTTTCATATCAATATATTTTCTTTGTGCCAAGATTTCGTTAAAAACACATTGCAAAGCTAGGCAAGGCAGATTTAGCAAAATATAAATACAATATAAATTTATTGCAAGTGTAGAATTGGTTATTTCGTTCAGCTAAAAACATTTTTCGTTAGATAAAATAATAATGTAGCAGTAGAATTAAAATTACACTTTTTGGATTTAAGATAAGCCAGAATGAGCCGCTATTGAGCCTGTAGATTAAATTTGTATTCGATTTCCGTAAAAGCGTCGATTTAACTAAAAAAAGGTTAAAATGGAAACGACTCTAGTTATGGTTAAAATTGAGGTAGAAACATAATTCAAAAACTAAGATATGTTATTAAGAAGTAGCTGAATACAATGGCGTAAGTAAAAATACTGTATCTTTAATAATAAGGCCAGCATTAACCTGTAAGTTATGATGTTTTGATTTGCGCCAAAAGGTGTGAAAAAAGCAAATGGCGGCTATGTGTTCAATTCAAAATCAATATAGTTCATCCTTGAAGTGCTTCCAATATCAAATATGTGTTAATGAATGAATAATTATTTAATACTTCATAACAAAAATCAGGCATGGTAGTTATAAAGATGACAACACATGTGGTAGACTATTCCACAATTCTGGCCAATTCCAACCTGTAATAAACGTGTGTGACTCACAAAGTTGTCAAAGATTACAAAGGACTGCTCACTATATCATTTCAATTTTTTAAACAAAATTTCAAGAAATAAAAGCATTATTAACACATTAAATGTAACTTTAGTTGAGTAACAATTTAAAAAGCATCTTTGAAGGGTTTTAAAAAGTTGAAAGTTCTATATCATTTAACTAAACCATTTTTCCATGTTAGACACTTGCTTTTGTGTTCAATTTTGCTCTTTTGAAGATTCAATTGTACTCGTGATGTACTCACTACGAGTACGAGTACATTAGCAATGTACTCGAGTACGAGTACGAGTACTGTACTCATGATTTGGCACGAGTACTGAGTACATGCGAGTACTTGGAAAAATGTACTCGAGTACACGAGTACATGTGTACTCGTGCCCAACCCTGGCATACATGTCATACAGCGTACATTAATTCCACAATATTTTGTAGTCAGCCATTGCTCATGATAAAAATGTGGTAGTATTCATATTGTTTTATCACAGAAAATGCTATACAATTAAACCAGTACACATCAGTGAGCAGCATTATTCCACTTGTTATTTTCATGGCAGTGGTTTTCAGTCTGAAAATTCACTTGTGAAAACAATTTGAGATCATAAAAATTTGAGGAAAATGTGCTGCTGTTTTAAAAAGTAGCAGATTGCCTCATCCATTTGTTGAATATTTAACTTATACATTTATCTCTACTTTCAAATGTGACCATCAATCACTGCTTTCTATGTCTGATACCGTATTTCCTCGTTTAGAAGCCCGGGCGTTTATTGTTTTAAAGGGGATCATTACCCCGGCGTTTACACGGAGACAGGCATCTATTTGAGACCGGCGTTTATTGTTTCAATCAAGTAATATTTCGGTAAGCGAGGGTAGGCACTGCAACTCACGCAAGTGAACCTTGCATGGAAACACCTGGGTAGCATGCAAGGCAGTCAATTTGGCCAATGTACAGTTACTGACCCAGCGTGCATTTGAGACCGGCGTGTATTACTTTAGCGTTGGTCCCTGCCCCGGCGGGGAAATGAGACAGGCTTGTATTTGAGACCAGGCTTCTATTCGAGGAAACACGGTACTTCAACATAATCTGCCTTACTGCTTATCATGCTCCTGGTGATGGTGAAAAGCGAACTTTTTTATTTCAGAATTACTGTTATTTTATAATCTCTACTTGAAATGATAATCTCAGAGGATTTTTTTATTTCTTCAAGAGCGAGAGGTCATTTTATTTGAGCACTTCAGTATCATACTAGCAAAAACGTTTTTCCGATTTAACATCCTTTTTTGACACCTTTATATGAATGGTGAAATTATGGATTGCCAAAGTAAGATACATGAGTGACCCCAACCATAGGGCTAATGCGGGGTTAAACATTAGGACCCATTTGGGCAAGTTATGCACATTATGATATGGGTTATGGTAAAATAATGTGATTAGGCACCGTGAGCATATGCAAGAACCTATCATGCCTCAACGGCCATGGATTGTCTGTTCATGTCAAGGATTCCATCGGACCAGAAGCATTTGACACAAGGGGAAGTGAATGGGCAGAGGGAGAGAGGGAGGGTAGAAGAGGAAGGCGTATGGAAGAGTCTTGAAAAATAGTTGGCATAACTGTCTGGAGTCTTGCCTTAATGTTGCACTTGAGCGTCATATTATTCTCAAATTTCCAACATGCTTCTGCCTTGGAATTTTAATAAGGCAAATGGCTCCTCTGAAAGCAACTGATGGCATCAACCAGCAACTTTTTTTATACCATAATATTTGACACTTTTTCATGATATCATATTTTGAAATCTTCAAGTGCAGACCCATGCAGGCTGACCTGACAAAAGTAAATTTTGCATGGCTGCATTTGATTCTAAGGATAGACGACAATCAGCAAAAGAATGAAATTTCTACCATTTGAATAATCAATCATAAATTTCCTACACTCTTAACGCAAAAGGTTCATGATGGTATATATAAAGAACCCACAGCCGAAACAAGGTTCTAAATTTTATTAAGGGTTCAACTGAATTGAAGAGTTTCAATACTGGTGGCAAGTTCTATTGTAGGAGTTCAGTGCAGCTGGATTATCTCAGCGCTGCTTTTGTTTGCTGTTCTATCCTTTTAAAAGTTTAATAATGAACCTTTTGGGGTTCCTTATCTATACCATATTACAGAACCCTTAAAGGTTCCATATAGAACCCTTTTGTTAGGACTGTATGGAACTTTCTTAAGTGCATTCCCATTCAATGAGGCTTATTGATGACAGGAAATGTATTTACAAAGTTATTAAATTAAAAAATTCAGAGTGGCACTGAGAGTGCTATTGTATATTTCCAATGGTACATGATCATTTTAGTGTTATCAGGGTAACTCTTGCTATTGTGACCAAAGTTATCTATTGCATGGCACCATTCCATTCTGTGGTTAAAAGCATTAGCAGAGATATAAAATCTAGACAAGATCCATCATGATCGTTCATTGTCCAAATGTCAGGTCTTGTAGTTTTCCATTTCAACCGACCTTGCCGCTGACAGGGATATATTATTTCCAAAAGCTTCACAATGTCATTTTCCAGTTGCATTATCCACCTATTTATCTATCTGTCAAAATATCTATGTACCTATCTATCTTTTTATCTATCTATCTATCGATCTTCTTATCTATCTATCTGTCTATGTATCTATGTATCTAACTATCTATCTATTCATCCATCTATCTATATTTGCCAATCAATTTATCTATCCATCCACCTATCTGTCAATTTATCTTTCTGTCTGGCTTCTTCTTGGCATGCTTCGCGTGATAGCTGTCTATCTTTCTCTCTCATATATTGATCTATCTACCTCTTTCTGTCTGACTGTGCATCCAATCTATCTATCTATCTATTCACCTATCAATCTATCTGTCTATCTACCTACAAATCCACATATCTAATATTATCTATCCGGCTGCATTAAATAATAGCATCTTTGGGGGATCAATAAAGTACCAATTTTGCATTATAAGTCTGACAGTCATTCCGCCAATATCACAAAAAAGGTATGATTTATTTGTAATAAGAACATAAGGCACCTGGAGGTAGTTATTGGTTTATCGATCCTGCTTAGAGAAACGAACCATGAAATTCCGCAGACCTCCCCTTAATTATGCAGAGAACAGGTGTCTAGAAGGACTGTAGCACTGTGTGGCTGAGACATAGAGACAGGCAGACAGGATCAATCTGCCATGGTTATTACCCTCCCCTCCCACTTATTATCTAGTCCATTATATGGTCCTTTCTCTGGTTCATTCTTTGGTTCATCCTCTGGTTCATTCTATCCTTACATCTGTCTTTGACCCTATGCCAGACCCATGTCCATATTGCCATGCCTACAATTGCCCACCGCCTTGTTACTAACAATCTTCAATTAGTGCCAGGGGTCCAAGACAGACTCCACCTATCGATCAACGGAGGGGCAATCAATGGAGGCAGCAAAAACCGGTCGATCACCAATCAAACCGTAGCAAACGCCATGAAAGCTCCTCGCCCCTCGCCTTCGCTAATACAGCACGGCCTTGTCTTAAGGGCCCTTTATTGTGGTGGCAATCCAATCAGGGTCGTTTGAAGGCTCATCCCAGTCTGACTCTGATTCACAGATTGGCACTTACAGATCGAACCAAGGCGCCTAAACCGACTAGTCTGATCTCAGACATCTGGACCAAGCTGACGGTGGCGATACTTATCAACTGGGACATCTGACGCAAGGAGTCTGAATCAAGCCATCAAGATAATAAACCGAATTGTTTGATATTGAAAGAAAGATATAGACAGATCAATATATAGATAATCATTGTAAGTGCAGCCTCCATATCTGATTCTGACAAGAACTGATTCATGCGATTGGAGACTGAAGAGTCATAGAAATGTTACACATTTACCCAATGTGACCAATCTTGCACAGCACAGACACTACCAAAAAACATCAAACATGGATTTTGGTCTACACAGTCCATTGAATATATCCTTAGATTCAACTGCAGAACCAAAAGTCCAGACACCTGAAAGGAGACGTAATGGCATATAAATCTTTGTTCTTGAACCGACAAAATAAACCTCAGTCTCTTAAAAGCAAGTCACTGGAACCAAGGTGTTTACAAGTATCAATGTTCCTAACCAAAGTGAATTAAAACAGAAAGCCAAGATGAGGTTCCTCAACCATGTTGTCTGAACAAAGTTTTCATTGCCAAGGTCTGACTCAAGGCCTCTGGACCAAGACACAAGGGCAGATGTGTCCCGGCACATTTGTATCCTTGGTCCTAGGCATCTCTTATAGACCTTTTATAGAGCAGCTGAAGAGTGCGGTCTCTAGGAGGCTCTTCAATAGAGCGATCTATTTGTTCCTTCCCCTTTCACGCCACTTTTAGTAAATGGAGGAGCACATAAACTAATTAGAGCAGCATCGGTTGCAGTGTTTACTCACCGTTCCTTCACCCACCTAAACTTTCAATGTGCATGAGTAAATGGCCCTTTCCCTTCTGAAATTCTATAACCACCCGACTAAAATAGACTACAATTGTTGACCATCCAGGCATGTAAAACAACACAGCATCCCTGAAAATCTATACAATTTTGATTCTAAGTGGTCGGATGGATTATTGGGGCTTTACATTATGTATTTATGCACTTAAGTGGGCTAATCAGGACAGAAGAACATGATCCTTTTTCCTCTTGAAATTCTATAACCATTTGACAAAAATATACTACAACTGTTGACCATCCAGGCATCTAAAACAACACACCATCCCAACAAACTATCTTATTGCATAACATTGCACCATCATCGTCTACCTTTGGGTGTAAGCATTTTAATTTATTACTTCGATATTTCTTGCTGATCTGACATTACCGGACTCATCCAGTACTCTTGAAGCTGCTCCAGACAGCTGGAAATATTGACATTTTCCATTGATTCGCTAATTTGCAGACTGTCCTTGGCTGCGAAACATGATCTATAAGACACCAAAAGAAATATCGCAGCCATTAGTACAAGTCTTGCCAACAAAGGAATTGCACAAAAGTAGACAAAGGAGCCTCGACCAAACCTACCACACAAGGACAACTTATTTGTGGAGCCTACCTCCATCTATTGGCTTCTGTGCAGCTGCTGCAGAGAGCTTGGTATCTTAAACAGAATTAGATTGGTTTCAAAGTGGTTGGGAAGATCAGCAAAGAAATACCATCAAGTATATATATTTATGTCATTTTCAGATGGTTATCCTTGTCTTATTAATAAACCCATCATTTTTCATGTTATATAGTTATCTTTTATACACAGACTTATCAGTAAAGAAATCAGTTTTTGTCTCTGACTATCTTTCTATCTCTTAGCTAACCTATCTATCTATCTCTGTATTTCTTTCTCTGTCTGTGTATCTGTCTATCTGCATCATTTCCTTCAAACTATCTCTCTCATTCCATCTTTTTTCTGTTTCTCTGTTTCTCTGCCTCTCTAGTCGCTATCTATCTATCTATCTATCTATCTATCTATCTATCTATCTATCTATCTAACTATCTATCTATCTATCTCTCTTTCTTTCTTTCTTTCTTTCTATCTCTCAATCAATATATCAATCTATCTATTGATCTGTCTATCTGCCATTCTATAGCCACTCTTCCTTCTCTTCTGATCCATCAATTCGTTGTCTGTACATTTAGTCAACCTATCTGTTCAGTTTCAACCATCCTGGATAAATCTTGTGTTTTCTTGAAAATGTCTTCTCCGACTCATTGCTTCAATACACTGTCAACACAGTGACAGAACAGTTTAGTTGGGTTAAACGCAGTGATCATGCACCGATAAATTATCTTGAGGAATTATCTTGAGAAATTTGCTTGACCTTGCTGAGCAATCACCAGTAATTTGCTGTTTCCTTTGATGTTCAAGTAATTTGTGTTCATCTATTATCTTTACTATTGATGTTCTGTGAACTGCAATAGATGCGACCTAGAAAAAGAGTACACAAAGGATTGTGCTGAGTACTGCGTTCTGTGTGTAGAAGGATGGGCCATGCATTGAGAGGTTGAATGGTAACAAAAATATGACACAGGAGATTTTTATGAATGGTATTATTAGTGTAGACCTGCAAGACTTTTTTGCCATTTAGGCCTACTGTTGATAGAAAGATGTAGATATTTTTTTCCCACAAAGTTACAAAAGCCACATCAAGGGGTGTCAAAAATATTGTCCAAATTTTTTACAGGTCCGTAAAATATAATATAACAATATTAATTATACCAATCATAATAGTGACAACATCGGAACATGGCCGGAGCTGACTTCGAACCCACATCCGGCCATGTGTACCTTAAAGCCACACACAGCTGCAAGTACTTTTATAAAACACTCAACTTTAAATTTAAAAAAAAGAATAAAGAAGAATTTCGTCATGCAGTGTGAACTCTTACAAGTCCAAATACCACTGAGCTTCTTTCATTGAGATTTATTTGATAGTGTGTATTGCACGAAGCAAAAATGTATGAATTTCCAAGCCACAGTTTTTGCTAAAAAATTTCTGGTCCATCTTTTTTCGGCAGCCTTTGCTGTAGTGCATGGCATGTAAAGACAATTTTTATTGATCTGACAACTTATTTAAACCATTGAGACGCAAATGTTTATTGATTGAGAAATCAAGGCATCAAATGTGTTGCTATTTTAAGAGATACATTTTTGCAAATGAAGTTAGAAATGAAAATAGCAAATATTGATCAAATATTTTTCTTGCTTAACTGATGGAAGCTATTGACTTGAAGTTAACAAACAACAAAATAGGAGTAAAAATGGATTCACATAGTTAGGCCACACCAAATTAATTTATAGATGACTGATTTCCCTTGCCCAGAAGAGGAGAATCAGATAACAAATAATATTTCAAATTGATATTCTTAAATTTTGAGAGGTTGGACAAAAATTAAACTAAATACTCTCCTTCACATACAAAAAGGCTACAAGCCTTCAATAACATAACATCTTTTAGACTTAGGTAAATGCCTTACACGCAATAACATCTTTTGGGAAGCTTTTTTTCTGAATCATTCAATAAAGTGTTACGAAATTCACTCACTTCATATCAAGCAGTTGTTGAAATGATCAGTCTTCAAAAATGTCACGCACTCGGTAAAATGTCAGGGCAGAATTGGTTTTTCAAATATTTTTAACCATGTTGTTTTTTTTTTCATAGAAATTTGATTTTCCACAAAAATCTACAACATTCATGACAATACAGCAGTACTGTATTCCCACCAACCCTAATTGGAATGTTGGAAAACCAATATGGGTTTTTCGTGTAACCTTTATTTTTTAAAGCACACTTGCTGAGTCCCAAGTTTCTGATTGCCCATCTTACCTTACAATATCATTACTGTCCCTATCCTGTGTCCCTATCCTGTGTCCTCTATCTGTCTTCTTGCATTCCCAATTTCCATGCCAAATTTTTCAGAGTGCAAATTGCGAAAACCACTTTAAGCTTCATAGCATTAGCGGCTAAGTAGGATAAATTCTAAAAGCATGCACATGATGTATAGTAAGCCGAAAGCCCAAAATTAATGGAATAGGCACATTAAAGGGTGAGACAGTAATTCGATTAAATACCACACTTGATGCAGAAACTGGTAGCATGGTACATTATCAATAAACACCTTCAATTCTTCAATGGAGTATCAGGGGAGGATCCAGAAAATGTCGGATGGGGGGGGGGCGGTTTAAGAACGAAAATTTAGTACAAGTATAGGAATTTTTTTTTACATTTAAATGAACTGGCCCATGTACAATTATCCTTTTAATCCTAGTTTATGGCCTAATCTAAATAAGTTTCAGTTCAAAGAAGCTTTGGAATAAAGAATTATGATTCGACACACCTTAAAATAAACACCATTGTCAACTCAATAAGTGATGCACAGCCATGAAATACAGCTGGATACGAATTGAGCCCACAACATTCTGACGAGCAGGTGATGGCATGTGGATGGATGGATAGTTGGGGTTTCAGTCCTTTATTTATGCATTTGGTAGACTAATTAGAACAGGAGGAAGATACAACAATGAGGTGAAGGAAGATTGAAACTACCATCCAATATCGGCCCATGATGACCCAGCGGATGGAACAAGAACCATTATTATAGAGTAATGGAAGGAAAAAGGGCACCAATAATTTTTAAAATGGGAAAAGGCTTTCTGCTCCACAGGCTATTCATGCGAGACAGTTTATTGGTGTTCGGTAAAAGCAAGCAAAAATATTCCATAAATACTGTATACAAGATACTTATATAAACATCATACATGTTGTAAACACATTGTGATTGGAAGACCTCAGGCATTGGCTGCATGCAATAACATGGCGCATAAGTGCCTGGAAGGTTGTGGATTGTTTTTTAATGTAATGGATTATACCAGACCTGAATCCCATGTCAGTGCAAGGGGTTGAAGGGAGAGGGGGGAGGTTGGCACAACAGTCTGGAGTCTCGGTCTTGCCTTAATGTTGCACTTGAGCTCCACATTATTCTCACACTTCCGACACGCTCCTGTCTTGGAATTTTAAAAAGGCAAATGTATTTGCTTTGTGCAATATAAGGAGGTTTTAACAATGTTAAAAACACCCTGTTAACTTAAAGCGTAAACACCTTTTGTGTGGTTCATTTTATCATGTTAAAGAGCGAATCAGATTTTAAAGACAGCACCATTTAAGTAATCCTTTATTCCTTTGAAAATTCTTTCACATGAAGCTTTTCAGATTTGTTCCACTTAATGTAGCTCCATTGATGGCAGGAACTTGTACTTTTCAAATGATCACATTGTATGGATATATAACAGTACGAACAATACTTCCTGAGTGTCCATCATCTAAATGTGTATTATATCATAATGCTTCTTCCATTTATCTGTTCATTGATCAAATGGTCCATCTATCTTTCCACTAATCCATCAGAAAATTTTATCTTGCAGTTGTATCACCCAACCAAGCAGGTTTGTATCTTCACATCTATTCCAAATTTAATTTCTGGTCCCTAAAATCAGCGTTTATACTAGGGGAAAAAAAATCAAGAACTTTTGCTACACTGTTTTATAGGTCTTGAACAGTGGCATATTTAGGGGTGGGGCCATTGGAGCAATACCCCCCCCCCAGCCAAAATTAAAGTAAATGTGGCAAAAATGAATGAATCACCAATTGTCATACCTGATTTTGTGGGCTATCCTTCATCAAGACATTCTGTAAATCTCACATTTAAAAAATACATGGCAAAACAGCAATTCTAACTAGTCCATTCATTCACTGTGCTACTCTACCCCAACTCTCTCTAAGCATTGCTCATCAAAATCCTACCAACTCATTGGAACCACTCTTTAAAGATGCCTACTGTACATTGTAGCATGTCTAGGGGCATCATCCAAGGACAAAAATAGGCTGCGAAGCGACTCACCCAAGGCTATGTGCTAGGAGTCACGTCATCTCTGTTTGAACAAATGGAAATTGTAATCAAGGCATATGTAAATATACTTCACTTTCAGCAAAGAAGGATGTTTCATCTCATGCAATTTCACCCTGGATACATTGCATATATGAAAAGGATATGCGAAAGAATAACAAATTAGATTGTGCACAAAACACGGAGACAGGCATCTATTTGAGACCGGCGTTTATTGTTTCAATCAAGTAATATTTCGGTAAGCGAGGGTAGGCACTGCAACTCACGCAAGTGAACCTTGCATGGAAACACCTGGGTAGCATGCAAGGCAGTCAATTTGGCCAATGTACAGTTACTGACCCAGCGTGCATTTGAGACCGGCGTGTATTACTTTAGCGTTGGTCCCTGCCCCGGCGGGGAAATGAGACAGGCTTGTATTTGAGACCAGGCTTCTATTCGAGGAAACACGGTACTTCAACATAATCTGCCTTACTGCTTATCATGCTCCTGGTGATGGTGAAAAGCGAACTTTTTTATTTCAGAATTACTGTTATTTTATAATCTCTACTTGAAATGATAATCTCAGAGGATTTTTTTATTTCTTCAAGAGCGAGAGGTCATTTTATTTGAGCACTTCAGTATCATACTAGCAAAAACGCTTTTCCGATTTAACATCCTTTTTTGACACCTTTATATGAATGGTGAAATTATGGATTGCCAAAGTAAGATACATGAGTGACCCCAACCATAGGGCTAATGCGGGGTTAAACATTAGGACCCATTTGGGCAAGTTATGCACATTATGATATGGGTTATGGTAAAATAATGTGATTAGACACCATGAGCATATGTGGTGTGCAAGAACCTATCATGCCTCAACGGCCATGGATTGTCTGTTCATGTCAAGGATTCCATCGGACCAGAAGCATTTGACACAAGGGGAAGTGAATGGGCAGAGGGAGAGAGGGAGGGTAGAAGAGGAAGACGTATGGAAGAGTCTTGAAAAATAGTTGGCATATCAGATTCTGTCTAGAGTCTTGCCTTAATGTCGCACTTAAGCTTCGAATTATTCTCAAACTTCCAACATGCTTCGGCTTCGGAATTTTAACAAGGTAAATGTCTCCACCAAAAACAAGTGATGGCAACAACCAGCAACCTTTTTTTATACCATAATATTTCACACTTTTTCATGATATTATATTTTGATCTTCAAGTGCAGACCCATGCAGGCTGACCTGACAAAAGTAAATTTTGCATGGCTGCATTTGATTACAATGATAGACGATGATCAGCAAAAGAATGAAATTTCTACCATTTGAATAATCAATCATAAATTTCCTACACTCTTAACGCAAAAGGTTCATGATGGTATATATAAAGAACCCACAGCCGAAACAAGGTTCTAAATTTTATTAAGGGTTCAACTGAATTGAAAAGGTTCAATACTGGTGGCAAGGCCCTATGATGGAACTCTATGTTCCCAACTTGAGAGAAAAGGGTTCTATTGTAGGAGTTCAGTGCAGCTGGATTATCTCAGTGTTGTTTTTGTTTACTGTTGTATCCTTTTTAAAAGTTTAATAATGAACCTTTTGGGGTTCCTTATCTGCACCATATTATAGAACCCTCAAAGGTTCCATATAGAACATTTTTGTTAGGACTGTATGGAACTTTCTTTTAAAAGTGCATTCCCATTCAATCAGGCGTTTTGACGAAAGGAAGACTATTTCAAAGTTATTCAATTAAAAAATTAGAGTGGCACTGAGAGTACAATTGCATATTACCAATGGTACATGATCATTTTAGTGCTATCAGGGTAACTCTTGCTATTGTGACCAAAGTTATCTATTGCATGGCACCATTCCGTTCTGTGGTTAAAAGGCATTAGCAGAGATATAAAATCTAGAAAAGATCCATCATGATCGTTCATTGTCCAAGTGTCAGTTCTTGTAGTTTTCTGTTTCAACCGACCTTGCCGCTGGCAGGGATATATTTCCAAAAAGCTTCACAATGCCATTTTCCAGTTGCATTATCCATCTATTTATCTATCTATCAAAATATCTATGTACCTATCTATCTTTTTATCTATCTATCTATCGATCTTCTTATCTATCTATCTGTCTATGTATCTATGTATCTAACTATCTATCTATTCATCCATCTATCTATATTTGCCATTCAATTTATCTATCCATCCACCTATCTGTCAATTTATCTTTCTGTCTGGCTTCTTCTTGGCATGCTTCGCGTGATAGCTGTCTATCTTTCGCTCTCATATATTGATCTATCTACCTCTTTCTGTCTGACTGTTCATCCAATCTATCTATCTATCTATTCACCTATCAATCTATCTGTCTATCTACCTACAAATCCACATATCTAATATTATCTATCCGGCTGCATTAAATAATAGCATCTTTGGGGGATCAATAAAGTACCAATTTTGCATTATAAGTCTGACAGTCATTCCGCCAATATCACAAAAAAGGTATGATTTATTTGTAATAAGAACATAAGGCACCTGGAGGTAGTTATTGGTTTATCGATCCTGCTTAGAGAAACGAACCATGAAATTCCGCAGACCTCCCCTTAATTATGCAGAGAACAGGTGTCTAGAAGGACTGTAGCACAGTGTGGCAGAGACAGAGAGACAGGGAGACAGGATCAATCTGCCATGGTTATTACCTTCCCCTCCCACTTATTATCTGGTCCATTATATGGTCCATTATATGGTCCATTCTCTGGTTCATTATATGGTTCATTCCTTGGTTCATCCTCTGCTTCATTCTATCCTTACATTTGTCTTTGACCCTATGCCAGCCCCCATGTCCATATTGCCATGCCTACAATTGCCCACCGCCTTGATACTAACAATCTTCAATTAGTGCCAGAGGTCCAAGACAGACTCCACCTATCGATCAACGGCGGGCAATCAATGGAGGCAGCAAAAACCGGTCGATCACCAATCAAACCGTAGCAAACGCCATGAAAGCTCCTCGCCCCTCGCCTTCGCTAATACAGCACGGCCTTGTCTTAAGGGCCCTTTATTGTGGTGGCAATCCAATCAGGGTCGTTTGAAGGCTCATCCCAGTCTGACAGCCATCTCTGATTCACGGATTGGCACTTACAGATCGAACCAAGGCGCCTAAACCGACTAGTCTGATCTCAGACATCTGGACCAAGCTGACGGTGGCGATACTTATCAACTGGGACATCTGATGCAATGGTGTCTGAATCCAGCCATTTTAATCTACATAATAAACCAAATTGTTTGATATTGAAAGGAAGATATAGACAGATCTATATATAGATAATCATTGTAAGTGCAGCCTCCATATCTGATTCTGACAAGGACTGATTCATGCGATTGGAGACTGAAGAGTCGACAAAATGTTATACATTTACCCAATGTGAGCAATCTTGCACAGCACAGACACTGTCATGTCAAAAAACATCAAACATGGATTTTGGTCTACACAGTCCATTGAATATATCCTTAGATTCAACTGCAGAACCAAAAGTCCAGACACCTGAAAGGAGACGTAATGGCATATAAATCTTTGTTCTTGAACCGACAAAATAAACCTCAGTCTCTTAAAAGCAAGTCACTGGAACCAAGGTGTTTACAAGTATCAATGTTCCCAACCAAAGTGAATTAAAACAGAAAGCCAAGATGAGGCTCCTCAACCATGTTGTCTGAACAAAGTTTTCATTGCCACGGTCTGACTCAAGGCCTCTGGACCAAGACACAGGGGCAGATGTGTCCCGGCACATTTGTATCCTGGGTCCTAGGCATCTCTTATAGACCTTTTATAGAGCAGCTGAAGAGTGCGGTCTCTAGGAGGCTCTTCAATAGAGCGATCTATTTGTTCCTTCCCCTTTCACGCCACTTTTAGTAAATGGAGGAGCACATAAACTAATTAGAGCAGCATCGGTTGCGGTGTTTACTCACCGTTCCTTCACCAACCTAAACTTTCAATGTGCATGAGTAAATGGCCCTTTTCCTCCTGAAATTCTATAACCACCCGACTAAGATAGACTACAATTGTTGACCATCCAGGCATGTAAAACAATACACCATCCCTGAAAATCTATAAAATTTTGATTCTAAGTGGTCGGATGGATTATCGGGGCTTTACGTTATGTATTTATGCACTTAAGTGGGCTAATCAGGACAGGAGAACATGGTCCTTTTTCCTCTTGAAATTCTATAACCATTTGACAAAAATAGACTACAACTGTTGACCATCCAGGCATCTAAAACAACACACCATCCCAACAAACTATCTTATTGCATGACATTGCACCATCATCATCTACCTTTAGGTGTAAGCATTTTAATTTATTACTTTATATATTTCTTGCTGATCTGACATTACCGGACTCATCCAGTACTCCTGAAGCTGCTCCAGACAGCTGGAAATATTGACATTTTCTATTGATTTGCCAATTTGCAGACTGTCCTTGGCTGCGAAACATGATCTACCCGACACCAAAAGAAATATCGCAGCCATTAGTACAAGTCTTGCCAACAAAGAGACTGCACAAAAGTAGACAAAGGAGCCTCGACCAAACCTACCACACAAGGACAAGTTATTTGTGGAGCCTACCTCCAATCCTCCATCTATTGGCTTCTGTACAGCCTTCTGAGTGCTGCTGAACATGCTGAAGAGAGCTTGGTGTCTTAAATGGAATTAGATTGGTTTCAAAGTGGTTTGGAAGATTAGCAAAGAAATACTATCAAGGATTTACATCATTATCATTATCAGATGGCCTTCTTGTCATAGTAAATCCAACTTGTTCCTTAATTGTCATGTTGCTAAATTTTTGCACGCAGACCTATCAGTAAATAAATCAATTTTTGTCTCTGTCTTTCTATCTCTCCGTCAATCTATCTGTATCTCTATCTTTCTTTATATCTTTTCATCTTTCCATCTTCCTATCATTTTACCAATCTATCTATCAATATATCAATCTATTTTTCTATCTATCTGAAATTCTCTGTCTATCTGATAATTCTCTTTCATTCGCTCATACCTATCTATCAATCTGTAATCGGTCTATCTGTCCACGAGTCTATCTATGTATCGATCTATCGATCCATCCATGCGCACTTGGGAAGTCTATCTTTGATCAAATTGTGACATTATGATCATTTACGTAAAAATACTTATAACGTCACAACCTACTAAAGGATCCAAGTGCTTGTGGATCTATCTATCTATCTATTGATCTGTCTATCTACCATTCTATAGTCATTCTTCCTTCTATTCTGTTCCATTGATTCGTTGTCTACAAGACTTTTGCACTAGTCAACCTATCTATTCAAGTTCAACCATCCTGGATAAATCCTGTATTTTCTTGAAAATGTCTTCTCCTACTCATCGCTACAATACACTGTCAACACAGTCACAGAACGTTTAGTTGGGTTAAGTGCAGTGATCATGTGCCGATAAATTATCTTGAGAAATTATCTTGACCTTGCTAGGCAATCATCAGTAATTTGCTGTTTCCTTTGATGTTCAAGTAATTTGCGTTCATCTATTATCTTTACTATTGATGTTCTGTGAACTGCAATAGATGCGACCTAGAAAAAGAGTACACAAAGGATTCTGCTGAGTAATGTGTCCTGTGTGTAGAAGGATGGGCCATATATTGAGAGGTTGAATGGTAACAAAAATACGACACAGGAGATTTTTATGGATGGTACAGACTTGCAAGATAGGTTTTTACAGTGAAAAAAGATGATGTACAGGGTTTTGTCCTCAAAATTTACGAAAACAAAAGTGGCACCAATCTTTCACATGTCTGTCTAACATAGACATATATCTGTACAACACCCAACAAAAAAATATATATATATTACTCTGAGTTGTGTAAGAGAATAGTACATGCCCGGCCTGTAAACAGAACAAAAATAACACATTTATAGGTATTTAAAAGTATTCGTTTATCTCAGTGTTCCTGTAACTTCAATTGCAATAATTTGGCTTGAGATATTTTTCTGATGTTGGGTACTTTTTTGGCGTTTGAACATCTAAAGCTATTCTAAAAGTGCTTCGAGAAGTTTCACTGTTTGGGATGCATCTGCAGATGCCGTCTTCTTGGAAATAGCAGTATTTGATGGAAATTCACCAGAGGTAAATCTGTGAAACATCCCTATAGTTCTCGTATGAATTTTAATACTAATATCCTTCTAAGTATGTCACATTATATACTTGGTAATGCTCACAAAAATAATGTCGACATTGATGCATTGACAATTTGACACTCACCAAAAAGTAAAGGATTGATCTGTGATCTACTGAACAATGTCAAAATGTCTAAATTTCCAAACCACAGTTTTTGCTACCTATTTACCAATCTCTCTTTTTTTGGTTGGTATCCTCTGTGCCAGATTGTATCAACGCCTAACATGGGTTATCCTAAAGTGGTTAACTCCTATAACTTATCTTTTAACTGTGTTACTGGGAAAATAATGTAGTCATTATATAACATGAGGTCAACTTGAAACATGGCTAAGTTATTTTCCCAGTAACCCCGTTAAAAGTAAAATTATAGGAGTTAACAACTTTAGGATAACCCATGTTAATTATTTTCATTTTTATTATTATGATACTTATTAGCGCAAAATCAGCTCGGCTTTCAGTGCGCTCACAATAATAAAATAATTGAAATAAAATGTGAAATAAATAGAATTTTACAATAGTAATAAAACAAAATAAAATAAATTAATTAAAACTGAAATAGTCATCAAACTAAAATTGTCAATTTAAATCTACAGTCCATCAATCAAAATGGCGCCGCCACAGATGGGTCTTCAACTTCCTCCTGAACTTGAGAAGGTTACCTTCCAACTTAATTTCCGCAGGCAGTTGGTTCCAGAATGAGGGGGCTGATACTTGGAATGATGATCTTCCTACTCTGTTAAGCGTTGATACAATCTGGCACTGTAGTGCATGGCATGTAAAGACAATTTTTATTGATCTGACAACTTATTTAAACCATTGAAACCAAATGTTTATTGATTGAGCACAGCGCTCCTGAAGAAACATTGGGGTTAAAAAAATGAACCGAAAACGGGACCTATACCACCTGAAACCGCATGATCATACGAACATTTTAAGACAAAAACGAAAAAAATCTGTTGGGAATTTTTTGAGAAATTCAAGTTTTTAAAAATCTTGTTTATCTCATCACTTGAATACATGTAAAATGGCTTATTACTCAATAAATATGCTTGAAAACGTGATGGAACCTGTTAGCTTAGCTCTCTAAGGAATTTCAATAAAGTTGAAACAATGATACAAAAATATTTAGTGACTTTTTAAAAGTAAATGTGACACATTGTTTATAACACACTGCATAAATGCAAAAATTCTGAAAATAACCAAATTCTCCATATTTTCAGTCTTTGGGTGTTATTAAACAAATTTGTTATCCTTTATATGGATATGAAAGGCTTCATAGAGCTTTTAAAAAGTGAAAACACATCTAAAACAGATATAAACATGACAGGTAAGAATCTTCTCACAGCATCGATCATTACTATTTCAGATGGGTTTCTCATTGGTCCATTTAGTTTATAATTATGATACAATATAAATACAATAGATCAATAGAGCAAAGGTGATGTGGGCTGAAGTATTTGACAGTAATATCTAGAGTTATCTCTGAGCCTAAAGTAAACATGTCGCAATTTTATTTTCTAACATAGGTTTGTGAAAGCAGCTGACATTTTTCTTCTGCATCTGCATTGGAGGCCTGAATTAGGATAAATTAGTTCAAAATTAAGCACTATTTAATATTGAACGGAATATCCTCAAATCCTTAGACATAATATAGGCTATGAACATAGGCATGGCTGTTCTTGACTGTGTGTAAAAGTTTTTCTTGATGTTTGCTACACTTTTTCAGGACCTTGTACATGCCTTACTGTAGTGAACACTATGTGACTAAGGGGGTTGTTTGAATATATATATCCTGCACCTTGAATGGACTTCTTAATTTGAGAATCTCTTTGAATAGAACAGATTTAGGGAGCTACCAACACATGCTTGCATCCACATAATCATAGAATGCAATAGCTGTAATAGGTCCTAAGTTTTTTGGGCAACATATTCTGCACTGAATATAAAGGCTCGTGAGTTATTGAAGATCAGTAAGTGGATAAATTAATTCCCTCAGAGGTTTACCTGCTAAGTTTCACTTTCACTATGAGCAAATGGATGTGAACCTGCTTTTTTAAGTCAGTCATTTGGATTTGAAAAGAGCTGTAACAGCTCACTGTGCAATATATTTATAATACCCATTTTGATAAGGGAGAAGGAAAGCAGTACCATTCTCCTTATAACTGAGTCTCGAAACTTTGTGTATTTGTGTTCACTGCTACCTGCATAATAATGTTTGAAAGTTGAAAATCTGCTACAGTCCACTTGACCAAACATAATTTTTAGACCCACTTTCCACATTGAAAGCTTTCCATATACATGTACATGCCAAGCAAGGTTTGAAACTTCTTAACCAAAAAGAGTGAAAAAAATTGAGAAATGTGTTGCTTTTAGCATTTTTTAATTTTCAAAGTGTGTGATAAACATGTGTCACATTTATTTCAATAAAGTCAAAAAAAAAATTCGTTTCATTGTTGTAACATGTTTGAAATTCTTAAGGGAGCTAAACTAACAAGTTTCATTGTGTTTTCAAGCTTGTTTATTGTATTTTAAGCCATTTTACATGTATTCAGGTGATGAGATAAACAAGATTTTTAAAAACTTGAATTTCTCAAAAAATTCCCAACAGATTTTTTTCGTTTTTGTCTTAAAATGTTCGCATGATTGTGTAGTTTCAGGCGGTATAGGTCCCATTTTCGGTTCATTTTTTTAACCCCAGTGTTTCTTCAGGAGCGCTGTGTGAGAAATCAAGGCATCAAATGTGTTTCTATTTTAAGAGGTACATTTTTGCAAATGAAGTTAGAAATGAAAATAGCAAATATTGATCAAATATTTTTCTTGCTTAACTGATGGAAACTATTGACTTGGAGTTAACAAACGACAAAATAGGACAAAAATTGGATTCAAGCAGTTAGGCCAAACCAAATTAATTTATGGATGACTGATTTCCTTTGCCTAGAATAGGAGAATCAGATATGAAATAATATTTCAAATTGATATTTTCCCTTTCTTCAATTTTGAGAGGCTGGAGTAAATCAAGTTTAATTCTCTCTTTTGCGTGAAAAAAGTTCACTTGATTTCATGAAAGTAACTTTTGTAACTTGGGCACGAAGGTTTGAGAACTTTTTGCTCGATATTCAAGGTGGTTCGGGCCTTGGAGATATTGTCAACAGGAATATATTTTTTTTTATCAGGTCGCACACAATTCCACCACTCGGCGCAAAAAGAAGCTTAGTGGGAAAATGTTATTTTGAGAAAAAGGCCTTTTTCTTTTGAACAGTTATTTTCAGTTCTGGCTCGATCAATACAGGTCCGATTTTAATAATTTTGGGCATTCAAATTCATATGGAAATTGTCTGCATATATATATGTAAAAATAATGATACCAATATTATTTTTTTTATGAAATAAGACCAATGCTCCTTCTTGGAAAAATTTGCTTTTTTTTTAAAACCAATTTTTTTTTTTTTAAGTGATTTTTGCAAAAAGCCTACAACATTCATGACAATACAGTAGAGCATTTCAACAAACCCAAATTGGAATGTTGGAAAACCAATATGGGTTTTTCGTATAACCTTTATGTTTTAGAGCACACTTTATGAGTCCCAAACTTTCTGATTGCCCAACTGACCTTACAATATCATTACTGTCCCTATCCTGTGTCCCCTATCTGTCTTCTTGCATTCCCAATTTCCATGCCAAATTTTTCAGAGTGCAAATTGCGAAAACCACTTTAAGCTTCATAGCATTAGCGGCTAAGTAAGATAAATTCTAAATGCATGCGCATGATGCATAGTAAGCCAAAATCCCAAAATTAATGGAATAGGCACATTAAAGGGTGAGAAAGTAATTCGATTAAACATTACAACTGATGCAGCATGGTACATTATCAATAAACACCTTCAATTCTTCAATGGAGTATCAGGGGAGGATCCAGAAAATGTCGGATGGGGGGGACGGTTTACGAATGAAAATTAAGTACAAGTATAGGAATTTTTTTTTTACATTTAAATGAACTGGCCAATGTACAATTATCCGTTTAATCCTAATTTATGGCCTCATCTAAATACGCTTCAGGGCAAAGAAGCTTTGGAAAAAAGTATGATTCGGCACACCTTAAAATAAACACTATTGTCAACTCAATAAGTGAAGCACAGCCATAAAATACAACTGGATACAGATTCAGCCTACAACGTTCTGACGAGCAGATGATGGCATGTGGATGGATGGATAGTTGGGGTTTCAGTCCTTTATTTATACACTTGGTAGGCTAATTAGAACAGGAGAAAGATACAACAATGAGGTGAAGGAAGATTGAAACTACCATCCAATATCGGCCCAGGTGACCCAGCGGTTGGAGCCAGAACCATTATTATAGAGTAATGGAAGAAGGAAAAAGTGCAACAATAATTAAAATGGGTAAAGGCATTCTTCTCCACAGGCTATTTCATGTGAGGCAGTTTATTGGAGTTCGGTAAAGGCAAGAAAAAATATGCCATAAATACTGTATACATGCAAGATACTTGTATAAACATCACACATGTTGTAAAAACATTGCGATTGGAAAACCTCAGGCATTGGCTGCATGCAATAACATGGCCCACAAGTGCCTGGAAGGTTGTGGATTGTTTTTTAATGTAATGGATTATACCAGACCTGAATCCCATGTCAGTGCAAGGGGTTGAAGGAATATGGGGGTGAGAGGGGGAGGTTGGCATAACGGTCTTGCCTTAATGCAATACAGTCTTGCCTTAATGTTGCACTTGAACTTCACATTATTCTCACTCTTCCGACATGCTTCTGCCTGGAATTTTAAAAAGGCAAATGGCTCCTCCAAAAACAGCTGGAGGCAACCACAAGCAACCTCTTTTGACACCATAAAATGTAATTACTTAAATTACTTAGCACGATAAAGAAGGTTTTAACAATGTTACAAACACCCTGTTTACCTAAAACATTTTTTGCATGGTTGAATTTTATTGTCTGTTTAAAAGAGCATCGAAAAATGCACAGCACCCTTTAAATAATTCTTTATTCATTTGAAAATCCTTTTCAATGAAACATTTCAGATTTTTTTCAATTAAATGGAGCACCATTGATGGCAGGAACTTGTTCATTTCAAAGACTATAAATCAGTAAAGTGATCACATTGTATAAATAACAGTACAAACTGTACAGTACAGTGTCCGTCATCTATATGTTTGTATATAATTCTTCTTCCATTTATCTGTTCACGGTCAAATGGTCCATCTTGACATCTTGGCATCTATTTATCCACCAATCTATCATCCTTCAGTTGGAACAAAAACCAAGCAGGTGTGTATCTGCACATCTATTCCAACTTTAAATCTTGGTCCCTGAAATCGGCGTTTATAAATTATACTTGGCAAAAGTAAAATATCAAGAACTACACTACTACACTGTTTCATGAGTCTGGGACAGTGGCATATTTAGGGGGGCCATTGGGCCAAGACCAGCCCCTCCCTGCTCAAATATTAAAGTATATGGTGACAATAAAAGCATCACCAAATGACATACCAGATTCTGAGTCCTTCAGTAAGACATTCTACAAATCTCACATTTAAAATAATATTAAATGGAAAAACAGCAATTCCAAGAAGTCCACCGATTCACTGTGCTACTCTATCCCAACTGTCCCTCAGCATTGCTCATCTAAATCCTGCCAACTCATTGAAATCAAGTCACGATGTACACTTTAAAGATGCCTACTGTACATTGTAGCATGTCTAGGGGCATCATTCAAGGACAAAAATAGGCTGCGAAGCAACTCACCCAAGGCTATACGCCAAGAGTCACGTCATCTCTGTTTGAACAAATGGAAATTTTAATCAAGGTGTATGTAAATAAACTTCACTTTCGGCAAAGAAGGATGTTTCATGTAATGGCATTATCTCATGCAATTTCACCCTTGATACATCGCATATATGAAAGCGAAATGCGAAAGAAAAACAAAAGATACAAAAACGATGCCATGGCTTTAATTAATGTGTAGGATATATGGATACCAGTGGATTACAGAGCATTTTTTGAGGATTTTCGACAGGGAGACCGACGGAACTTTGTATAGCGCCGTGATGTACCATGATAAGCGGTGATGCGCCACATCCATGGATGATACATAGGATATAGGCCTACTTATATGTAATGATTTGCTTGCATAATGGTGTTTGAACAGTTACTGTTTAACTGACTGCTAATTCAGGACTTGGGCTGATTTTCCCCAAAACAAGTTTGACAAATTTTAAATTTATGAAAATTGGAAATCAGAAAGATGACATAAGCAGAGAAAAAGTTTTATAGACACTGAAAAATATTTTGATATATTATATGGAAAGAAAAGCCTTGCTTTAAATGCTCCCAAGAACTACAAATTATTACAAACAAATGTGATATTAATTAGAAAATTGGTCTCCCAGTGATACCAATCTGGCAATGACTGGGAGACCAAATCTGTTCACTGGGAGACCATTTGGTCTCCCAGTTACCATGTTAAAAAATGCACTGAGTGGATAGATCCCACAGAATTCTATTCAATATATATGTTTGCAAAGGCCCAAACTTTTCTAAAAATAATTATAACGTGGAATAAAGTATTTTGGAGCAGCAATAAGCTGAAGTAAGATACAGAGATATTAACCTCAACCTTCATGATAATGCTGGGTTAAGCATTGTGACACATTCATGCACATTCATGCAGTTGGGGCCATTATGACATGGGTTATGGTAAAATTGTGTAATTAGATACTTTTGTCGTATGCTGCATGCAAGAACGGCATCCACAACACCATGACAGCTGAAGAAATTTTTTTGTTGCAATTGATTCCTGAACCAGAAGATTTAGGCATACCAGAAAGAGATTTGGTCAGGGGGGAGGTAGAGTCAGAAGTCATGAAAAGGGTGTATACACTCTTAACAAAAAGGTTTTGTATGGCACCTTTTAGGGTTCTATAAGCTGGTATAGATATGGAACCCTAAATGGTTCAATATTCAACTTTAAAAAAAGGTCCCACAGCAAATAGAAACAAGATAATCCAGCTGCTCTGAACTCCATTACAATTCAGTTGAACCCTTAACAAAAATTTTTCGGCTGTGGGTTCTTTATATATACCATCACGAACCTTATGTGTTAAGAGTGCATAACAGTAGTGGAAGAAGCTATAAGGAAGAAAATAGTCAGAAAGGCAAGAAAAATTATGCCATAAAAGATATTTATATGTACATTGCAAAAACATTGCAATTACAATACTGCAGGCATTTGCTGCATGCAATAACATGGCCCATAAGTGCCTGGAAGGTTGTGGATTGTTTTTTAATGTAATGGATTATACCAGACCTGAATCCCATGTCAGCACAAGGAGTTGAAGGGAGAGGGGGAGTTTGACATTGCAGTCTTGCCTTAATGCATAACAGTCTTGCCTTAATGTTGCACTTGATTTAGACATTATTCTCACTCCTCCGGCATGCTTCTGCCTGGAATTTTAACAAGGCAAATGGCTCCTAAAAAAGCTAAAGGCAACAACAAGCAACCTCTTTTGATACTATAAAATTTGAAGTTTAGTCATGACAGTGTGTAACATGATATTAAAGTGCCGACTCATGACATTGTGTATATATATAATATGATATAGAGGTGCAGACCCTGCATTGGCACAATTGTAAAAACTCCTTTGATAATGCTTAGTTGGTTTTCTATAAAACGCTTTCAATGCGTTTTCCTTCACTCTAAATTATGAATTTCATGCTTAAAACTCTGAATTCATCCAGTCTTTGATTGGGTAAATAACATTGGCTGTCAGAACAAAGATAATGGTGGTTGAGGATTGAAAAGTGGGCCGTAATCAGTATTTGGTTATTACAATCATATTGTCTTAGTTTAGCAATAACCATTTGGATTGGTTTGACATTATCAACCATGGTTTGGTTATCATGACCAATCTGTTTTTTCACTGCTCATATTTGTCTGTTTGTCTATTCATCCACATCCTTCACTTTCTATCTGTTTATCCAGATCCTCCAATTTTCTCTCTATCTCTTCTGCCACATATCTTTCCATTTCACAATCCAGCTCTTATTTAATCACTCTGTCTCTCTATCCTCATTTGTGTGTCTGTCTCTCCTCTGTTTATCTCTCAGCAAAGTTTGTTCCATTTAACGCAGGTGCACAATTTTCGGTGCAACTTGGAAATAGTAATATGACACCAGTCCGCATGACCATGTGTTAGATGGACAGCTTTTCATCTCCGATGGCAATAACCCCCTTTGAACTTAGCCGCTAAGGGTTAGGAAGGAGGCACCATCATTTTGTGTGATGTTTATCCTAGCTCGGTGTATTACGGGCCAAGCCACCTTGACTCGCGCAGCCCTAAAACAATCCATCAAAAGCAAACAGTATGAAGGATAACTCACTTTGAGGCGAAACTTTTATTAAAGCACGTTCCTCTTAAATATCATGCTAAATTGCCGTTGCAGTCACATCTTTAATAACGACTACCAGGAGAACACCTAGATCTTTATGAAAATTCCATTCCACATCTACTGACTTTTTCATTGGTTGAAGAGGCCAAATTGAGAGGAGGGTTTACTCAGTTGGTGAAACTCTTGGCTTAATTGCTGGGTCTCGGGTTCAATTCAAGCTTGGTTCACGATGACATACAATATGTATGTTGGATAGTTGCTTCAGTCATCCTTTACTATGTCCTCCTCCTGTCCTGATTAGCCTACTAACGCGCATAAATACAGAACGTAAAGGCCCAATCATCCATCTGACCACTAAGAATCTAAATGTTTATAGATTTTTCTGGGTGGTGTGTTGTTTTAGATGCCTGGATGGTCAACAATTGTAGATCAATTTTAGTCAAGTGGTTGTAGAGTTTCAAGAGAAAAAGGGCCAAGTCCTCCTGTCCTAACTGGCGTACTGAAGTGTATAAATACAGGACATAAAGCCTCTAGCATCCCTCTATCCACTAAGAATCTACATTTTTATAGATTTTCCTGGGTGATGTGTTGTTTTAGATGCCTGGACGGTCAACAATTGTAGTCTATTTTAGTCGGGTGGTTATAGAATTTCAGTAGGGAAAGGGCCATTTACTCATGCACATTGAAAGTTTAGGTCGGTGAAGGAACGGAGAGTAAACACTGCAACCGATGCTGCTCTAATTAGTTTATGTGCTCCTCCATTTACTAAAAGTGGTGTGAAAGGAGACGGAACAAATAGATCGCTCTATTGAAGAGCCTCCTAGAGACCGCACTCTTCAGCTGCGCTATAAAAGGTCTATAAGAGATGCTTAGGACCCAGGATACAAATGTGCCGGAATGCATCCGCCATTGTGTCTTGGTCCAGAGGCCTTGATTGTGAAACCTTTGTTCAGACAACATGGTTGAGGCATCTTGGTTTTCAGTTTTGAACACTTTAGTTGGGAACATTGATTCAGGCACCTTGGATTACATTGTAGTTGTCATTCTTTCAAGAGGCTGAGGTTTACTTGTCAGTGCAAGTGCAAAGATTTATGCGCCTCCTTTCAGGTGTTAACTTTTGGTCATACACCTTTGTTCAGACAACTTGGTTCAGAGAAAAATGTTTCAGACAATTATATTTTGGTTCATTCAAGTTAGTTCAGACCATTTGGTTCAGAGGAGAAATTGGTTCAGACAATTATGTTCGGACAACTTGATCTGACAATTTGGTTCTGGCAATTTAGGACAGACACTGTGGTTCCGAAAATTTGGTTAGGCAGCTGGAGCTGGATGGTTGAGGGTTCTGGAAGGCTTGTCCCTTCATTGGTTCAAACTCTGCTGTTGAATCTAGGGATATATTTCACGTTTGTTGTTTTGTTTTGGCAGTGTAGACCTATGCTGTGCAAGATTGCTCACATTGGGTAAATGTGTAACATTTTGCTGACTCTCCAGTCTCCAATCACATCGATCAGTTCTTGTCGATCTGTTCTGGAGGCTGCACTTACAATGATTATCTATAGATATGTCCATATCTTTCTTTCAATATCAAACAATTTTGTTTATTATCTAAAATCAGATGGCTTGACTCAAACACCTTGCGTCAGATGTCCCAGTTGATACGTATCACCACCGCCATCTTGGTCCAAATGTCTGGGTTCAGACTAGTCGGTTTAGGCGCCTTGGTTCGATCTGTAAGTGCCAATCCGTGAATCAGAGATGACTGGGATGAGCCTTCAAACGACCCTGATTTGATTGCCACCACAATAAAGGGCCCTTAAGACAAGGCCGTGTTGTATTAGCGAAGGCAAGGGGCGAGGAGCTTTCATGGCGTTTGCTACGGTTTGATTGGTGATCAACCGGTTTTTGCTGCCTCCATTGATTGCCCACCGGTGATCGATAGGTGGAGTCTGTCTTGGACCCCTGGCACTAATTGAAGATTGTTAGTAACAAGGCAGTGGGCAATTGTAGGCATGGCAATATGGACATGGGTCTGGCATAGGGTCAAAGACAGATGTAAGGAGAGGATGATCCGGAGAATGAACCAGAGGATGGATAAGAGAATGGACCATATAATGGACCAGGTAGTGGACCAGATAATAAGTGGGAGGGGAGGGTAATAACCATGGCAGATTGATCCTGTCTCCTTATGTCTCCCAGTCTCTGCCACACAGTGCTACAGTCCTCCTGGACACCTGTTCTCTGCATAATTAAGGGGAGGTCTGCAGAATTTCATGGTTCGTTTCTCTAAGCAGGATCGATAAACCAATAACTATCTCCAGGTGCCTTATGTTCTTATTACAAATAAATCAAACCTTTTTTCTCCCATATTGGCGGAATGACTGTCAGACTTATAATGCAAAATTGGTACTTTATTGATCACCCAAAGATGCAATTATTTGACACAGCCAGATATATAATAATTATTAGATATATGTAGATTTGTAGGTAGATAGACAGACAGATAGATAGATAGATAGATACATAGACAGATATTATTAAAGTACAGCCCTCTATGCCCATATCCGGGTGCTCACAAAGTTGATTGATGAGATGGGAGAGAGAGAGGGAGTCCTCAATATGTTTCAAATTTACCCACTGTGAGGGATCTTTTACTTGCCCAGCACAGACACTCATACAAGGGGCCACCAATTTAAGGTCTTATCCGAACAACATCCATGCAGTTGGGATTTTGCGCATCAAGGTTCACTGAAAATTTTTGGTTCCCCGCCCGGGGTTCAAAACCGGGCAATCTAAGACCTTCAGTGGAGCAGGCGGGCACCCTCAAGCACTCAGCTAGATAGATAGATTGATCTATAGATAGATAGATA
Organism: Platynereis dumerilii; assembly: GCA_026936325.1. Lineage (NCBI taxonomy): Eukaryota > Metazoa > Annelida > Polychaeta > Phyllodocida > Nereididae > Platynereis > Platynereis dumerilii. The sequence goes on from JAPTHN010000013.1 coordinate 27,402,242, forward strand.
ATTTATGTTAACCGATATATATGTAGATAGATAGATAGATAGATAGATAAATAGATACATAGTTAGATATGTTGACAGAGAGATACATAGATAGATGATGCAACTGGAAAATGACATTGTGAAGCTTTTTGGAAATAATATATCCCTATCAGCGGCAAGGTCGGTTGAAATAGAAAACTACAAGAACTGACACTTGGACAATGAACGATCATGATGGATCTTTTCTAGATTTTATATCTGTGCTAATGCCTTTTAACCACAGAACGGAATGGTGCCATGCAATAGATAACTTTGGTCACAATAGCAAGAGTTACCCTGATAGCACTAAAATGATCATGTACCATTGGAAATATGCAATTGCGTTCTGAGTTATGAATGTAATATATTTTTTAATAAACTTCCTGTCACCAATGAGCCTCATTGAATGGGAATGCACTAAAAAGGTTCCATAGGAAAATAATGATTGATTATTCCCCTTGTGTCCAAAGCTCCTGGTCTTATGGAATCCTTTATCCACAGCCATTGAGGCTTTGTAGGTGCTGTTCTTGCACACCACATATGCTCACACTACCTAATCACATTATTTTACCATAACCCATATCATAGTGAGCATAACTTGCCCAAATGGGTCCTAATGCTTAACCCTTCATTACCCCTACGGTTGGGGTCACTCATGTCTCTTACTTTTGTGCAGTTCTTAATTTCACCATTCATATGAAGGTGTCAAAAAGGATGTTAAATCGGCAAAGCATCTTTGCTAGAATGATATTGAAGTGCTCAAATAAAATGACCCTTGCTTTTGAAGAAAAAAAAAATCAGCTGAAATTATCACTTCAAGTAGAGATTATAAATCAAAATAAGGCCATTCGGGCATTATTTGTTATCAATAGAAGAGCCCGTCTTAAGCCATACTTTAAAAAAGCAAATATCCTAACTATAGAAGATTTAATTTCACTGTCTCTGACGAAGATTTCCTTTAAATATATCAATAACACTCGACCCATAAGAATAGTTAATTTATTTGAACAAAATGTACATGGATATAACACTAGGAATAGGGACTGCCCACACAACATACCATTCAAATTTACAATAAGAGTTTTCTTGGCAGAGCACCTAATTTATGGTTAGAGTTACCAAATATTGTTAAGATTAAAAAGAATATCAAGGCGTTTAGTAAACAGGTAGTCATTTTGAAATTAGAATCATATTAGAAATCGTTAAAAAAGATTGTTTAAGCTTATTTACTGTAGTGCACATATTTGATGAATGAAATATATCCATAATATAAATTAACAGATATTATTTGGCGTGAATGTTCTGATGCTGTGGAAACTAATATGTTGAATTCAATTAAGTTTTATGTTGTGTTAATTTAAGTTTTAATTGTTGAATTGAGTTGTGTATTCGGTTATATTTCAAGTCTTGTGTTAAAAGAATATCAAGGCGTTTAGTAGACAGGTAGTCATTTTGAAACTAAAATCATATTAGAAATTGTTAAAAAAGATTGTTTAAGCTTATTTACTGCACATATTTGATGAATGAAATATATTCATAATTTAAATTAACAAATATTATTTGGTGTGAATGTTCTGATGCTGTGGAAGCTAATATGTTGATTTTCAATTAAGTCTTATGTTGTGTTAATTTAAGTTTTAATTAACGAATTGAGTTGTGTATTCGGTTATATATCAAGTATTGTGTCCCGCTTGTATAGTTATTAATTACTTGAGATATAATTATTTATTTTGATTTCTTCTCTTTTTTCCTTTTTTTGATAATGTAAATAATTGTTAAACCTAACCAAAGCAATCACCCCCCATTGGGTACAGTATTCATTTACTCGGGTGCACTGCCCCCAACATATAGGCCTATATATATGTATTCTTATCTGTTCATGAAAATGTCCCTATGTATGATTGTATGTACGAAGTATGTTGGAAAATAAATATGTCTATGTCTATGTCTATAAATTAAGAGTAGTTCTGGAAAAAAAGTTCAGTGTTCACCATCATCATTAGTATGATAAGCAGTAAGAAGCAGACTATGTTGAAGTATTAGACAAAGAAAGCTGTGAATGATGGTCACATTTGAAAGTAGAGATAAATATATAAGTTAAATATTACAGCAATTTGATAAGAAAATCTGCTACTTGTTAAAACAGCAGCACATTTTCCTCGCATTTTATGATCTCAAATTGTTTTCATAAGTGATTTTTCAGATTGAAAACTACTGCCATGAAAATGATAAGTGGAATAACGCTGCTCACTAATGTGTGCTGGTTTAATTATACAGCATTTTCTGTGATACAACAATATGAACACTACCACATTTTCAACATGGGCCACGACTGACTATAAAAGAAATTGAGGAATTAATGTACACTGTATGCGCCACAAACAATACATTCTGTGTGTTTTGTGCACAATCTAATTTGTTTTTCTTTCGCATATTGCTTTCATATATGCAATGTATCCAGGGTGATATTGCATGAGATTACGCTATGAAACATTCTTCTTTGCTGAAAGTGAAGTATATTTACATATGCCTTGATTAAAATTTCCATTTGTTCAAACAGAGATGACGTGACTCACAGGGTATAGCCTTGGGTGAGTTGCTTCGCAGCCTATTTTTGTCCTTGAATGATGCCCCCAGACATGCTACAATGTACAGTAGGCATCTTTAGAGTGAGCTTCCTGGCTTGATTTGAATGAGTTGGCAGGATTTTGATGAACAATACTGAGGGAGAGTTGGGGTAGAGCAGCACAGTGAATGGATGGACTGGACTAATTAGTACAGTAGGCATCATAAAATTATCCGGGAAACAAATAAGACTTAATGTTTTGTGAAAGGGATAATTAGAATGTTTATCTTGCCGGGATTTCAGATCTTTGATTGGACCAGGCGACTGATGAAAACGTTGAGATGTCGCTGAAAGCTATGGCTAGATTTAGACTTGATCTCCTGAAGGTATATTCATCAAATCTGTGAAACAGGATACACTACACTCTAGATCTTCGACATGGTTTAATTTTATGAGCAGTACAAATAAATGTGGCTGATCAATACATAGAGGTCTAGGCCTACATGTTCAGACATGTTCTCAATATAGTGTAAGATGTGTGTCAATTTTCAATAGTAAAAAGAAACTGTGAGGGTAGCCCACCTGCCACAACTAATTCCATGCACATGTACACTGTAAGGCATAGCTCAAGAACATCATCGTCTGTTTACACTTGATACGAACATATACGTTGGCACAAACACTCAATATAGTTAAAACTATTCACGATCATTGAAAAGAAGTGGATGGAATTTGTGTGGAATTTGAGCAAGATCAATAAAATCTGCTTGGTGAGAGCACATGCCATAACATGTTCTTGTAGTTCATTGATTACTGGGTAAGACAAGGATCTCCAGTCTGCCTCAGTCCTGGACCACTGTTGACCTCTAATATTCCTTGTGTTCATGTGTCTTCATGGAGTAATAATCCCTATGACAAGATACATCCCATTCTGTAGGTGAGGAGGTTGGCTCGGCACAGTTGGAAGTGCTGTGAGACTCAAATAACCGGAAGTCAAAATTTAGGGCCGAAGGCTGGGCTGAATCCTAGGGGTGGCAGAGACTGGTCCACAGTGGTCCAGAGACATGCATACCCCGAAAAACCTTGGAATATATTTATATGTAATGTATCTTTTACGGTCTGCAGTCTGAAACCTAACTTAAATCACTCTTCACCTTACTACTGGGTCTTTCTCTAGTCTTGATTTTCTGTCCCAGTGCTTAAATATCGGACGTTAAGCCTGAATCACAGAGACCACCGAATCTGTCTATTTGTCTACCTGTATCAATCCAAGGTATCCATCAACTCATCAGTCTTGCTGCCTGAACGAACATCTATCTGTCAGCCACATACAAACACAAAACCATGAAAAAACCTTTCCCCAAAACCAAACAAGAGAACCAACCCACCAATCAATTGACCACCAATCAATTTGGGTCATCATCCACAGCTGTATCAATCTTCCTGTCAAACTCATCTGTAATGGCCCCTGAGCACTAAATGAATCCATTGTCTTTGCTTGCCTAATCGAATAAGCCAAAACTGGAGCAGCACAGCTGAGTGGCAATCCAGAACTTGCTTGCAGGAGAATGGGGATCAGCGCAATTTAGCACTTATTTGCACAAGCAATGGTATGTAACAAGAGAGGACCATCCGATGATGTAGCCTAATGCTAAACCATCATGGTCTATGACCAGGTTAATACTCTTTGTATGTCCATGGAAAACTACCAAACCATAACCAGACTCTGAATAGCTCGGATTAGCTTTCCTCAAATTACTGTACACATGGTTATGTGGTTTGTATGTTCAGTAATAACATGACAAGAAGAGGTACTTTCTGCCTGTATACCCACATTTGCATATCATCATAATAAAATGGTCACTGCATTATGAGAAAGGCCCTTTTGCCTTAAAAGTGATCATTCCTCAGGATACAAACCATATGCTCGCTCGCATCCAATTGCAATAGACTTATCTCAGGCGGTAAATACCATTGCGTTGTGACTTAGCGATCTAAAAATGGCTTCTTGCAGGAATACTTATTGAGCTCATCTGCTTGAGGTGAGCACTCAATGGCAAGTAATGAATTGTTGAGTGGAAAGAGACATAACTCAAACATAATTATATTTCAGAATGACCTTCCTGTATAGCTCAGGGAGTGTTCATATACATTTTCCTTCGACCTTGCTGAAATGCATATCTGCTGGAATGCAATGTTTAATTGTTTATAATGTTGTTTGCCACGAAGGTACAAACTGTTACATGCATTCGGAAATGTCAGATGTTTGCATCCTATCCTGATAAGACCGTCATTGTCTTTGGTCCTGCTTTAATTTTAGTCCAACTTGTGTAAATAGTGACAATTATGCTTCCTACTTATTAATAAAACATAGTATTTGATAATTATGTCAATGCATGTTGATGCTCATGATACCATCGCAATCTGAAATCACATTTAAACACTAAAATCACTTCAGGAGATCTTAACAACTAGACAAAGAGGAAGAAGCGTAAATTAACTGCCCTTAACATCAGCAACTTGATGCAGTTAAAATCAGTTATGCCAGGGTTATATATATCATAGTTCTTACATTTGAAATCCTATCAGGTGTATGAAATCACCCTCTCTCAATGAAATATTGCCTTTAAAATTGGTTGAGACAATGAAACTCATAATTCAATAGAATATGTTGTTGATTTATATATTAGATTCAAAGGGGCTCCTGCAAACTCAACAAAGTATTGATTTCATGCGATGTAGTTCATCAAATCTGCATCGAGCGATATTCTAATCAAAGCAACACTAATTGAATTAACCAATTTCCAGATTTTTATGGTTATTAATAGACTGCAGTCTGACAATCAGTTTTGATTGTGAGAATAGAGTTTGTTCACTCTTACTCAGACTAACATAATTTCATTACATCATTTATACCATTCATTTTATAAAAAAAAAAATACGGCAACCACTGACAAACAATGCTTCCATCACATCCACTTTGGAACTTTGATATAAATAAGCAACTCGGAAACAGGTTATCTTGCATCCCTCATTTAGCTATTAAATTGTAAGTAGTATGATATGGCCAACTCCTAGTTTTACATGGCTTATACAGTCCATGTTAATAAGTCTAGCTTCTGATGGGCACTTGAAATTTAATTGTACAGTACTTAGCATTACTGCAGAAGTTAATTATCCTATAAAAACTTTCATAAAAGTGCCTTGTCTGCAGCATGATAACTTTACTTCATTGCAAATTCGAATTGTCAACATGCAACCAGTCTCAATACACATGCAATGTTTGTCATTTCACATGCAAGCAATGATATTATCTGCAGCAGAATGGATGGATGATATCCATTTCTTTTTCAATAATAATTAACAAACCAATTATTGTTCAAAACGCCCATTCTTTTCATATAAATAAAAGGTATGTGCTGCTAATATACTTACTGACCAGCTTGCTGTCAGAATTTCACCTCTCATCCATACCATAAAGGCCTCATGACAGGATACACCCCCCGCTCCCTTTTCTTATTCCCGTAATATCAGCTACCCCCCACTTTACCCCCTCTTTGCCCCCTGCTTCCCCCCACTTGCCACCCGCTAGCCCCCACTTGCCCCCACTTGCACCCCACTTGCCCCCGCTTATCCCAGTCTTGTCCCACTTGCCTCCGACTAGCCCCCGCTAACCCCCACTTGCCTCCTGCTAGCCCCCGCTTACCCCCACTTACCCCACTTACCCCACTTACCCCCACTTGCCTCTCGCTAGCCCCTGCTTACCCCCAATTACCCCCTCTTGCCCTCCGCTTCCCCCAACTTGCCCCACATAACCTCCTACATTCCCCCAATTACCCCATCTTTCCCCTCAGTCACCCCCAAATAACATTTTCTTATGTTAGTTTTACCCCGTGGGGTTTGGGGTGTATCCTGTCATGAGGCCTTTTTGGTAAAAAAAAAAAGTGCTATCTAGTTCCAAGTGTCGACAAAAAAAAAAACAAAATTTGGTTGAGCTCGGTCCAGGCACTGTGACACATCTTTCACTCAGGGCATGAAATTCACACAAAAGTTATTCAAAGGCCTAAAATGGCATGAAAATTTGACCATCAAACGGATGAATTATTGTCGCTTAACGTCCGGTATTTGTGCACTTGGTAGCCTAATTAGAACAGGAGTAGGACACAGCAATGAGGCGACGGACGATTGACAGACCCGCCCAGCAATATTCCGGTTGACCCTGCAAGAGCTGGTTTCGAACGCTGGACCCAGCGATTGGCATCCCCAGCATGCAACCACTGAGCTAGACCCCCCCCCATCAAAACTAACATACCTTGAAGGTGACATTGTTGCGGCTGCCAAAAGAGATTAATTCTAAGTACAATGCAAGCTAAATGTCACGGATGCAAAGAAAGGAGGCAAAAAAAAAAAGTTTACATGGAATTACTTTAATTGAAAAAAGATGGTGAGATGATTGCTGGTTACAAAGAGTGAACAGTGAGAGTAATTGGGGGGGGGGGTAACATAACACAGCAATATATGGAATTATCTTTTTGTTTCAAAAAAAAAAAAAAAAAAAAAAATAGAGTCCAACACTTTTTGCAAAAATTTTGCTCGAAAACGCAAATATCTCAAAAAGTAGAAGAGATATCAGCATCTGGTTTTAACCAATCATATGACACTTTGTTCCTTCATCTTTTTTTGCCATAAATTTTGCAAATTTCTCAAAGAGCAATACATGCCAATGACTTAAAAAAGTTTTTTCAAAAAAAATTTATTGGAAAAAGTTTTGAAGAAAACCCTTTGATATTGCATAAACCTGGTCCCAGAACAAAACGACTGGGAGAAAAAAAATATGGTTTGCGAAACTTGAACGATTCCCCTACTTATGCATTTTGCCACCCAAAAAATGTCAAAAATGAGGGGTAAAAAAATTTTAAACTTTCTTTGGAATTTAAAAGGTACCTGAACATGAAAGTACATTACAATCGAAGCATAGCTGCACTTTTTCCACGCCGGTACTATAATCGACTGCGACGCTATGAGGAAAAGAGTGAAAAACGTGCATTTCGCAATTTCTTCAATAACTTAAAAACCGCAACGGGGATTTTGACGAAAATTTGTCAGAAAAGACTTCAAATGTGTCATGTTGCCTCTGTCAGATTTGGAAATTTTAGCTTTAATAGTTACCGATTTACTGATTTTTAAATATGGTATGTTGAAGAGCCCCCTATTGGCCAAAATCTACATGGAGATTCCGAGGTAAAATGTTTCACTACATTAGTAAAGAGGACCAACAAACCAATCACACACAAGAAGAACAGCTTAAGTCAATGCATTTTGTAATTAAAAAAATAGATAAAACCTCCTTTTTTGAATTTTCTATGAATAGTCTAACATCTTTAGGAAACTGGTTAGAAGCCTGGAAATGGCAGCAAAAGATGCATTGTAGTTGGGTTCATATGTCTATTAAAAATATCATACCCCACGAGGGAAAGATTTTGAATTGTGGCCATTTTTCCAAAAGTAGCGTTCTACAAAAGCCCCATCTAAGTGTGCAACTCCTGGTACTTGTTACATGTTATAGGTGGCGCTGTGGCATGGTTGGTAAATTTTATGCCTCCCCCCCCCCTAATTTCTGCATAGATGAACTGAGCAATTTCCCTTCTTTATGTTACTGTCATTTTAAACAATTCAAACATTTTCAATTGTCTAATTATGAGATTCATCTCAGAATTGGGCACAATAGCTTGCTGGGCTGGGGGGGGGGGGGTTTCCCAGACTTGGAGCCACAGAATTCCTTGGTTACCTTTATGAATAAGGTCTAAATAATTATTCAAAGCAGTCAACATCATAAAACTTGTTCTACAGGTCCAGTTGCTAGGGAATCACAAGGGAATTCCCGTTTATTGACATTTGAATTTTGAAAGCAGCAATCTGATTGGCTGATAAATAAAACCCCTGAATTCAACAATTCATAATTGTCCAATGTAATAATTTTTTGTAGAATTTTTGTCTTTGAGCACCACTCAATTTTTCCTGAAAATTTTGTGAAGATAAAAACAGTGCATCACCCTTTATTATTGCAATTATTATTAATATAACTATATTATTGGTAATAATTATTGGTAATAAAGTCGACCGAATCAATAATATAGATAGAGAGAATCAGACTTGGTGATGGAAAACGGAGCATATCTCAGCTTCTGTTCAACCAATATTTATGATCTAAACGCCGTTGGAATCTGCATAAAAGACCCAATTATAAAAAATAAGCACAAATCGATTATCTGAAGTAAAAAATTTGACAAATTGTAGCTAGATTATAGCACTAAGGTCAAAATTTAGCACCCTGAAAAGCTTTACGGATTGAACTGACGGCTCATCAATGGGAGGCCTCATGACAGGATACACCCCCCGCTCCCTTTTCTTATTCCCGTAATATCAGCTACCCCCCACTTTACCCCCTCTTTGCCCCCTGCTTCCCCCCACTTGCCACCCGCTAGCCCCCACTTGCCCCCACTTGCACCCCACTTGCCCCCGCTTATCCCAGTCTTGTCCCACTTGCCTCCGACTAGCCCCCGCTAACCCCCACTTGCCTCCTGCTAGCCCCCGCTTACCCCCCCCTTACCCCCACTTGCCTCTCGCTAGCCCCTGCTTACCCCCACTTACCCCCTCTTGCCCTCCGCTTCCCCCAACTTGCCCCACATAACCTCCTACATTCCCCCAATTACCCCATCTTTCCCCTCAGTCACCCCCAAATAACATTTTCTTATGTTAGTTTTACCCCGTGGGGTTGGGGGTGTATCCTGTCATGAGGCCTTCATAAGTACATATTAACCTATTAATGAATTCATGCAGGTCACACATGAACTTGAGACTGAGGAGTGATGATAAGATCTCAGAAATTCAGTGTGACTGTTTTGATTTCAAAATGCGATCAATCGACTCTCAAAATCCTGTATACATAGCCTGATTTGAGAGATTGCTGTCCACCATGCCTGAAAGAATCATACTCAATAGCAGAATTCTGCTTTGGGCAATAATGTTTGATTTAAAGAAAATGCCAAGATAAGCATATTTTGCCTGAGATATCGAATCTCCATGAACCCATGCAGGATCTGCAAGGATGAATACTGCTTTAGGTGATATCTTTTGATGTTATTCTGAATATAAAGAAAAGTCCAGGACAATGAAATATGTCAAAAGAAGCATATTTCGCCTGAAACATCAAATCTACATGAACCCATGGTCTGTGGTGCAGTGAGCAGTTCATTTGGCTCCAGGGAGAGAAATCTCATTCCTCATCGATACATAAGTCCATCTGATCTGTGTTTTCAAAAGACAAAAATACCAATGATCAGAAATTCAGAAAACACTGGAGCTCCTATGAATTATATATAGACACTAACAAAGCTCCACATTGAGTGATAAGGGTCAACATAACAGGCAAAAACTTTGGAACGTGGAAGGAACAACACTACCCCTTGTGGGCCACAATACAAGAATTGCAAATGATGTGCCGCTACCCTCTGTGAGACATGAGTTTGCTAGACACAGTATTTCATATATTTATCCATCAGTTATAAATGAAATAGCTTCCAACAAAATTAACTACTCATAGCCTTGATGGTGTCAAATTTTGATAACCTTGATGATGTCAAATTTTATTTCAAATGATTGACAATTGATTCTTATACTTCAGACTGTCTTTCTACAAATTCCCATGTTTGTGCAAATTAGTAAATCTGTTTCACTTCAATTTTGTGAGTTATCACATCTATCACACTTAATTTCATTTTTTATCATAGAGTTGCCTGCGAGTAATGGTGCATATGACTATATCTAAAACATTAGATAATATAAGTTGACCAAATTCCGTATTTCGTTTTCTGTTTCCTTTTAATTTTTTTTAAATTTTTTATATTTTATTCTCTTACCATTAAATTTATGTTATTATCATAATATTACTTTATGTATGCCTAGCTTTGATACCCATGAGCGGCAACTATGCCTTCGGGTATCAATTTTGTATTTACCAGTTTATTTTGTATATAAGTGATAATAAAAAAAATCTGAATCTGAATCTGAATCTGGGCCAGCCTTCGATCTTTATCAAACCGTTTTTAAAAATATGTCTAGTGTAGATGGTCATGGCTATTTGAACAGAAGAGAAGACAGGTACCAAATAAAGGGTAAACCTATAGGAGAGGCTCAAAGGGGGCTGAGGGCCCAGGTCAACCATTATGATCTTATATTGAACATGACAGACTTTAACAGACACCTGCAGACTTTGACAGACACCTGCATAAAGTATTCCAAATTTCCATAGCCTGTCAAATTCCATTGATTCAAGCCTTCAGTCCTACCTTTATTCGTCCATGACTGTTGAAAGTGTGTCCCATGACTATATTGTTTTCCAGTAAGCTTATTACATATGAAATTAGAAGAGAAAAGATAACAAATTGTCTGGTGCATTAGAAAGTGTTGAGATCCCAGAACCTGACCTGGCAAAGGGCTGAGGAAGTAAACCAAAACAAATCAGAGTCAATTGTAAGGAGTTGTGATGTTAAGGCCTTTAAGGATATCCAACCTTCCATCTCCATCCTTCCATCTCCTCCCACACAAGACCCTGGAATGGAAATCTAAGAACTAGAGCTTCTGGGTAGAGAACTGATATGTACATACATATGCCATCTTGTCTATTTAAAAGAATAGTCCACACTTGTTGGAGTTGTTGCAAATACCCAATATTGGTGTTTGCAATGTAACCACAACATGCAAATTCACAATATCTTATATTGTATGAGGACATCTCAGTCAGCCTCTCAGATCAACCAAGACTGACTTTGCATGATCCTTTGATGCCACCCGGCTTCACCTGCAATTCAATCTGTATATTGCAAACTTATTTTTAAAGCACCAGGGAATTGGCATTGCCATAATGCCATTGATGTGTAACACTTAGAGCTGCAGACAGATCAATTTTGTCTATGTACCCGTCTGCCCTGCATTCCGCTCCAATGATCTCACAGCGTGTTTTCTTTTTATTAGTATCTTCTGATTTTACATATTTTCTATTCTTTTTCAAACATTTAAAAATGGAAACTTAACAAAAAGAAAAATTTACAAATAAAAAATACTAGCGAAATCATCATGGAAGCAAAAAATTAACATAAGATACTATCTGTCCGCCAATTTATCCAAACATTTTCTACTTATCTATATATCTATCTGAGCCTCCACCGATCTTTCTCTAAGAATCAGTCTATCCACCAAACCATAAAACTAAGTATCAGTCCCGTCCATTCATTAACTTATACATGTAGCAATCTATTTATCTTTGCAACTAAGCTAAAAACATGAACCATAAAAAAATCTTGTCCCATAACCAAACAAGAGAACCGACACACCAATCAATTTGGGTCATCATCCACAGCTGTATCAATCTTCCTGTCAAACTCATCCGTAATGGCCCCTGAGCACTAAATGAATCCATTGTCTTTGCTTGCCTAATCGAATAAGCCAAAAGCGGAGTAGCACACTGTGCAGCAATCCAGAAAATATTAGCGGGAGAATGGGGATCAGCGCAATTTAGCACTTATTTGCACAAGCAATGGTATGTAACCAAATAGGACTATCCGATGATGTAGCCTAATGCTAAACCATCATGGTCTATGACCAGGTTAATACTCTTTGTATGTCCATGGAAAACTACCAAACCATAACCAGACTCTGAATAGCTCGGATAAGCTTTCCTCAAATTACTGTACACATGGTTAAGTGGTTTGTATGTTCAGTAATAACATGACAAGAAGAGGTACTTTCTGCCTCTGCATACCAACAATTGCACATCATTGTAATAAAATGGTCACTGCATTATGAGAAAGACCCTTTGCATACAAAGTTGTTATTCCTCGGGATACAAATCATTTGCTCTCATGCCTCCCAATAGATTTATATCAGGTGGTAAATACCATTAATAAGTATCATATATAACTGTCACTGTTAACACAAATTGGACTAAAATTAATGCAGGACCGAAGACAATGACAGTCTTGTCAGTGTAGGATGCAAACATCTGACATTTCAGAAGGCACATGTCAATTTGTAGAAAGGTTTCATCCTTTGAAAGTTGGCAAACAAAATCTAAATCATTGCTCTCCCGTAGGATGCATTTCAGCAAGAGCGAAGGAAATTGCATATGAACATAAACTGAGCTAGGCCAAAATCGTTCTGAAATATAATTATGCTTCAGTTATGTCTCTTTCCACTCACTAATTCATAACTTGCCACTGACTTGCCATAGAAGTTGTTTTTAGATTTCTCAGTTATAGAGCAACAATAAAACATAGTATACGATAATTATGTCAATGGTGATGTTTATATTAAAATTGCAATCTGGACCCACTTAAAATCACTAAATTAATAGAAGCAATACAGATCTGTTATACAAGTACTTCGTGCAACTAATTTCAATTGTGCCAGAGTTATAGTATATTATAGTTCTTTCAATAGAAATCATATCAGGAATATGAAATCACCCTCTCTCAATGAAATGTTGCCTTAATTTGTTGAGACAATGAAACTCATAATTCAATAGAATATTTTGTTGATTTGATATTAGATTCAAAGCGGCTCCTGCAAACTCAACAAAGGATTGATTTCACGTAATGCAGTTCATCAAATCTGCCATCGAGCGATATTCTAATCAAAGCAACATTAATTGAATTAGCCAATTTGCTGATTTATACGGTTATTAATAGACTGCAATCTGACAGGCCACTTTTGATAGTGAGCATAATAATTTGTTTTCTCTCCCGAACTAAATGTGGTTTTATTGTGCTATTTATAATATTAACTTAATGAGTTAAACTAAAGGAACATCAGACAAAGTTTTGTTTGCATCAGATCCACTTTGGCAAATCGAATTTACATTGGCAACACAGCAACAAGTTAAAAAGTCAATTTTCCCTCTGCTACCTTCATTTAGTGTTTAAAATGTAATTATGATGATGTGACCCACTCCCAGATTGACATCGAAATAAGATAGGCAATTGAAAGTTAACTTGACATGTCAGTGGCATTTCGCCAGAAGTTTTAAAATTTCTATGACAACTTTCATAAAAGCGTCCACAGCTTGACAATTTTACTTCACTGCAAAATTGTCAACATGCAACCACCCTCAATACACATGCAATATTTGTAATTAAACATGCAAGCAATACTGTTATCTGAAAAGCAACATACGATGGATGCGCTCTATTACTTTTTCAATTTATCTGTTAAAATAATTAACAAACCAATTATGATTCCGTGGTCTAATGGTTATAGCAGTCGATTTTTGATTTGAATCCACTGGCCTGAGAGGACCTGGGTTCGAATCCCGGTCCTGGAACTTCATTGGAGTGAGTTGGAGGTAGTTGTGGCCGGGGAGGGTGGCCACTGTGTAGGCAGGGGTTTCACCCTCCTGTCTGGTGTATGCATGTGTGCAGCAATAATACCCCAGCCAGACTTCACCTGGATGACAAGCAGTGGACCATGAAGAGCAACACAGAACAAATGGATGAAGACATCTGGACAGAATTTACATTGTCTACACTGTTTCAATTTTACATATATACATACATAAATACTCATTGTAAAGCGCACCTGAATGCCTGAGTGCTAGCACATGGTAGCGCTATAGAAATTAGGCTAATAATAATAATAATACATTCATTCCTTAAAAATAAAAAATATGTATTGCAAACATACTAACTGACTTGCAAGCTGTCAAAGTATCATCTCTTATACCATTCGACACCTCTGTCAGCCAATCACATTACAGTATTGCAGGGAAATAATTCCCATATTCTTTGTTGTCCAGTTATCCTCTCATGTTTGACTGTTTGAGTGTTTGTCTCATGGTATAAGCCGGTTATTCACCACGGGATCAGGAATATGGGTTTATCACACCTCGGCCTAAAGGCCTCGGGTGATAAATCACATATTCCCTCTCCCGTGGTGAATAACCTTTACTTATCCATATCATACCTTTTAATTACTTATTAAACTATTAATGAATGCAGGTCAAACATGCACTTGAGACTGAGAACCAATCTTCACAAATACAGTGTGATTGTTTTGAAAATAAAAGGCGATCAATTCACTCTAAAAATCCTGTATAGCCTGATTTGAGAGAATGTGGTCCTCCATGCCCGCGAGAATCATTCTCAATAGCAGAATACTGCCTCATACGCGATAATGTTCGATGTCACTCTGAATAAAAAAAGAAGCAAGACAAAGAAAATGCCAAGATAAGCAAATTTTGCTTGAGATATCAAATCTCCATGAAACCAATGGAGTGTAGTGCAGTGAGGAATTCATTTGGCTCCATGGGGAGAAATCTCATTCCTAATCAATACATAAGTCCATCTGATCTGTGTTAACTTAAGACAAAAATACCAATGATCAGAAATTCAGAATACAATGGATCTTCAGTGAATTATGTATTGCAATCTGCTGCTTGAGAGACAAGGATTGAAATGGAACTGAGGATTTAAGTTTATTTCGAGACCAGGGGAGCTTGAATAAAGAGATTTGAGATGGTTCACTATAAGAACACTGGTTTCAACATGTTCAAAATTCATCAGAAAATGTGACATTGTTGTATAACACTGAAATACCATGAGCTGTGTTCTTTTACATGTAGACTCTACTCTTGAGTTAATGTCTGTATTTCAAAACATTGAATTCATGCTTCTTAGTATTTCTTTCTGTCCTTGGAGAATGTAAATGTCATAATGTCATTGATGTGTAACACTTAAAACTGCAGACAAATCAATTTCACCTCGTTATGTGTCTGTCCTGTATTCCGCTCCACTGATTGCAAAAAAAAAAGTTTTCTATTCTGCTTTTTTTATTTTTGTATATCCGTTTTTGTATTGGAAAACACCACAGAGGTCCCAACTTTACAAATTGTGAAGAATAGTGATAAAGAGAAAGTATACCTACATAAAGAAAAATATAGGCTTTAATTTTGTGGCTTTGGATCCAAGGAGCATTCTCAGAGAACGTGCTTTTGGTCACCTCGTCATGTCGGCTCTTGCAGGCCAGTATACATGTGGTTCATTACATTTCATTCGCTGTTGCACGCCAGTTGCTTATTATATTTGAAAAGTTTTTTCCAAAGTTGTGACTTCAATGCACAGAAAAGGAAAACTGTCCCTAGTGCCTTTAATTTGTTTAATAATGACCCATAGTAGTAATAGGAGTAGAGTAGGTCGGGGCATGCGGCCCCCCTTAACTTCGAGGCGCAATTTGACCTACTTTTTATGGGCGATTATTTGAATGCTTATGCTGTCAGGAAGGGATCACTTCACTCTACTAATAACTAGTGAAACAAATGTCTACCAATTTTAATAAAGGAGTTACGGCCATTTTTGTAAAAAATTTAAAATGGCCTTCTTACCCCACCCATCGGGCAAGAAGCCTCCCTATTATAATCCTATGGCAATTTTTTTTGCGAGCGCATTCTGCCTAAAAGTTATTTCTTAGGGTTCGTTTATCATATTCAAGGCGTTCTATTCACTTTTTCTGAATTTCAGAATTTTTCTGTTCATACTTTTATTTTTTAATATTTTTTGCCCTTTTTCAATTTCGGGCCAAATTTTTTCTATTTTAATTAGTTGATCTATCAAGATTTGAGGTAAAGTACACATTATTAAATGGTTCCTGAAGCTGCTTTGACCCCCAGTGAAGGGGGCCTCATGCCCCATAACCTGTGGGCCCTCTCGCCCCAAACCCACATATTTTAATTTGACCTCTATATTTTGAACCAAAAGGAAAACACATGGTCCAAATCATATTTATGTGATGATCATAAAGTGAAGCAATGCAGATATCCATTATACTTTTAAATATTTCCAAAGTTATTTCTGACAACCCCTTTCAAAGAAATAGTCAAAGTTACAAAAACCATGCACATTTTTTTGTTTCTTTAATTTATACTATGGTTTGGTGCTGTTTGCCCTGAAAATTTGTGACATCACCTAAAACGCCTCTAGCTTCAATCCTATCAATAGATAAACGCACCAAAAATGTAAGTTTGGATATAATCCTGGGGGGGCCTCTCACCTAACCCGGGCTTCTTGCCCCGACCTACTCTACTGTTTGTTACCATGAATGCTACCAAACAACAACTTTTACTAACAACTACTCACTGCAAGTCGACTAGTTTATTTACTTGAAGTCAATGGCAATCAGAGGAATGTCCAAAATTTCAATAATTGGAGATAACAATAGCATAATTTGCAAGGAAGGCAGGAGGTCTGCAATACTGAATAATTATAGCTGTTAATTATAGAGTTAAGTCTTTAGTTACCTCATTTTTCCTTGACTTGTCATTCAATAGCCAAGTCAAGACAAATTTGTGAAGCCAGTTTGAAAGAATTTGGAAGAAGCCTTTTTGGATTTCTATGTCCCATGTTTAAGGTTGCACTGACAGTCCAAATCCAAAACAACTTAAAGCCAATCCAGCAATAGACTCCCTCTCCATTGAAATTGGTCTCTACAGCATCTTGCATGAGTACTATCAGATATATAATACCTCATAATAATCATATCCTTAAAATAACTTCAGACCGTCATCATTGCATCATGCAGAACCATCATCATATAAATTCATGCATGCTTTACGCTACTCCTCTGAAACTATGCAAGCCACACTCTCAAAAACTTGCACACAAGCTGATCTACAACAACCATATCTATGTCTCCTCTCAACCCTCTCTTCCATTTCCACTCTACCCCTTTCCACCAAATCCCACCCCTCACTCTCTTCCCAAGGCTGTGGAGTTTACATTTCTTAGCCTGCAGATGGCATAGTCACATCCCACTGGACATAAGGATATGCCTATGCCTACAATTCCCTATCTGCCATTCTTACTCTCATTATCACGGGTACTATGCTAGTACAAATAGATATGCTTAGAAAGAAATTTATATCACCCATAGTAACTTTGCAGTTAGCATGTTTATTTCAAATCGATGCTACTTCCATATCAGTTACATTTCAAATTGAATCATCAATGATTTGACAGATGGTTGCTTGAAATATTAGAGTTAAATAACATGAATAGAATATGAACAGAAATGAATCAAGACAAAAAGATGTGTAATTCAATCAAATATGTTGTTGATTTAATATTAGATTCAAAGGGGCTCCTGCAAACTCAACAAAGGATTGATTTCATGCGATGTAGTTCATCAAATCTGCCATCAAGCGATATTCTAATCAAAGCAACACAAATTGAATTAACCAATTTGCAGATTTTTATGGTTATAAATAGATTCCTGTTTGACAAATCGATTTCTGTCATGTGTTAAACATTTTGTTGTCTCAATTGAGCATTGGTTTTCAACTGTAATGCTCCTTTTACCTTCAAATATTTAGGGAGTATCGAAATGCAATAGTTGCACAGGTTCTCTGATCAATAATTTTGTCCTGTCTATCAAAATTTGTCTGGAGTTCATTTTGGACATACTACTGCCCAGAAAAGTACATTTCCTGAAGTTCAAGATGCATTTTTCCAGAAATTCCAAGTCCCTGCACTAAACGCCTGCACTCAGAGACCACAAATTATGCTGGAGGTATTCAATTAATTACTTGGGTATGATAATGCATTTATGTCAAGATGGACGATTGGCTTCAATTAATACACTGTTGTGCAAAAAGCTCGTTCTCTGTGCCGGCAGAAAAGGTTGCAATAAAAGCAATGGTTGACAATTTGTATTGTTCGATATCACGCAGAATTGAAGAAAAATCAGAGACAAAGAAAATGCCAAGATAAGCATATTTTGCCTGAGACATCAAATCTCCATGAACCCATGGTCTGTAGTGAGCAGTTCAGTTGGCTCCAAGGAGAGAAATCTCATTCCTAATCAATACATTAGTCCTTCTGATCTGTGTTATCTTAAGACAAAAATACCAATGATCAGAAATTCAGAATACAATGGATCTTCAGTGAATTATGTATTGTGATCTGCTGCTTGAGAGAGAAGGATTGAAATGGAATTAAGGAATGAAACTTGTTTTGGGATTGGAGAAACTTCAATATTCAGCCTAAGGACGGCAATCAATTCCCTTTATTTAAAAAAATTAAGTTTTCGTGTAATTGTCTTATTTTATATTAAATTACAAGATGAGTATATTCAATCAGAATGAAATGGAACCAAAAGACCGTTCAACAGTCAAATTTTGTTTCGACACTATTCAGAGATTCACCAGTCTATATGAAAATGAAGGACTGTAATTTAATGAAAATCAGATAATGCGGTCACCGTTAGAGGCATAAAATTATGTGAGAGCTACACAGCCATTGCTGGTCATCAATTTAATAAGTGCGCACTCTACATTGAGTTATAAGGGAACAGCATAACAGGTAATTAACTTCAGAACATTGAAGGAACACAACACCCCTTCCAGGCTGACCTTCGATCTTTATAAAACCATTTTTAAACATAGGCTGCGTAGCAGCAAACCTTCAGCGAAAAAACAACAATTTAAAAGGAGACCATTACACCATAAAAGTGATGTGAACCACATTGCATGTAATATTTGCAAAAGTTGCCCGATCTTGGTCTGCAATTATCTTTATGCCCCGCTAATGCCAGGGTACTTGGAACGATGGAAAGACCTTACTAGACCAGTATACACATAATATGGACCAGTTTCATGCATAAACAAGGAATAAGTTGTGAGGCATGGGTCAGAATGTTTCAAAAAGCATTAAGAATAACTATGAAGCAGACCAACAAAGGGCACTAAAATATTATATAGGGAATGTATATAAACTTTCATCTATGGACATACAATGATGGCCAAAACAAAATAAATAATTTTAATATTTTTTTTGTCAATATTTCAAGATGTATAAAATATCCATGAATCACACCCACAAAAGACACAAATTTATCATATAGGTGACATGTGTAACAAATTTCATCCATGTACCTGCAATTGTGACCAAGTTTTGGCCTGAAATGGAAAAAAAAATTCAATAAATTTTTCTCAATATTTCAAAAAGTATAGAATATCAATCAATAAGACCATGAAAAGGCACAACTAGACCATATAGGCTACATGTGTAAAAAAATTAGATCCATGTAACAAGGGCTGAGTCCTAGCCCGGAAATGAAAAAAAAAAGTTTTTAAAATTTTTGTCAATATATCAAAAAGTACAAAATGTCCATCCATGAGACCATCAAAAGGCACAACAAGACCATCTAGGCTACATGTGTACCAAATTTCATCCGTGTGCATGCAATACGGGCTGAGTCCTAGCCCGGAAACGAAAAAATTAATTTTTTTATATTTTTCTCAATATTTCAAAAATTACAAAAGTTCCATCAATCAGACCATCAAAAGGCACAACTACACCATACAGGCTACATGTGTACCAAATTCAACCATGTACATGCAATAGGGGCTGAGTCCTGGCCCGGAAACTATCTATCCGCCCGACCGCCGACCGCCCGGACGCCCGCCCGGACGCCCGCCCGGCGGACGGACAACTTTTGACCAAAGTGATAACAATACCTTCTTCGAACTTCGTTCGCTGAAGGTAAAAAGATGTCTAGTCTAGTTGTGACATGGCCAGTTGAAGAGAAGACAGGTACCAAATAAAGGAGAAGCTATGGCCAAGGCTCAGAGAGGACTGAGGGGCCCAGAGCAACCACTATGATCTTATATTGAACATGACAGACTTTGAGAGACGCCCTGGTCACCCGAATAAAATATTCCACATTTCCACAACCTGTCAGATTCCATGGATTCAAGACTTCAGTCCTACTTTGATATGCTGTCATTGCTGACTGTCAGTAAACCACCGTCCTTCCCAAAATGTTTGAGGCCTGTCACTACTCCTCGTCTATGACAGTTGAAATTGTGTGCCATGACTATACAGTGGTCCCTACATTATAAGACCCCCTGTTGTAAGACTGCCTCACCTTATGTGACCGCCTTCCTCTCACACTATTAAATAGAGTTGTACTTTTAGTGCACCCCATGAGAGACTGCACCCCCACGAGAGACCGCACCATGACCACAGATGGGGTGGTCCTATAACACAGGGACCATTGTATTGTTTTCAGTTAGCTTATGTATATTCATAGGCCATTTAAATGAATAAGCACATTTGTTGGAGTTGTTGCAAAAACCCTATATTGGTGTTCGCAATGTAACCAAAACAAATTCACAATATCTCATGTTGTATGGGGACATCCCAGTCAGTCTCTCAGACCAACCAAGACTGACTTCGCATCAGTCCCTATGATCCTTTGATACCACCCGGCTTCATCTGCGATTCAATATCTATATTGCAAACATATTTTTAAAGCACCAGGGAATTGGTGTTGCCATAATGACATTGATGTGTAACGCTTAGAACTGCAGACAGATCAATTGTGTCTATGTACCTGTACTGTCTGCACTGCATTACGCTCCAATGATCCCACCACATCATTTTTATTTTCTATAGTTTCATCCTGTGATTTTGTATAATCCTTCTACTTGTTCTTATACATTAAATAGAAACAAACAAAGAGGCAAAAGTGACAATGAAGAGTGAAAAGCATTCAGGAGCATATTAGGACACCAGCAGAGCAAGTCAAGTGAACTTTATTTTACATCGGTATTTGCAGGTAAACAACAAAACACAAGCACCAGGCTTTTGGACTGACCAGAAACAATTATCCACAACAATGTGATATACGACATAGATTATTTGAAAATACAATATATATATTTGGTGAAAATATCTAGGTTACTAAATGACAAGTGATTGCGGTAAAGTCTAAAGAAGACAGCAGCAAAGATCGATCTTCAGATTGTTTCTGGACAACCAAATATTCAGCAAAAATATTTGAAAAAAGTTGTGGTCTCCCAGTGATGCCCATTTAAAATGACTAGGAGACCATATCTGACAATTTGGTATCTCAGTTACTACATTACGTTATTCTATTTGAAAATCATTCTGTGCTGAAGATGGAGGCCTTCTTCTACTGAACATGTCTCTGCAACTCTGCAACTACTCTTGTAGCCTTAAACGCTCCGTCACATCCCATAGTGATGAAGGTTACGGAGGCAATCAGCTGAGTAACCTTGGCAGCTCTGCGCTTTGTTCAATGGCCACATTTGAAACAGACAAAGGATGCCTTGCTTTTGTTCTGGTCTTTCACAATTCCCCAAGTCAGATGAACAAAATATGGCAACACCGGAAGAATTTGGAATTAGATCATGTACAAAATTCCAGGAGAATTGCAAAAAGAATCTGAGAAAATCTTCAAAATTTCTTATATTATCTAAAAAGAATATCCTGTTTTCTTTTCAGGATAATTAAAAACATTCCTTGGAGAACTGTGCAATTCTTGAGATTATTCCCCTTTTTCAGCTATCCTCTCAGGAATATCTGAAGTTCCTGCTATTCTCATAAAAAAATGTTCTGGATTGCAACTTTACCATTTTTGCCCTAGATGAGCTTTACAGGACTACTAATATACACCAAAAACTCAATTAACGCACCTATCCACAATAAGCTCAATTATATTGCAATTTCAAAAAGTGTGAGTTGCTTGGACCACTTGCTACGTAGTTTCTAAGATTCCTCTAGTTGGCTGACGATCATGGTCAATTCCACAGAAGTGTACCACTTTAAGTATTTTTTTTAATCTTAGTGGTCGTCAAATCATTCACAGTAGCAAACAAGTATGGTCTCTACTGCCCAAAACAAGTTAAATTTTTCTCATATGGTGTTCCGTTTTGAAATAATCAACATTTTCCTCAAATCTGTTCAGAATTTTAGGCAAAAATCAAAATTGAAAGAAGCAGTTGCTTATTATCTTCATACTGATCACACATACATCGCAGAAAAGCAAAGTCATGTTTTTTATGCCTGCAAAGGTACTCAGAAGTTGTTTTGAAAACATGTTTACTAACACTAATGTTGAAGAGGTTTCACACTTCATCTAAGTTAGACATTGCTGGTACATTGTCCCATCAGTCACACCAAAACATAATAAATTGACCTCACTCAGTGGATTATTTGTTTTTGGCAGACTTTTTTTCATTGTTATCTAGTACATAGTGACAGATAACTGGGCATGAATTGTCTTGAAGATTATTCTCACTCATTTGTATGAAGAATGGTGTGTAAACATTGTCCCTTCAGTCACATTCGAACATGATAAATTGACCACATGCAGCGAATTACTTGTTTTTTGTTGATTTTAATCATTATTATTTTGTATAAAGTGACACATGGATTGTCCTTTCTAATTTCCAATAATTTTTATGGCGAAAAAGTATTGAAATCCTGACCCTGAGTCAAAAATCTTACTTGGAGCATGGTGAAAAGTTTGGTGATGGATAACTTGTTGCTGAACTGCATGGCAGGGTCTATTAATGCTAATAGGAATATAAGGACAAACTGTTTGGTAAGTTCATGTGGAATACAAGTTAAATATTCAGTCCAGAAACATGGCCTCTTATCAATATGATATCCATGAAATAACTCAAAAATAAGATGCATGCAGTGACTATGCACCATACTGCATTCACAGGAACCAAAAATACAGGATTATGTTCAAGGATGGCTTGGATTAAAGAGGATTGCAATTATTCAGTAAATCTGGTGCCAGAAACATGGAAGCTGTCTCCCCACAGACGTGACAAACAAATTGGTTTCCCATTTAGGCCTTTCATAGATATGTTACTAAAAATGTTTCTGACAAGTTTTTCTAGCCTAGAAAATACACTCTAGATGATTGGAAGCCCATAGCATAGACCATAATATGCATACAGTACAACCCAAAATAAAGTAAGAAAATTTTCTGTACCAAGTCCTCTGTCTACCTATTTTGCCCTCTTTTCTCCTCTTCACCCCAAATCTCCTTACAACTCCCTTTGACTCCTTACAACAACCTTAGCCCACATTAAGAACTCTATTTTGACAGCTACCAATGTGACTGCAATTAGCAGAGGTGTAAAATATAAAGTAAATCAAACACAATAGGGTGATTGAATTTAAATTGGTGTTGTTTAAATGTGATATTAATGTAATTATAAAAGGTAGTTTCAGGTAGGTAGAAGTAGGAAGTGATTCAGGGGTAGTCAAAAGGTGTGAAAGGGTAAAGTATTGGCTGATTCTTCTTTCCTGCTAGGGTAATCGCACTTTATTTTGGGTTGTACTGTATTGCACATGTTTAAACTGTGCCAAGGATAAAAAAACAACCATTTCAAGAATAATTAGTTTTTTTCGTATGAAGGGACTGAGACACATCCACAAATTTTGGAACATAGTTAGATATTTACCATAACTAATCGCCAAAAAAAAATGTTATTGTGAACATTTGCCAACTTGGTCATTTTGCCAATATAAAACTCCAATTTTCTGCTGTTTTTTTTATTCCGGACTCACATTTGGACTACTGCTACACCTTGAACAATCGAGATATATCTATGAATATTTTTTTGTGCACTCAAGATTGACCTACACTAAATAATTTTGTGTTAAATGTATTAAATTGACAATGCATTCTTTTCTGATGGATCATTGCGTTACTTTAACCTTATATTTCGCCAATAATTTGAATCTAAAGACGTTTATTAAATAGTTTTGAGATACTGTCCCATCAGTCACAAAGAGGTGTCCCATCAGTCACAGAATGAATGAGGCACTGCTGGAGAACCATTGATCCACCAGTCTAAATGTGGGCCTGATTTGAAAGCTTATCTCAATACATTTACAATGCACTATGACAATAAGTTGTGACATGTGAACTGAGATAGTAATTACATGTTCAGCAAACTCACAAAAAACGGTGGTCAAAAAAGTCCCTTCAGTCACAAGAGCATATTTGACCTCATATCAAAACTAAAAATCAAATTCTGGGGATGTTTTTATAATATTTTGCAACTTCATGGGCACAACAACAAAATGTCATAACATCAAAATCTTCCTCTCTTTCGTTCTATTACATTTTGACTCCTATTAAGGTGGAAAATACATTGATTGTCCCAAAGTCACGGTGGAATTGACCCGGATGAGTCAAGGACCAATCAGAGGAGGTTAAAATGATGCGCGCAGAGTGGCTTTGCAATTCATTCAAACTGAAATTGCAGCAGCAATGCAAAAAGCACAAGAAATGCACCTATCTACAAAAATCTCAATTGATGCACCTATCTACAAGAAGCTCCATTTATTATTGGACCATTAATCTGCCAAAACCTAAATCGAACCAGGAAACAGCACCATCATTGTGTCTGTGATATCGCCAATTGATGTAAAAAAAAGTATCACTTTTCCTCCAAGGTTGTTACACACTCTAAAAAATTTCAGACAAAAACCAATTTAAATTTGTCCCGACATTTTTTAGAGTGCAGCTGCTTGCAGCCTGTATTTCAAGGAATTTTCGATAAGCCTCTGACCATATAGGAGGTCGCACTATTTCACCTATCACTTTGAAACTTCGTATACAGTCTGAATATAATTTTATCTTGCTTCCATCAACTTTTGGTGAACTTCTGTGACATTAAACTTTTTATTTACGAAACTAAAATGTTCGTTTTTGGCGGGAATTTCAAATGATCAGCTGCAGTGAAACCAGCACCAACAGCAGCAGTCTGATCCAGTGTTTGCAGGATCAATAGAAAGAATTAAGGAAGGGATGAAGGAAGGAGGGTATGAAGCAACGAAGGAATGAAGTAAGGAAGGTATGAAGGAAGGAAGGAATGAAGGAATGAATGAAGGAAGGAAAAAGGAAGAAAAGGAAGGAAAGTAGGAAGTCTATCTACAAGCAGCTGTTAAAGCGCTTGCACATTATTTTTTTCCACTGCTCTGCAATAGACATATAAATGCAAAGGCAAGCATATTTTGCCGAAGAAACCAAATCTCCATGAACTCATGGTCGGTAGTGCATTGACAAGTTCATTTGGCTCCTGAGAGAGAAATCTAATTCCTAATCAATAACTTTCATGTGATCTGTCTTTTGTTTTGTTTTTTCGGGACAAAAAATGGTGGAATATACGCAAAGAATAGTGCTTCTGGAAACTAATGATCTTAAATGTTCTGCTTGAGATCAGAAGACCAATGAGCCTAAATGTTGATAACATCTGGCATAGAAGACAATGTCATACACTCTTAACGTAAAAGATTCTTTATGCTATGCATAAAGAACCTACGGCCGTAAAAAGGTCGTACATTTTTTGGAAGGGGTTCAATTCTGGGATTTCAGTGCAGCTGGATTACCTAAATGTTGTTTTTGTTTAATGTTAGAACCTTTTCAGTGTTGAGTAATGAACCATTTAGGGTTCCTTATCTTTACCAGGTTATAGAACCCTTAACGTTTCCATATAAAACCTTTTTGTGAACAGTGTACATGTACTAAGAATTCACTTACTATGACTGCAATGATATAACCTGAGCAGCAAAATAGACATTGTTTCAAAATCGATAAGTGCATCAAAACAGTTTGTATATTCACTCAAAGAACTCAACTAATCTGGCAAGCACTCTAGATCCTAACCATGTTAAGGTTTAGTTGTTTTGTGAAAGAGACGGTGCATATCCGGAGAGTAATTTCCTTGGCATAAATGCTGTTCTTGACTACAACTTCAGACCGTAACTAGTAAATACTATTCTAACTATTAGCAAGGCCATTTTAAAACGTTTACAATACCTATTTTCGCTTTGTTGTTTAGTTCGACAAACAATGAATCAGGCCAATAGTCAATATAAATATTCATTCGGATATTTTACCATTACGTTGTGGGAAAGCTGGTAATCATTGTGTCTTTTCCTTTGTTAGGCTTTGTCATAATCATTAATTGCCAAGATGGCTGCTACAACAATGTCAAAAAGAAGAACTTAAACAGTGATTTTCATAAACAGTATTTCGTTTGCAATATATGATATAATAAATACAAAACACCACAACAACTCATCAGAGACTACATAAGGATACTGGTAAACAAGAAAAGTACCCTTAAAAAGGGTAC
This sequence comes from Platynereis dumerilii, assembly GCA_026936325.1. NCBI lineage: Eukaryota > Metazoa > Annelida > Polychaeta > Phyllodocida > Nereididae > Platynereis > Platynereis dumerilii. The sequence continues at coordinate 27,428,842 of JAPTHN010000013.1, forward strand.
TGTATCGATTTTATCATGAACCTGAGGGCATGTGGCGTGTTATTAAAAAGTTGTAATATCTAAAATGAGTAGGCATTGTTATGAAACAAATGTCTCAGCCCTCCATCTTGTTTCATGCATATCTTACTTAACCAGGAAGGTTGCAAACAAAATTATTTCAATAAAAGTGGTGCATTTTGTTATTTTGTTAATTGCTATGTCGAAATCTACAAATTTGTTTGTACAATTGAATTAACTTTGACATGTTTGTTTTGATTATGTTGTGCATTTCTCAAACCAATTGTATCTTTCAATTTAACTTCACACCTTTTCAGAACTAAAGAAATTTTAAGTGTGTAATGTTGGGCCTGAAGTTGATTTTTAACATGTTCTATAAATGAAAGAATATTATTAAAAGATAAAAAAAAAGCACCCCCCCCCTACAAAAAAACCCTAGGGCAGACTTCACGAAAAAGCTGAAAATGACTTACCACAACTTGTCCACAAGTTACATTAGCACAATACTGATAAAGTCAGACATAATCAATTCGTAGATTCTCAGATTTTCTCAGGGTGCTTCTTCTGAGGATAGCTGGCAGGACAAAAAAAAAGCTGAAATCTAAATCTTTTATTGTGTCAATCCCTTGAATAAAATCATGGGTAAACGATCTTTTCTGTTGGATTGGTAGGTCAGAGTAGTTAAAAATATGGCCTTGTGCTAATGTAACAACGATGAATGATGTAGGACGGAATTTTTTATGCTGATCCTACTGCAGTATAAATGAAGTCACCAGCAAGGTACCACCCCTGGCCTGCTCTTGGGAGACCTGGCTTTCAGTTCAAAAAAAATTTGAGATCTAATCATGTGTTTTTTAACGTAATTTTTATGTACACATTTTGCTAATGTAACACTATGAAATGGACGGATGCAAAATTTTAGTTACATTAGCAATAAAGAAACAGGTACCAAAACCAGTCGTTTATGTTTTTGGTGATGTAAATAGGCAAATAAGACACGTTTTTCAATAAAACATTATAATTTCATGTTTGAAATTGGCATAAGTAGCGAGAACATGTTAAAATTGCTGATGTAACCTCAGTGTCCTGAGACGGAATCGAGTTACATTAGCAGTATTTTTTTATTTTTCATTTTTTTCAAGTTTTATAATGACCAAGACAATTAAAAATGGTTCCAAAATAATTTTCAAGATGTTTTTTATCAATCACATACCATTACATTTTCCTGAATTGGTTTTAGCAAATTCCACAGAGCGCCAAAGTAAGCATGTCTGATCACCAGTCAGTAAGTTTGGTCGTCCAAAATTGTCCTCATGAGGCATAAAAAGATATCTTTTTAACAGGAAAAAGCTACATATTTGAGGAATATTTTATTGAGATTTATTCATTACCTCACAGATATACTTAGTAATAGGTTTACTTGATTCAGGAAGCTACAGAGAGATAACAAAAGGGTTGGAAAGTTTAAGGTACCTTTTAAGAGCACTTTTCGTGAAATCTGCCCTAGATATGCCACTGGTCCATTTAGGCCACTGGGTTTTTAGCAATTGAAGTTATATCCTCACAGCGTAATGCGCCGACATGCTTTTTTGCAAACTCAATACCGCCAGTAGCGCAAAATTAATAAGTGCAATGAATTCAGAGGAGTTTATTTGACATATGCAGGTTTTTAAATTTTGAAAATCGGACATGTATTATAAGGTCTGTAGGCCAATTTGTACTTTCTGCCCCTCTGAAAAATGTCTAGCTTCGCCACTGTAATACACACTTTTTGATGACGTTTCACACGGAAAAAATATTGCCTGTAGAATTCCCTTACCTTGATGAATCGATGTACTGTTAAGAATACTTACTTGTAAGTTTTTTTATAGGTTAAGACATCGATACAAAAACAGGCTTACATAGCCACTGCAATTTCTGAGAGGATGCTGGTAATTGGTGGTAAATGATACATCAACAAAAATAATATTCAGCTGAATGCACAGTACTTAGCATATATTGGACAGATTAAAAAAGGAAGCTCCAATTTTCGAAATGATACTAGAAAAGGATACTTCAACTTCAACAAGATACAGTTGAATGTACAATACCAAATAGACCTGTTGCATGCAGGAATAAGGACAGGAAGGGAAGAGACTTAAAGGAAGCTTGCTCCCAGAAGTCACATGAATTTCGTGCCCAGGAATATATCTGGGGTTGTCAATATATTGACAGAAAAGTTCAGGAGAGCATTTGTTGGAAGGATGACAGCCAAATGCATTTGTTGCATGTACGGGTGAAGGAAGAGACAGTAGTGACTCTATAGCCATTCAAACGGAAAGCAACTATGCTCCTAAGACGATTGTAAGTTTGGGCCCAGAATAATCCAGGGTTGTTGGATATCTGGCTGACAAGGTCAGTGTTCGCTGGTAGGATGACAACCAAATGCATCTGTTACATGTGTGTACCGGACTATGGGTGAAGGCATGGGGAAAAGTGACTCTATAGCCATTCAAACATAAATAAACTACGCTCTTAAGAAGATAGGAAGTTTGTACCCAAGAATAATCCAGGGTTGTGGATATCTAACTGTCAAGGTCAACGCATCTTTTGCATGTATGGGTGTAGGTACAGACAGAAGTGACTCTAAAGTCTTCCAAAATGTACAAAACTAGGCTCTTAGGAAATAAGAAGTTTTTGCCCAAGAATAATCCAGGGATGTGGATATCTGAAAAGTTCAGCCTTCGTTGGAAAGATGACAACAACGTGCATCTGTTGCATGTATGGGAGAAGGCACAGAGAGAAAATACAAAACTATGCTCCTAAGACAATTGAAAGTTTTTGCGCGAGAATAAATCCAGAGATGTAGATATCTGACTGACAAGATCAACGCAACGTTCGTCGGAAGGATGTCAACCAAATGCATCTGTTGTATCTATGGCAGAAGGCACAGAGAGAAATGACTCTGAGGTCTTCGAAAAGTACAAAATTTTGCTCCTTAGACAATCGAAAGTTTTTGCGCAAGAACAAATCCAGAGATGTAGATATCTGACTGACAAGGTCAACGCAACGTTCGGCGGAAGGATGACAAACAAACACATCTGTTGCACGCACAGAAATACATAGAACGGACATGAGGCTGTATGACGCCACCTCGAGGTAAGGTCACCAAATCCGCCATATTGGAACTGCCCTGAGACATGACGTCATTATGACGTCACAGCAGGAGCAACAAGATATTGTGTTTGGCTGATTGTGATGTGACATGATGCCATTGTTACTAGTGATGTCCCTATTATTGGTGATGTCACGATTACCAAATTCCAGGCTGCCAGGCAGTTCCAAGATGGTGGATTTGGTTGCTTCATCTGCTAAAGTCTCATGTCCATTCTATGTATTTCTATGGTTGCATGTATGGGTAAAGGCACAGAGAGAAGTGACTCTGAAGTCTGTCAAAAGTACAAAACTATGATTCTTACATAATAGGAACTTTTGCACAAGAATAAATCCACAAGGTCAGCATTTGTCAGAAAACAAGCATTCTCAAGTCTAGGAACTGTCCAGGCGTCCAGGGCCAACGTGGGCCATTAGACTGACACAGGCACGGCAAACAGAGAGATCGAGAGTATGCAACTTCAGTACCTGTAATTTGAGACATGCACACAAGCCAGAACAGCATGAGCTGTTTAGAAGGCATGTTCTGCTTTTCTGCTCAGTTTCTGGAGAAGTATGGCAGAGCAGGACCAGCATGACAGGAATTACTACAGTAAATCACAATGGCAAACAGCTTGCAATTGGTTTGGTTAGCCAACTGATCTATTGTGATGGAAGTTTTATGTTTTCAGCCAAGTTCAGATGACAATATAAAAAGCCATATCTGTTTTGCCAGTTGTGATACACTCTAAACACAGGGTGGTCAAGATGACAACTCTAGAGTAGTAATTCCTGGTGCCTAAACTGACAACTCCTTGAGTCAAAATTACTAAAAGGTTGTCAATGTGACAAATATTGGATTAGCAAGCTGTGCCACTCTGGTAATCAAAGCTACCAGATTGTGATAGAATTGACTACCTGTCTGACACTTACATAGTCAACATAGTCATTATAATTATGATAGAATAGTCAAAATGATTTTCCAGGAAGTCAGTACCAAATTTTTGCAACCATTACTACCCAAAAGTAGTCATAAACTAATCACAGTGACAACCAAATGTTCAGAGTGTAACAAATGATGAAATCCTTAGCGAAGGTACTTATTCTAAAGCCCTTGTAGCAACTGATTGTATTATTCTACTTTCAATAGAATATTTTGCTCCCGGAAAGGTCTTCATTCCTCCAGACTGTTTGATTTATTCCTGGAATCCATGTTCCTGCATACAGTTACTAACGATGTCATGTTGACAAACTGCATCCATCACTTTTGGTTAGAAAGTGATATTTTCTACTGATGACAGTCTAATCTATACTAAGTCTATGGGGAAGTCTAGGACTACCCAGGCCAAATCTTTTGTGCCAACAGTGACAGCAAATAAAGAAGTCTCCAAAAGCACGAAAATGCATATATAAATTGTAGTTGTTGCTTTTTGTCATAATGTTATAGTGATCCTCTTGTCAGTATACATTGTACATTTCACTTCCAGTTGTCAGAAAAAGTGTTTGCAATCTACTATAATAAAGATCATACAAACAATCTCAATTCTAAATTCCCGTTCAATTGTTATGATAATGATGGGAAATAGGGACTCTGCTAATACATGTAGCTATGTGAATATAAAGTCTGCCAATGCTACAGATAAACACACCAAGTCATTTCCATAATTGTATTCCACTACCACATCTGCAAATCCAGATCGGGTATTGAATTTACCCCAGGACTGTATTGTTGGGCCAATATGATGTCCAATACATGAAAACATTTGTTGACTCCCGGCTATCAGAACCCTATTGTTGTATGCAATGTAAACAAGGCATAAATACTGATCATGTGCAACCAATAACAGCAGAGCAGGTCACATATATTGCTCACATTAATCCATAGGCCTATACCACAAGTACAGCATATTTCTACCCCATTTTCTAAGTTGTTTGTTTGTTTTGTTTGTTTGTGTTTTACGCCTCAGCAGCACCTTAGTGGGCTATATCGAGGCAGGCGATCGCCGTATGATGATGAGATGAGAAGACTGTGAGTCTGGTACATACCCTATTAATTCAGGGATGCCCAGGGTCTTTCAGTTGCCCCAGCATAGAACACTGGATACAACCCGCCTCCATTTAATGTCCCATGGGCTCGGACTAAATTGAGTTCCGGGGTGGGACTCGAACCCACGCCCTCAGAGTCAGTGGTTGTGCAGACAAGAACTCTTAACCATTAGGCCACGGAGGAAATCTCCCCATTTTCTAAGGCTGATGGACAAGACAAAATTGGCCATTGCGTAATGGTCCATTAATTGCTGCATTTAACACATTTGATCTCTCATAAGGATGAAAGGAATGGACAGTAAAGTTTCATGACAAAACATTCTGTTACCAAGCATCTTTCATACGTACAAATTTTAGCTGACATATTATGATTCACTCATTCACGTCAAATAATGATTAATTCAGTTAATGATCTCCTGTTTTGAAATTAATGCAAATAGTACATGCACGACCTTTAAAACAAGCTTATGAATTGGATAAATGCATGTCAATTAGCTAATCTCCTTTGTACCAGTGTCTGAAATTCCCTTTTCATTACCACTCACACAACGTTATCTTTAGGAATGCCTGGTACAGTGTGCCATGTCATGAATCGGGGCAGTCTCAGGCTTTGGGTTAGCTGCAGAAAATTGAAATTGGATTAGTGAGTTGTGATAGAGGTTATGATTGCAGCAAAAGGGGAAGAGATCGTGACATGGTGCAAAAATTAGGCTACATGTATTAAACCATTCATTGGTGCCAAAATGCCAACCATGAATGGGGGTTATGTTACATAAATCTAAATTTGGCTGGAGGCAATGTACCATAGTACATGTTCTCAATGAATTCATGGAAGATTGTCGGAAAAAAATTACGACTTGCCTAAGTTGTCTTCAATTACTTGCATAATTAAGTATAGCAGCTGTCTGGCCTGCCCACTTGGCCTTGAAATATTCATCATTCCCAGGTCAGAAATATACCAAGGCTACAAACTTGAAAGGCGCAGCGACAGCACATTGGCACAAATTCCATCAACTGACCATGCAGTACTGATTGGTTTGATCCTAACCTCAGTTCTTTATTGATAGTTAAGTTGACCCCGTTGTTAGCCTTACAGCCTTTCACTTTGATAAAGAAAAAATGAGGACCAGTTCACTGTGAAAAATGCACTTCGTGACTCATGATAGCTGATGAAGTGCCATCTTCTATACTTTCAACATGGGAAACAGTTTGATTAGTTATGATCAAGAGAAGGCCATTTGACTTGTCATAACTGATTTTGGATTGAAAATCAGATGCATAATCCTTTCATTTGGCTGTCACCAACAAGAGGGATAAGTCTCCTTGAATCAAATTAACATTGAAAGTATTTGGTATGATTATGACAAATCATCTGTATGATGACACACGATATGCCATATTCACAGTGCAACAGTCCACTCTTTTTCGGTATCAAAGTGAAATGCTGTAAAGAAGCAACAGTCACAATAAGCAAATATGACCTTTGACATAACAATAATGTTTATCACTAAAAGCTCAGTTTAACAAACTTAAAAAAATGTTGTGTAATATTTGAAAATGAAGTGAAATTGAATTTCTGCATTGTGTGGAAATAGCAAGTATCATAATAAAAGGAATACTTGTATAATTGTTTATTATTTACTCCGGCATATAATTGGCAAACATCCTGTCTAGGCATTTTTTAAGAAGCCAGAAGAAAACATGACCTCCGAGAACTCCAATGCATATCACTATTAACAGGTAAACATTTGGCATTTCTGAAAATAGACAAGTCGTATTTTGCAGAAAGGTTAAGTCCCTGGCTACCTTATGGCATTATAAAGCATGTGCTCCAGCAGGGAGGCACTTTACTTGAGGTCCAAGGCAAACGCATAAATATGACAACAGCCTGAGTCAGTGAGTGGGACAGAACAGCACTTAAGAAAATCGTTCTGAAATATAATTATGCTTGAGTTATGTTCCCCTATCCACTCAATAATTCATAACTTGCTATTGAGTGGTCATCTCCTGCAGCAAGCAGATGCCAATCAGTGATGAGCGAGTTCAAAGAAAATCATTTTTTCATTTCTATGTCAGAGAGGAAGTTAGATATCTGACATGAATGTCAATAATTTCTTTCTGACTCACAGATGCAATTGAAAATCAAGAATGACTGAAAATCACTCAGATCAATAGATGCCTATTATATAAGTGCACTTAAATGTTTCTTTATGAAATAAATATCTAAAGGAATCTATTAACAAAATAGAGATGACCAGTTATAAGTTAGATGGTCGCACTAGTTTTAATTAGAACCACTTATTTTTTTTAACTAGCATAGTACCCGTGAGAATGCATATATAAGGGCCAGTCTTTGAAGACAGTGGCTCCTCCCTTGGAGTCCAGGGAAAACAGAACAGCAATGAATACAACTTGAAAGAAGATTGATGGTCATGCATAAATGCCAACAAAGTGCACTGGTAATACAGCATAATATGAACAGTTTGAGAAACCAGAGCCACTTATGGTTGTTGTAAGGTGTGAAATAAAGTTGCTTGCAAATTTGTAGTTGTGGGCATTGAGTAGTTTGGGAGGAGTAGCGTAAAGCATCCATGAATTAAGGGTATGATGATTCTTCATTCAAGTTGTTCTTGATTATGTATGAATAGATCCATAATCTGATTAGAGCCCCAACATTTCCTTTTCCAAGCTGCCTTTATAATATCATTCCACTGTAAGAATTGAACGTGTTTTTGTGGCTAAAAGAACTGTAAATTTATTGTTATTTTACCAGTATTTTTTTATACAGACTTATATACAGAAAGAATATCAGGACTGGCTTGGGTATCCTTGACATCCTAAAAAAAGGATGCTTGATCAAAATAATACGCCGTTATAGCAAGATTTGCAAATACCGATGATTTTGAGGTCTGCCGATGGGCAATCGCATGTTAAACTTCAACTGCGTTGGGCCACCTCTAAATATTAATTGCTTTTGCTGAATTTTTTACACAATGCCTTCTATCTGTAAGATCAGAATTCAAAATTCAAATCAGATAAATTCAAAGGGTAGTGTTTTTGGACCACCCTATTGGACACAGACCAACAAATTCTTTCAGGTTTATGATCTGCTTGTTCATGATTATGGTTTGAATGCTTCAAGACCTACCTGCTCTGCAGCAGATTTACCACTTCTTACAGGAAGTATTATGATCAACTCACCTGAAAAGAAGTGAAAGATAAATATCAAAATGAGGCACAATACACAATTTCAAAATGAGGCACAATACACATTTTCAAAAATGAGGCACATACTTTCAAACATTAAAAAACATATTTCGTATGTACAAAATCGTTGTTGATAGATCCAAGTAGCATACATGTGCATCATAATAAATACAACAATTAATTTGCCCATCTACCAAATAGGATGGCTTGAAAGTTAGCATCGGTCTATCCGTATACTAACATAGGACTGAGATAATAATTATGCTGTGGTCAACGATGATGCCATGATACTGCGTGTACAGCCATTTTATATGCCTAATAACTTTTGAGGCAGTTATAAGACTCCTTGTCATAAAACTGCATGGCTTATGTGACTGTCTTCCTCATGCACCAGTTCACTAATATTTTCTTGATCAAGGAGAGAACCCACCCTCACAAGAGACCGGATCAAAATTGCAGAACGGGCGGAGGTATGATGAAGAGAGCACAGAAAAATGGGTGCGAATAACAACGGAGCGAATTCACGCCAGATTTTGTAAAGTCATTGTTTGATGCCGTTATCAATTAAAGACTTAGCCATGAAGAAGACTATCACTGTCAATCTAATACGAGGATTTAACTATCCTCTCTTAGTGACATCGTTAATTAAATGCTCAATAGAGTGATAAGGGTGAGGCACCTCCCTCGTTTAATGAGGCAATTTTTTTCACAAATAAATCATCTAGTTATAACAGATAAAATGACAAGACCAGCCTATTTTTTAAAGGAACCGTATCTCCATAAAACCCATGGTCTTTAGTGCAGTGAACACTTCATCTGGCTCCAGGAAGATAAATCCCATTCCTAATCAATACATTCGTCCATGTGATCTGTGTTTTGTAGGGATGAGAAACGGTAATGATAGAAAATACAATGGGGCTTCATGGAAATAATGAAGCTTAATGCTCAGATTGAGAGCTGTAGAAGGATAAATTGAGAGGAAGGATTTGAGTATGTATATATCTTGACAGGATGAGCTCCGACTTGAAATTAAAACATGGATTTCTAGAACAAAAATGGTAATGATTGAATGTACCAATGATCATTTTCGAAAGAGTTTGGCTGGATCTGCTGTTTAAGAACCATTGAAGGATATAGACAGGAAAAATTGAAAGTGTTTGCTCTATAAACTCAGACAGGCTGAGACCAGATAAGCATGCACTTATCAATATTCACTCTGAATAAACGATGACACAGCCATTGTTGATCCTCATCTCAATGCATTCCAAAATTGTTGAATTTCGTCCTGTGAAAAATTTAGAATTCTACAGTTTCATGATCACTGAACGCCCCTAATATTATACCCCACTGATCTTGTATGGTGCATTTACAATGTACTTTGTCTTCCATTGCATGTGCTCTTTATTTCTCACGTTGACAACAAAACGGTGGGAATCCTCAGTAATGGCATCAAAGGTGAACAGAAGCATCAACTCACTGGCCTTGCATTTAAGGCGTCCTTCTCTCACAAATGGCTCTTTGGCATGTGAAACATCTTTGATTTGGGAAGACCTTAAGACAGGAGCTGGTTTTCAGCAAATCTCTTTCTCAAAAGGGTAACTTTCAAAAATCTCAGCAATGAAGCGAAGTGTTCTGACAATTTGCCAATACAAATTAATAGTAGTTGTTTATTGGTTCCATCAAATGCTCAATTGACCAGAAGAAAGCTGCACCTCTTTCTTTTGGCAATGAATTATTGTTTGACATTACCATTCACCAAGTTACTTATACCATTGGAAAAGCTGGTATCTAACTGACAAAAATGCATGTTAGCGCCCTGCTAAGGATTAACAATGTTAACAACAGCAAATAAACAAACAGATTATTGTTTGTTTTTCAAACATTAAAAGTTAAAAGGTATAATAAACAATTCATATGATGTCTAAGTCAGTTAGACACCTCATTGTTGGGATATAACTGACAAAAAAAATGCATGTTAGAACTGTCCAAATTGGTGACAAACTGATACTTAGCAAGTAGTCTTCACCTTACAATAACTCAACAACTGATTTCATATGCTGAGGTGGGCGGAATTTTGAAGAAACTATATCTCCATAAAACATCCTGATGGTCTGTTGTGAGAAGTTCATTTGGCTCCTGTGAGAGAAATCCCATTCCTAATCAATACATTTGTCCATGCGATCTGTGTTTTGTAGGGATGAAAAATGGTGATGATAGACAATACACAATGGAGCTTCATGCAAAATGATAAAGCTTAATTTTCAGTTCAAGAGCTGTATAGAAGAAATTGAGAGGGAGTATTGGTATATTAAGGTAGGATGAGCTTATATCAGGAAAACAAACATAGAATCTGAGACAAGGAAATGATAATGATCGAGCGTGAGTGTACTCAAGATCATTTTCAAAGCAGTTTGGCTGGATCTGCTGTTTTTAAAATAGCAAGAAAGAGCAAGAAAAGGATATGGATGAAAAAATGTATGTGTTTACAATACATAGAGTATAAGACATCAATAGCCCTTGCAGCGTTGCTCATATCAAATGAAGTATAGAATAGGAGATTGGTTATGCTTAACTGCCGCATTATTGTACAAGCTGTAACACAATCATTGTTGGTTATATAGTTCAGCCGCTACTGTTGATCATTGATTTATTACTTATTATGCAGACAGTTTCGTATGTTCTCCAGATAAGAGTAAAGTACACTCATCTAATCTGGCAAGTGCTCTAGATCCTGACTTGAGGAGAACTGTTTGCTATATGCGACTCTTACCTTGATACTTGTCTATATATTAAATTCTAACCTCAGTTGTCTAAATGGATTCAAGTTTATGTTAGAAACCATCATGTTTAGAGATGACATACATATATCAGTCAATATGCTCCAATATCTTACACTCTTAACAAAAAGGTTTTATATAGAACCTTTAAGGGTTCTATAGGCTGGTATAGACAGGGAACCCTAAAAGCTTAATTTTTAAACTTTTAATTAAAAAGGATCCAACAGCAATCAAAAACGACATTTAGAAAATCCAGCTGCACTGACTCCCCTTTCTCTCAAGTTGAGACATAGGGTTCCACCATAGGGCCTTCCCACCTGTAGTGAGCCTTTTTAATTCAGCTGAGCCAAACCTGTTGCACCAAAAATGGATATAAAAAAAAATAATTTGAAGGTCTACTAAACCAGCATCAAAAATATATAAAGTCCTAATATTGGTAAAGAAAAACACTCTGGTTGTGCTGACCCTCCCCCTCCCCTCCCAAACCTCACGTCTTCTCGATAAAAACTCAATACTAGCCTACAGCCACCAGGTCCATTTGAACAGATGAATAGATAGGTATCACAGAAAAAGTGACCCAAGGTTGAGGTTGAGAGTGGCCCAAGGCAAGTCGTGTGATGCCATATTGAACATGGCAGTCAATGGCCGCATGGAGTATTCCAAATTTCCGATTGCTGTCGAATTCCATCGAATAAGGTCTTCAATCATAGCATGGATGGGCTAGTCGTCATGATATCGGGGCAGGTCCTTTAAAATCGTCTTCTTAAAATTCCTATACATTTTCATCAACCAACTTCTACACTCACCCTTTCTTCATATATGAATATGACGAGTGTTTAGAAATTTCCGACTAATTTTTCAGAAGAATTAGAGGGTGGGAATTCTACAGGGTGGCTCTATCCCGCCGTGCCTGATACCGTATCTGATTTACAGCAGAAGTCATAATATAAGTATAGATTCTGAAGTGGTAAAGTATGTCACCCTTTGTGGGTATCTGGCTTGTTAGGCCACGTCTGAGTCCATGTCTCGTGCTTCTGCTGCAAAGAATGTCATTCTTTCAAGCAATTTTCTAATTTCAAATCGCATACCCCTTAATTTTGTGTGGAATGGTAAAATAAACACACTTATTATTCGACATACAATGATAATATTAATAGCATTGTTCTCAGGAGAAAATTAGCTTCAATTTGAGTATAAGGAAGCTATATTTATGATAACTTTGACGTTGGCAGGATTTCAGAAAACTCAAAATTTCATGTTGTCTAGCGAAACCGCTGAAATAAATTGTCTAAATTGTCAAATTTTCCCAAATTTATAATCCTACTTAAGAAAAAATAAAATTCTGGGATATAAAAATTCACAATTTTATGTGTAACCATGAATGACCAAAGCAAGGCACATCTCAAAAAACTTCAGAGCTGCAGGGCAAATCTTAGACTTTGTAATTGTTTGCAAACAATTTAGAGAGCTTTTAATATAGCGGGGCAGATTTGTCATGAATAGGGGAGCAATATTTCATTTATACATAGAAGCATGAAACTTGGCACATCATTTAAAAACATCCTAAAGAATAAATTTAGATAGGGAGTCACTTCAGATTTAACCTGGTTGACCCATGGCAGCCATTTTCCAAAATTGCCGCTAATTCGATCATTTTCCTGCCTTCTGTGAAGTGCCTACAGTTTGACCATATGAAAACAGTGGTCATTATTTCTTCTAAAGATCTAAAAATCACTATCAATTGATTCCTGCTTTGATCTAAGGAATTTTAGGGTGGTCAGGGACCTTTTCGTTATAACTGTTGAAGAAAATGCAGTATTTTCGCGGTTTTCCATAATTCTATGGAATCTCAATTAATATTTAAATAGACCACATATTTGAATTCCTTGTTAGAAGAGCTTTCAAATGAATGGTAGCATCACTAGTTTCTGTGAATTCTTTGTCAAAATGAACCTCAGAATCGAAATCTTGAAAATTTTATGGCAATTTGCTATAAAATTGATCAGCTGTCAGTCCTGTCAATTTATTAGTGTTTTAGAATTGTTTTATGTGGTCATAACTTTGGTGTTAATTTGGACAATTTGATTGAGTGAGTGCATTTGATTGTGAATTTTACACTTCAAATAGCACCTGTTGCACTTGTGACTTGTCATAAATTGTAGGCCTACATTAAATATATAGTAAATTTGTAAATTGTAGTGTAAGTATTGTATTTGACAATACCACGGTATTTACTTCATAAAATGTGCAAAATAAATACTGCCAGATTCCTCAAAAACTAATTTTTGTTATAGCTAGTCCGGGACCGGACAGTGTCAAATTAACACTACAAAGTTTCATTTTAGTTTTACACAAAATAATCAGGATCAGGGGCGTATCTAGAAATGGCCTGACAGGGGGGGGGGGACATAATAACATGGGGCAAATACAGAGCGCTTTGCAGCTTCTCCAATCTTTCCAATGTTAATTTTTGGCCGGGTCGGGGGGCATGTTCCAATGCCCCCCCCCTAAATACGCCTCTGGATAGCCGATGAGTTCCTGGGGTATCTTTATTCTTTGGTTTGCACTTAATTAGTCTGTCCCAATTGTGTGAAAGCCGTCATAAAAAATTGAGAAAAAACGACACCCAAAACAAAATAAAATTAATTAATTACAAATTGGCCAATCTACATCAGTACATGGGTGTACGTGTTTTACTACTTTGTGACTTGTAGATGCTGAGCAATCAGGCAAAACATCAGTAGGCCTAATCAATCATGTTATCTAAACTATTGCCTGTATAATAATCAAATTTTGGCCACTACACTTGTTAGTTTTATTGAAAATTGTCAAATAAGCAGCATGGGGACAAAGTCTTTACAGGCAACACCATCACAAACTAGGGGACACAATGAGTTTTTGATGATGCTAATATTCTCCTTTTGCTGTTATTTTCCACTTATTGTGTCTAATAATAGAATTAATAGTTGCCCACGTAGTCAGCAACAATTCATTTTATGAAACCACATGCCCCAGTATATTCTTTACTTAATTACATTGATGTAATTGCTATTGACTGCCTGGGACAACACAGCATAGTATGGTACCGTATTGGTACGACTAACAAAGATTGAATTGGGTCAATTGGTTTGTCAATGGCAAGCATTTTGGATAATAAAGTTCTACGCAATTTGTCAAAGAATTATGGGAAAGCACAATTTCTGCTCTTTTGTATTTAATTGGTCATTAGCTTCTCGGACCAACTGACAAAGCAAATTTTAATTCTGCCGATGTAATAAAAGCTTTCCAATTTATTTAGTCTACTGACACAATAGAAAATTAAAATTGCAGCCTTTTTTTGTTCCACTCACATTTTGACCTTAGAAAAAGTACCTCCTTGGTCTTCCAAGGAACTAAAAATCAATTATAATGTACTTAAGCATGTTAAGTATTACTATTTCTGAATCAACCAGTAAAAAGACTTAAGGAAAAAATATGAGTTATGTTTGGTGAAAGATAATATTCCAGAGAGAATTAATTGTATTTTTATCTTTTTAATTTCAGCCGTAACTTTCTCTTTCGTATTTCTGTTGTTCTTGGGTCTGTATGTCGTTCGTCAAAATGTTTTGCAAATCCTGGACGAAGAAAAACAAAGTCGCGGAGAGAAGACACTTGGTAAGATAATTATTTCCTTCCTTTAGGCCACTGATAATTGATCTTTAGCTCCTCGGATTCCTCTCAAGGCACTTTTTTTGGGTCGGTCGGTAGGACAAAAAAAAAGGTGAAAAAATTTTTTTTTAATGTAAAAAAAAAAAATTTTTTTTTTCCATCGGAGGGAAATCTATTGTGTCGGCGGGTCCGCGAAGCTAAGAATCAATTATGTGTGGCCTTAGTGTAAACTAATGTAACTATTTCTTACTGTCAGCCTTGTGTATGCTATTTATATACTTAATATCAAATCCATCATATTTTGAGGACCTCTGTTCAATTTCTCCAGGACCAAAAATAAAGAATAACTTGCTTTGTTTAATTTATGTTGAGAACATTTATCCAGGCTTCTGTACGTACGTAGTAACTGTCGTAGTTGTGTTGTTATTAATTATACAATAATGTTTTTTTGGAGGGCATTACCAGGGATTAATGACTGGCAGCCGAGGGCAGTAAAATCATTAATGCCCAAGCCGAAGGCGAGGGCATTAATGATTTTACTGCCCAAGGCTGCCAGTCATTAATCCCGGTAATGCCCGACAAAAAAATATTATTTGCATTATTGTTACTATTTACTTCAAATCTGCACACCTGAGATCTTTTTTTAATGTAAAGACCTTAGGCCTAGTCATTAATCCCAGTAATGCTCGACAAAAAAATATTATTTGGATTATTGTTACTATTTACTTCAAATCTGCATACCTGAGATCTTTTTTTAATGTAATGACCTTATTCAAGACTTAGACGAGAAAAAAAAATAGATCGGTAGACTAAAAACAATATTTTTGTCACGGTTAATTTAATAATTTAGCCTGTCTAGGTGCTAATGCCAGCAATGACCTCAATCGGCTGCTGAGTAAGTTGCCATCACATTATTTCAACATTACCCTAATGATTAGGAAAATTAACTTATTTAAGAAAAAAAAAGAAAACTGGTAGGCCTACCGTAGTTGTGGTGTCACCAAAAATAAAGGCATCGGCAACTGATGATGCCACTACCAGTGTTGAATGATTCTGAATAATACCCAACATTGCGATATAGGCCTATTCAAATAAATTTAGGCCTATTCAGTATTGCTTTGATCAACAAAATAAGATCGTCGTCATCAGATTCCAGCCCAAGTGATCTTTTGAAGCTGTCACAATGCAATGACGTCACAAATAATAACGTTGCCATGTAAAATCATTAATGCCCAAGCCGAATGGCCTCAAACTGCAATAATGCCAGACAAATAAATGTTATTATCATTATTATCATTTTTGCACAATCCATGACCAAGATTCAAGAAGAAAGTTACCTTTTCTTTTGGTTCATTAACTGCCCGCGCTGTTTCCCGTTATTACGTCGTCATTATTGAAGCTAGCGTGAATCCGTGTGCATGAATCAACTCAGCACGCCCAGTTTAACATATCTAGGTTTTTTAATTTTTCAAATACGACCGTTTTTAGTCAATTTAGCCAAAAACATGACAAGTTGAAGTCTGAAGTAAACAACATCGCCATGACGTCACTGTTGATGATGTCACGATCGGTAAAAACACCAGGTGGCCTCTTTGCCTGGTCCATAATATCGTTATGGCCCTACAAGCAGGGCATTAATGAGATTAATGTTTTTCTTTATGATGGATTAACATGGGGGGTCTGGAGCATTATCTGCCAGGTAAAGTGCATGTATAGTAATAATAATGATAATTAAACTTATTATTTCTGACTCATATTACATATTGTTGTAAATCAGATTGCTTTTGACCAGATTCAAGGTACTTAATAACCCCCGACAGGCTACAGAAAGCATAATATTATATTCACGTACAGTTACAACAGTGCACCAAAAATGCCATAAGCATATAGAATTTATAGATTGATGCTGATGAATTTTACATGTTCTTTTATTGATTTAGCGGCTGATCATTTGGGGCTACATTAAAGTATTCATTGAGCATGAATTCATGCAAAAATCATTTATTGCTCCATGCATGATATTGCATGTAGGGGGCTATTCTTTCATACCAACATATTAATATCAATCAATATTCTATCAAATCAATCCTTTTATCATTGCATTTTCTCAAAACATTTAGAGTATATTTAATGTGTTTAATATTTATGATATATTATTTTTTATTGCAAAATTAAATGTCTATATTAGATGTCAATTTCCAGACATTCATGAGCAGTGTCTCTATTAGGAGAGGGAGGTAACCGGAGGTTGTCTCTTAGCTCCCAATTGATGGGTCCCAGGTTTAATTCTAGCTTTTATTTTCAGTACATTTAATTACTAAAAGTGCTTTATGATGGATTTTTATTGGTCTTTAGATGTCAATTTTAAGTTGAGAAGCAGCGTCCCTGCTGTTAGGTAAGGAAGATTATCTAGTAGCTCCCAATTGGTTTGTTCAGGGTTCAGTTCCAGCTTTGGTGGGGGGGGAGGTTTGGTCAAGTGGTAGTGTGCTGGGCTGCCAATCGCTGGATCCAGGGTTCGAATCCAGCTCTTGCCGGGTCACCTGGGTCTATGTTGGATGGCTGTTTCAATCATCCTTCGCTTCCTTGCATTTTCCTCCTGCTGTCCTAATTAGCCTACCAAGTGCATGAATATAGAACGTAAAACCCCAATCACCCTAGTCCTAGATACGCAGCACTACAGGCGGATGAGTCAAACTTTGGAATGGGCCTTTGTTTGTGAAAATATTGCTCACTGCATATATGTATAGTGTATAAACAGTCACTGTATATAAATAATCTTGATCAAACCAGCAGACTGTGTGTCATAACATTTTCAGTCGGCAACATAATGTTTACTTGTAGCTTGTCCAGATGGCCTCCTATTGACTGTTTCTTGATTAAATTTAATGCAACGGACTGAAAAAGTGATTGAATTATGGTAATTCATGTTGATACATATTTTTATCTGTAGGGCAACAGTTGTGGAAAATGTCAATTCATCATTCGAATTGAGTCTACATGACGTCTCTTATTCTAACGAAGTGACAGATGTTGAAATTCACATTTTTTAAAAATTACTCTTAATAGAGATCTATCTAAAAGTCATTTCTCAGTTGTACAGATGTTAATAAATTTGTGAGAAAAAAATAAAATGATTAGTGACCATGCAAAAGTTCTAAAAATAGTTCTGTTAGTTCTATGGTCTACAACTTCTCTAGATTATCATGATAAGATCCAAAAGTCCAAAGTGTGTGATTCTTACTACTTGTATGTCTGTGGGTCCTTAGGTCTATGAGTCCATGTAAGGTCCTTCAGTTCAAGGGTGGCAAGTCCTCGGGTCTTTGGGTCTTTTATTGGTCTGTGGGTCTTATAGATCTGCAACTCTTATAGCCCTTTCACACTGAGAGTCCTACAGCCTCGTATGAGCCAATTTTAAGTCAGCAACCCAACGTTGAGGCTTACAAGATTATACACAATCAATCAGCAATCACAAGCAGCAATACGCCAGCTTTTCAAAAAATTAAGCATGTTTAATTTTTTTCTGCGAATGCTGGCGGATCGTTCATACCCGGTTATACATAATGACACGATATCTTTGCATTATGAACACGAAATATACACAATGACTCAACATAAAATAAAATCTGGACGACATAAACGAGTTCTGAACGAAATTGACAAAAAAACTAAAAATTTTCATTTTTTCCATTTCCACTCCGAGTTTACGAAACCCATTAATGCAGGTACTCATTTGAAAGCTCTTTTTGTAAGGAATTCAAATATGCAAATAATTTTTATATTCATTTAGAATCGGCGAAACCGCGCAAAAATACAGTATTTGAGTTGATAATTCTACCAAAATGGATTCTAGAAAGCCTGAAAATAGTTTAGGCTACTAAAAATGTTGTAGAAATGTTCTGATTTGCTAGAGAAGGAATAAGAAACACTCTTTGCATGCATTCTATCCGTAGGCACTACACAGAAAGCAGCAAAAGGGAAGAATTGACGGCCATTTTGGAAAATGGCTGCCAGTAGCCCTCTATGCTATATCTGAGGTGCAGGGTTGGGTTCAATTACGTTCATCAACTACAATTACAATTACCAATTACAATGTGTCTCAAGAGTCAATTACAAATACAATTACAATTACAGTTAATTAAAAAACCCTCAATTAAATTACAATTACCAATTACAATGGTCAATTACAATTAAATTACAATTACAATGTTGACGTCAAGTATGACTATTCGCACTGACCCAGAGTCCCGCATCGGACTTTTATCAGTACAAAAGGACTGTTATATAAATTGAAAAATATCAGTTTTTAAAAGAAACTGGAAAATAATTCTTGGAGAGAAAAAGTGAGTTTAGAAATTGAAGAAATATAGGTGTTTTTCTTTTGATTTGAAATGTTATGATTGATCATGTAATTGATTTGTAATTGGTGTGTAATTGATCAATTACAGCTCTAAATCCAGTCAATTACAATTACATTAGATTGAAAAGTCTCAATTACAAATACAATTACAAATACACTGTAATTGTAATTAATTACACAATTACACAATTACAATTATAATTGAACCCAACCCTGCTGAGGTGGCTCCCTATCCAATTATATTTGTAGAGATGTTTTTAAAGTGTGCACCAAGTTTCATGCTTCTATGTATAAATGCACTATTTTTTTACATACCTGCCCCGCTAATATGGCACAAGGGAATAACACAGCAAAGTATGTGATGTTTTGAGAGATGAGGGTGCAATAACACAAGATGTAAAGCATTGTCACCGAAAGCTTTCGATGACAGGGCTTTACATCCCGAATTATTGCACAAAGCTTATTTGGACAGGCAGGGACTACAGTAACGTGGTAATGTGCACTATTGCATTGAAAATTTTGTCCTTAAACTGCCAGCCAGGGTAGATACAAACTGATGGTGAACATAGATTTGAAGGAGAGAGACAGCATATATATAAACAATAATCCATATAGGGTGCGTAGAACTACAAGCGTGGCTGGATTTCGGCAAAATAAATCTTTAATTTGAATGCCAACTTGAATAGTTTCTGACAAAAATGACTGTGCACTGAAATTTTCTTAATGGTGTTGTGAAATCTTTATATTCAAAGAAAAAATATATGTGCGGCACTGAGAAGTCTCCAAAGTGTTAAAATGTTTTTCAGGATCATAAAATACCACGTTGATTGACAAAAATGTATTCTTAATTGCCACGTATCATGCGTCTCTGCTGCAAGGATATCCTACCATGCGAACCCTTAAACATTCTCACTTTCCACAGCAAATTGTTCCTTATACTTTATTCTCAGTAGAATTTTTAAAATACAGCAAAATCTGACAATTTTTGACATATTATTTCAGCTATCTGACCTGACAACTTAAATTTTGAGTTTTCTGAAATCCTGCCAGCTTTAAAGTTATCATAAATATAGCTTCCTTATACTCAAATTGAAGCTAATTTTCCCCTGAGAACAATGGTATTAATATTATCACTGTATATCAAATAATAGGCAAGATATTTAGAACCGCGATTACGCAAACGGGCATTTTTTAGAAGCTTTGAGCTGAAATTGAGTGGCCTTGGGGGACCACTTAGACTTGCAGGAATTTTATAAAATTTTAACATCATGATTATTTTACCATTCCACACAAAATTGAGGGGTATGAAATTTGAAATTAAAAAATTAGTTTTTTTTAAGGCCACCCTAACAGGGACCATTGTATTGTTTTCAGTTAGCTTATGTATATTCATAGGCCATTTAAATGAATAAGCACATTTGTTGGAGTTGTTGCAAAAACCCTATATTGGTGTTCGCAATGTAACCAAAACAAATTCAGCATACCTTATGTTGAGTGAGGACATCTCAGTCAGCCTATAAGATCAACCAAGACTGACTTTGCATGTCAGTCAGCCTCTCCGATCAACCAAGACTGACGTTGCATTTCAGTCAGTCTCTCAGATAAACAAAGGCTGACTTTGCATTTCAGTCAGCCTCTCAGATCGACAAAGGCTGACTTTGCATTTCAGTCAGCCTCTCAGATCAACCAAGGCTGACTTTGCATTTCAGTCAGCCTCTCAGATCAACCAAGGCTGACTTTGCATTTCAGTCAGCCTCTCAGATCAACCAAGGCTGACTTTGCATTTCAGTCAGCCTCTCAGATCAACCAAGACTGACTTTGCATTTCAGTCAGCCTCTCAGATCAACCAAGGCTGACTTTGCATTTCAGTCAGCCTCTCAGATCAACCAAGACTGACTTTGCATTTCAGTCAGCCTCTTAGATCAACCAAGGCTGACTTTGCATTTCAGTCAGTCTCTCAGATCAACCAAGACAGACTTTGCATCAGTCCCTATGATCCTCTGATACCACCCGGCTTCACCTGCGATTCAATATCAATATTGCAAACATATTTTTAAATCACCAGGGAATTGGTGTTGCCATAATGACATTGATGTGTAACGCTTAGAACTGCAGACAGATCAATTGTGTCTATGTACCTGTCTGCACTGCATTACGCTCCAATGATCCCACCATATCATTTTTATTTTCTATAGTTTCATCCTGTGATTTTGTATAATCCTTCTACTTGTTCTTATACATTAAATAGAAACAAACAAAGAGGCAAAAGTGACAATGAAGAGTGAAAAGCATTCAAGAAGCATTAGGACACCAGCAGAGCAAGTCAAGTGAACTTTATTTTACATCGGTATTTGCAGGTAAACAACAAAACACAAGCACCAGGCTTTTGGACTGACCAGAAACAATTATCCACAACAATGTGATATACGACATAGATTATTGAAAATACAATTTATATATTTGGTGAAATATCTAGGTTACTAAATGACAAGTGATTGCGGTAAAGTCTAAAGAAGACAGCAGCAAAGATCGATCTTCAGATTGTTTCTGGACAACCAAATATTCAGCAAAAATATTTGAAAAAAGTTGTGGTCTCCCAGTGACGCCCATTTAAAATTACTAGGAGACCATATCTGACAATTTGGTATCTCAGTTACTACATTACGTTATTCTATTTGAAAATCATTCTGTGCTGAAGGTGGAGGCCTTCTTCTACTGAACATGTCTCTGCAACTCTGCAAATACTCTTGCAGCCTTAAACGCTCCGTCACATCCCATAGTGATGAAGGTTACGGAGGCAATCAGCTGAGTAACCTTGGCAGCTCTGCGCTTTGTTCAATGGCCACATTTGAAACAGACAAAGGATGCCTTGCTTTTGTTCTGGCCTTTCACAATTCCCCAAGTCAGATGAACAAAATATGGCGACACCAGAAGAATTTAGAATTAGATCATGTACAAAATCCAGCAGAATTGCAAAAAAGAATCTAAGAGAATCTTTAAAATTTCTTTATCTGGGTCAAAATTTGGTAAGTCTGAAATTCTTGTCTCCGGTGTTTAACAATAATTTATGATGACAGAAAGGCACATGCAGGACCTCTCGATGTCATTTGCTATAGACAAGCATATTAGCAAAACTTCTGAAACAATAAATATGTGGAAGGTTATTTTTATCCCTTGCAAAAATAGCATTGAAGAGGCCAACCCCCCTGAAAATGGCCTGTCTCCACCAACATTTTCTTTGAAAGATTGCATCACAAAAACTTGTACAGGATCCTGATTCAATCAAACTCTTCCATACATGGAGACTTGACTATCACTCTTCTAAAATATAGTTTCCAATTTCTGAAATAATGTTCTGCATAAGAGCAAGAGGATGTTGTGCCAGTGTCTCCAATATTGCGTTATTAGCATCACACTAGTTTAGTTTCTTAATAAAAATGAAAGGGACGCACATTTTGTGAGAAAACCCTGTGTCTGACGTTGTCTAAGAACCCAAGAAAATAACTGCACTATCTGTAGCTCTGTATCATTTATGTAAACCAAAATATTTGAGTATTTCTGTTGGCATGTTGTTTGTCCTATCTTAATTTGTCATTAGCAAACGCCTTGCTGCTCCATTTCGACTGCATATTTCTGGACCAGAATCAATGTGAACATGCTTCTGGTGTTCATTAGATCATTGCATGCACAAATTGCCGGATTGCCAGTTTTGCCCTGGGCCCTACAAAGATTTTTATCTTAATTATCATTAGCATCACGCTGTCATTAGCATCACAACAAAAAATGGCTTCTTTCCTTTTTCTCACTAGCATTCTGTTGCAGGTGACAGCAGTTGAAATTGTGTTCAATATATATTATCAATTAATGTTTTAACAAAATATTACACAGAATTTTTGCATTTTCCTTGCATCTGACATGCTTAGTATGAATTCTGACGCTTCTCTGAGATTACTAATCAAATATGGGGTGTCAGTGACATTTTACCACTGTCTAGCACCTGAAATATGGTTCAGCAAAGACATTGGGAACTGGAGGGGTAGTGGAGATCATCTTTGTTATTCAGATTCCAAACTATTGGTGAAATGAGTATTTTTGATTCTTTTTGTAAATTTCTAGATCAAGAAAATGTTCTATCTTAATAAGTATAGGTCGTAGAGACCTCAAATATAGCTCAATGTTTGCAGAATAGCCACTTTCCCATACGTTGGTAATACATTCTTCAGCTCTAAGTGGTGCGGATTTCAAGTTATAGGCATGATGCTAATGACACACATATTCGGTATTTAATTGACCAAAATGCATTATCTCAAAAATAATTGGTGCTAGAGACCTGGAACTTGGCCTAAAATGTGCAAGGTATCTGCCTAATCATTGGTAATAGATTATTTAGCCCTAAGTGGTTGGGTTTTTTTAGTTATAAGTGTGATTTTAATGACAGTCAAAAAACATCACAGCTGTATTTATCACCTCATTACAGATCTGCAGAGCATTTGGGACCCTTGGACATGACAGTGCAGTGATAGCTGATTTTTTGACCTACCTAATGCCAACTTAAATAGGCATTTCGGGACCAAAAAAAATTTCAAATTTTTTTCAGCTGAAATTTCAAGGTTTTCAAATTTTGACCCATCTATAAAGAATATCCCTATTCTCTTGTTCTCTTTTCAGGATACTTAAAAAATATTCCTCAGAGAATTGTGAAATTCTCGAGATTATTCCCCTTTTTCAACTATTCTCTCCGAACTTTCCGAGGTTCTTTCACAAGTTCCTGCTATTCTCATAAAAACTTCCTGGAGTGCTATTTTACAATTTTGGCGTTATATATACAAGCTTTAACATATATTTATGAATTCTTACAGGATAGCTAATATACCAAGAGCTCAATTAATCCACCAATCAACAAAAAGCTCAATTAATGCACCTATCTACAAAAATCTCAGTTAATGCATCTATCTACAAAAAACTCCATTAATGCACCTGTCTACAAAAAGCTAAATTTATGATTGGACCATTCAGCAACCTGCAAACACCTACACCGAACCAGGGGAGAGCACCATCAATGTTTCTTTGATATCAGCAATGGAATAATAAGAATAAGTGTCTCCTCTCCCCAATGTTGCTTTCCACATCTCAACAATAGATATATGTAAATGCTGAGGCAAGCATATATTGCCGAAGAAACCAAATCTCCATGAATCCATGGTCTGTAGTGCATTGAGAAGTACATTTGGCTCCTGAGAGTGAAATCTCGTTCCTAATCAATGAATCTCATGTGATCTGTGTTTTTCGGGGGGGAAACTAAAGATCTCAAATGTTCTGTTTGAGATCAGAAGACCAACGAGCCTAAGTTTTGATAAAATCAGGCATAGAAGACCATGTCATACACTCTTACCGCAAAAGCGGTATATAAAGAACCTACAGCTGAAAAAAGGTCATACATTTTTTCAGGATTCAATTGAATTGAAAAGGTCCCGTACTTGGTGGGAAGGCCCTATGAATCCTATGATAGGTCCCCATGCTCCCAACTTGAGAGACAGGGGTTCCATCATGGTAGTTCAGTGCAGCTGGATTATCTAAATGTTGTTTCTGTTTGCTGATGGACCCTTTTTAAAGTTGAGTAGTGAACCTTTACGGTTCCTTATCTATTCCAGCTTATATAAAAAGGTTCCATTTAAAACATTTTTGTGAAGAGTGTACATGTATTAAGAATTCACTTACTATGACTGAATGGCAGCAATGGTTTACCTGAGCAGCAAAATAGACATTGTTTCAAAATCGATTAGTGCATCAAAACAGTTTGTATGTTCACTCAAAGAACTCATCTAATCTGGCAAGCACTCTAGATCCTAACCAAGTTAAGGTTTAGTTGTTTTGTGAAAGAGACGGTGCATATCCGCAGAGTAATTTCCTTGGCAGTTGTTCTCAACTCCAACTTCAGACCGTAACTATACACCGGGTACTAGGCCTATACTAACTGCTAAGACAAATAAATGTCTGACTGGCAATATATTGAGAGATGTAATACCGTTTGTTTTGCGCTTTGTTCTTTAGTTTGACAAACAATAAACAAATCAGTCAGGTCAATACAAGTCAATATAAAGACTCATCGGGATTTTTTTCTCATTACTTTGTGGGAAAGCTGGTAATCATTGTCTCAATTTTCTTTCGTCATAAACATTACTCTATGGGCACATCTACATTGTAGCAACATTGCGACAATGTCACCCTGCTTGTCAAATGATGTAGAATTGTACAGTAGAAATTATGTTGTCACAACGTTTTAGAGCAACATCAAAGCTATGATGTCAGCATTCGCATAGCTGCAACGTTTTCACAACATTTTGAGGAAATGTCAAGGGTTCGAGGTTAGTTTGCCATGTTGTGGCAATGTATTCAAAATATAAATGTCGTGTTCACATTGTGGCAACATAACTTATACCATACATTTACATGCGACCAACAGACGAGCCATCCACCAATTAGCAATGTTGTCTTTATATTGTGTGCCCCTTGGGTATTATAATGGGTTATTTCCAAGTTGGCTGCCATAACAATGTCAAAATGAAGAAGAATTGAAACATCAATGTTCAAAAACATCATTTCGATTACATTTATAACACAGATGTCTAATTATACTATATAAGTAAAAATTCCCTCCAATGAGATAAAATAAGGATTTTGGATATTCGGATAGATGAGAAGAGGAAGCTGCAATTTCTGGCATGATAAGTACTAGAAAAGGATATTTCAACTGAAACAAGATGCAGCTGAATGTACAGTAGCAATTAGTATAGGTTATTCACCACGGGAGAAGGAATATGTGATTTATCACCCGAGGGCTTTAGCCCGAGGTGTGATAAATATATATTCCTGATCCCATGGTGAATAACTGACTGATACCATGAGAAAAACACTCAAACAGTCAAACATGAGAGGATAATTGGACAATAAAGAATATGGCAATTATTTCCCCAAAACACTGGCATGTGATTGGCTGACAGAGGCGTCGAATGGTATAAGACCTGTTGCATTCCCGAGTATTACGGAGTAAGGACAAGAAGGGAGGAGACCAAAATGGACCTTGCTCCTGGAAGTCACATGAATTTCGTGCCAAGGAATAAATCAAGGGTTGTCAATATATTGACTGAAAAGTCCAGCATTTGTAGGAAGGATGACAAGCAAATGCAGAAGAAAAGAAAAATATTCTCCTTAGAGAATAGGAAGATTTGCCCAAGATAATCCATGGATGTGGATTGTGGATATCTAACTTCAGGATAATGTCTGCTTTCGTTTAAAGGATGACAACCAAATGTATTTGTTGCATGTATGGGTGATGGTACAAGCAGAAATTACTCTAAAAAGCAACTATTCTCCCAAGAAGAGGGGATGTTTGTAAAAAAAATCCAGGGTAGTGAATATCTGACTGACAAGGTCGTTGAACAGATGATAACAGAATGCAACATGTTGCATGTATGGGTCAATTGGGTCATGGGACAAGCTGTTCATGTGACTCTAAAGCCATTCAAAAGATAAGCAAGCACGCTCTTAAAAAGATAGGATGTTTGTAAAAAAATCGAGGGTTGTGAATTTCTCACTGACATGGTCAACGTTCTTTGGAAGGATGACAACCAAATGTATCTGTTGCATGTACGTGTGAATGTATAAGAAGTGACTCTGAAGTTTTTCAAAAATACAAAACTATGATTCTTAGAGAATAGGAAGTTTTGCCCAAGAATAAATCAAGGGATGTGGATATCTGACTGACAAGGTCAGCATTTGTCAGAAAGGCAAGCATTCTCAAATCTAGGACCTGTCCTAGGTCAACGTGGGCCATTAGACTGACACAGGCACGGCAAACACAGAGATCGAGAGTATGCAACTTCAGTACCTGTAATTTGAGACATGCACACAAGCCAGAACAGCATGAGCTGTTTAGAAGGCATGTTCTGCTTTTCTGCTCAGTTCCTTGAAAGGTATGGTAGAGCAGGACCACCATGACAGGAATTACTACTGTAAATCACTATGGCAAACACCTCAAACAGCCTGCAATTGGTTTGGTTAGCCAACTGATCTATTGTGATGGAAGTTTTATGTTTTCAGCCAAGTTCAGATGACAATTTTTTAAAAATTAAAAAGCCATACTATTATATAGCCAGCAAATGATGAAATCCTAAGAGAAGGTAAGTATTCTAAAGCCCCTGTAGGAAGTGATTGTATTATTCTACTTTCAGTGGAATATTTTGCTCCCGGAAAGGTCTTCATTCCTCCAGACTGTTTGATTTATTCTTAGAATCCATGTTCCTGCATACAGTTACTAACGATGTCAAGGAGACAACTGTATCCATCACTTTTGGCTAGCTACTGATATTTTCTAGTGATGACTGTCTAATCTGTACTAAGTCTATGGAGTCTAGGACTACCCAGGCCAAATCCTTTGTGCCAATAGTGACAGCAAATAAAGAGGTCTCTAAAAGCACCAAAAGATACATAAGTAAATTGTAGTTGTTAATTTTTGTCACAATTTCATAGTGTTCCTCTTGTCAGTATACATTGTACACACAACTTTTTGTTTACAATTTAAAATGATAAAGCATATACAAAACAATCTCAATTCCTAACTTCCCGTTCAATTGTTATGATAAGGATGGAAAATTGGGATGCTGCCTAAAGCTATGTGAATATAGAGTCTGCCAATGCTACAGATAAACACACCAAGTCAATTCCATAATTATATTACGAGGGGCATTCAGAAAGTTCGAGGCTTTTTTTCATATGGATAATTATTTTCAATCTAGAACTATGAATTTTTCACAGGATGAAATTAAGCATATTTGGAATGGATTTCCAAAATTTTGGACACTTTGGACATTTCTAAGTCATTCTGTGGTTGCCATGGAAACTGAAAGTTCAGCTTCTTGGGGCAGGTAACACTGAAACCAAGAATGCCAAGAAATTGTGACTGTGAGAGACTTCTCTCTGTCACTTGTATTTGTGAGATTGACAATTTCAGGAGGCAAAGGTATGTTTCCCGGACTGCATAAGGACTTGTGAAAGCAAGGATTCACTAGTATGAACAAGAGACCAAAATGGACAGCATTATCCATCCTAGCTATTCCTATGACATGTTGCTTTACGTAAGTCCTGGTTTTCCCTTACTTTAGTCCATCGGGGCTATAGTTTCGGCACTGGAGGAGAAAAGGCTTTGGATGACCGAAATTCTTTCATAGAACTTTGTTTGGAGGACTTCAAGGCACATTTACTTCAATGGGTCAGGTGTATGAATCAATACTTTTGGTGAGCTTGGGAGTATTTTTTAAGGCTAATCTTATATTTCTTGAGTCAAATATTGTCAATCTCACTAATGCAAGTGATAGAGAGAGGTCTCTCATAGCCAAAATTCATTGGCTTTAGTGGTTTCAGTATTACCTGCCCAAGAAGCTGAACTTTCAGTTTCCATGGCAACCACAGAATGACTTAAAAATGTCCAAAATTTTGGAAATCCATTCCAAATATGCTGAATTTTATTCTGTGAAAAATTCATAGTTCTAGATTGAAAATAAGTATCCATATAAAAAAAAGCCTCGAACTTTCTGAATGCCCCTCGTATATTACCAAATCTGCAAATGCAGATTGGGTATTGAATTTACCCCAGGACTTCTGTTTTGTTAGGCCAATATGATGTCCCATACATGGAAAAGCAACTGTTGACTCTATTGTTTTATGTAATATAAACAAGGCATAAATACTGATCATGTGCAACCAATAACAGCAGAGCAAGTCATATATATTGCTTACATAAATCTATATAAGTATAGCATATTACTCCATCCCCACTTTCTAAGGCTGATGAACAGCATAACAGCAGTCCAACATGAAAGCAATCATATTGTAAGACAGCAGGGCAATAATTCTTACACAAGTCTATTAGTTCTTCATGACCATCTGCTATTGGCTGTTGGCCAAGAAAATGATGCCCACCTTTTTGTAGGGACCATCTCAGATCTGTGTTATAAGCTCCAAATGAGGAAAGATTTTACAATGGAGGTCCCTAACTAAAGGGACAAAAAGAATCAGCCAAGTGCTATGTGTCATCAATTTATGTGTACTGCAGTGGTGGAGCTTCTTGAGTTTCTGAAGGGGGCCACTAGGAAGTTGGCCTTGCAGACATACTTTCCCTATAGCAGGAGTACCCTCCAAATTTACCTCCAATATTAGGAGGGTACTCATGCTACAGCGAAGGTAACTGTGACTACAATTTACAAATCAAGTATATATTTGCCCCTCTTTATGCTCAGTAGCTCCTTCACTGCATGACCTTGGGAGCCACTCAACCATGACTGTCATGGTTGAGTGATTGGGGACCATATCCGAAGCACACCTGTAGCATAATATTATCCCATAGAGATTTCCTTCAAAAACTTATATATAGCCTTAGTGTATAAAGATTTGAGATGATATAAGACAAGTGATAAAAGAAAACACTGTATGAGAACATTAGATATTCAACTTCTCACAAACTAGCCAGTCTAAAAATGTAATAATCCAAACATTATAATATGTTCCTCGGTGGCCTAATGGTTATAGCAGTTGGTTTTGAATCCACTGGCCTGAGAGGACCTGGGTTCGAATCCCGGTCCTGGAACATCATTGGAGTGAGTTGGAAGCAGTTGTGGCCGGGGAGGGTGGCCACTGTGTCGGCAGGGGTTTCACCCTCCTGTCTGGTGTATGCATGTGTGCAACAACAATGCCCCAGCCGGACTCCGGATGACGAGCAGTGGACCAAGATGAGCATCATGGAAAAATGGATGAGGACATCTGGACAGAAGAAGACATTGTCTACACTGCTTGATTGTACATATAATAGATATGTATACACATTGTAAAGCGCACCTGAATGCCTGAGTGATGGCAAATGGTAGCGCTATAGAAATAAATAATAATAATAATAACATTATGCAAGCCACAATTAGTTTGTTGTAATGGAAATAGAAATTTCATGTTCATGACAAAGAATATAAAAGGGCTTCTCATTGCTTCTTTTGCTGTCTATGTTAATAACACCTGTAATTAGACATGCCTAATCATGAGGTAACATGTATTAGGTTTGTTAAATCACACACTCACAGTGGTACATTGGAGGTATAGATGTAACTACACATACATAAAACATTATTTGAATATTTTGAAAATAAAATATGTGTTTGAAGAAACCTCAGGTCCCTACAATTCTTTTTTTAAAGAATTTCTTGTTTAGGTAAAGTCGGTCTATGTAAAGTTCAAATTGTGCCATTTTGGAAGTGTCAATTAATAACTCAATTTACCACGTTTGATCTTTCATAAGAATATCTGCAATGAATAGTAATGATTCTCAAAAACATTCTGTCACCAAGAATCTTTCATACATAAACATTTTAGCTAAAAATTATGATTCACTCATTCATGTAAAATAAAGATTAATTTAGTTAATGATCTCCAATTTTGAAATTAATGCAGATAGTACATGCATGACCTTTAAAGCAAGCTTATGAATTGGATTAATGCATGTCAATTAGTTAATCTCTTTTGTACCAGTTTCTGAAATTCAATTTCATTACAACTCACACAATGTTATCTTTAACAACGCCTGGTTCAGTGTGCCATGTCATGAATTGGGGCAGGCTCCGGCTTTGGGTTAGCCGCAGCAAATTGAAATTGGATTAGTGAGTCGTGATAGAGGCTATGATAGCAGCAAAAGGGGAAGAGATTGTGACATGGTGCAAAAATTTAGGCTACATGTATTCAGCCATTGATTAGTGTCACCAATGCCAACTACGAATGGGGCTTATGCAGGGGAGTATCTAAGAATAATCTAGAAATGGCCTGAGGGGGGAGGCCAACATATGGGGCGAATGCGCAGCGCTCCGCGGCTTTTCCTATCTCTTCCATGTTAATTTTTGACCAGAGGGGGGGGCCATGGCCCAATGGCCCCTGCCCTAAAAACGCCACTGGGCTTATGTTACATAAATCTAGATTTGGCTGGAGGCAATGTACCGTAGTACATGTTCTCAATGAATTCATGGAAGATTGTCTGAAAAAATTACGACTTGCATAATTTGTCTTTGATTACTTGCATAATTAGTATAGAAGCTGTCTGGCCTGCCCGCTTGGCCTTGAAATATTCATCATTCCCAGGTCAGAAATATACCACGGCTACAAACTTGAAAGGCGTAGCGACAGCACATTGGCACAAATGCCATTAACTGACCATGCAGTACTGATTGGTTTGATCCTAACCTCAGTTCTTTGTTGATAGTTAAGTAGACCCCTTTGTGAGCCTTACAGCCTTCCACTTTGATAAAGAAAAAATGAGGACCAGTTCACATGTGAAAAATGCACTTCGTGACTCATGATAGCTGATGAAGTGCCATCTTCTATACTTTCAACATGGGAAACATAGAGGCAGTTTGATTAGTTATGATCAAGAGAAGGCCATTTGACTTGTCAAAACTGATCTTGGATTGAAATTCAGATGCATAAACCTTTCATTTCGCTGTCACCAACAAGAGGGATAAGTCTCCTTGAATCAAATTAACATTGAAAGTATTGGGTATGATCATGACAAATCATCTGTATGATGACACACGAAGTGCCATTTTCACAGTGCAACAGTACACTCTTTTTCGGTATCAAAGTGAAATGCTGCAAAGAAACAACAGTCACAATAAGCAATTATTACCTATTGACATAACAATAATGTTTATCTCTAAAAGCTCAGTTTAACAAACTTAAAAAAATGTGGTTTAAAATTTGAAAATGAAGTGAAATCGAATTTCTGCATTGTGTGGAAATAGCAAGTATCATAATAAAAGGAATACTTGTATATTTGTTTATTATTCACTCCTGCATATAATTGGCAAACATCCTGTCTAAGACAGTTTTTAAGGACCAGAAGAAAATATATGACCTTCAAGAACTCACATGCATATCAATATTAAAGGTAAGCATCTGGAATTTCTGAAATAAACAAGTCATATTTTGCAGAAAGGTTAAGTCCCTGGCTACCTTATGGCATTATAAAGCATGTATTCCAGCAGGGAGGCACTTTACTTGAGGTCCAAGGCAAGCGCATAAATATGACAACAGCCTGAGTCAGTGAGTGGGACAGAACAGCACTTAAGAAAATCGTTCTGAAATATAATTATGCTTGAGTTATGTTCCCCTATCCACTCAATAATTCATAACTTGCTATTGAGTGGTCATCTCCTGCAGCAAGCAGATGCCAATCAGTGATGAGCGAGTTCAAAAGAAACCATTTTTTAGAAATGTGTCACAGAGGAAGTTAGATATCTCACATGAGTGTCAATAATTTCTTTCTGGCACACAGATGTATTGAAAATCAAGAATGACTGAAAATCACTCAAATCAACAGATGCCAACAGCTGTATTTCAAAAGGATATCTAATATGCCATAGCCAGTTGCAAGTCTGACGATAAAAAGATGATTACCACCAGTTAAATTTTTAGCTCAGGAATTATGATTCACTTTTTTCGCTATCCTTCATTGAATATATTTTAGATTATATAGGCCAACAAGTAAATCCATAACCTGATTTCCAGCAAGCCATAATGTCCTTTTTTCAGAGCGCCTTTATGATATATATAATTACATTGTAGGTTCTTCTTTTTCACGCGAAACATAAACCTGAACTCCACATTGTTGTGGTGTTCAACCATTCTGAAGTCTGATGTAGTTGAAATTGGTTGTAGATCTACGAACAGTTATAAGGTTTATGATGAGCTTATTCATGATAATGGTATGAATGCTTCCAGACCTACCTGCTCTGCAGCAGATTTACCACTTCTTACAGGAAATACATATGATCAACTCACCTGAAAAGAAGTGAAAGATAAATATCAAAATGAGGCACAATACACAATTTCAAAATGAGGCACAATACACATTTTCAAAAATGAGGCACATACTTTCAAACATTAAAAAACATATTTTGTATGTACAAAATCGTTGTTGATCGATCATTGTAGCATACATGTGCATCATAATAAATACAACAATTAATTGGCCCATCTACCAAATAGGATGGCTTGAAAGTTAGCATCAGCCCATCCGTAGACTAACAGAGGACTAAGATAATAATCATAACATTTATGGCATTTATACGAATCTTTCTCATAAAATTGGCTCATGTGACTGTCTTCCTCCTGCACTACTTTACTAATATTTCAGTAATTTCTAGCTCAAGGAGTGAACACACTCCCACAAGAGACCTAATCACGATTGCAGAATGGGTGGTTGTATTATAAAGAGACCACTGAAAAAATTGTGTGAATACCAATAGAGTGAACGCATGATTTAATGAAGTCATTGTTTGATGCCGTTATCAATTAAAGACTCAGCCATGAAGAAGACTATCACTGTCAATCTAACAAGAGGATTTAATGATCCTCCCTTAGTGACATCGTTAATTAAATGCTCAATTGAGTGACAAGGGTGAGGCACCTCCCTCGTTTAATGAGGCAATTGTTTCACAAATAAATCATCTAGTTATAACAGATAAAATGTCAAGACCAGCCTATTTTTCAAAGAAATCATATCTCCGTAAACCCATGGTCTGCAGTGCAGTGAGAACTTTATGTGGCTCCAGGGAGACAAATCTCTTTCCTAATCAATACATTTGTCCATTTGATATGTGTTTTGTAGGGATGAGAAATGGTGATGACAGACAATACAATGGAGTTTCATGGAAATAATGAAGTTTAATGTTCAGATTGAGAGCTGTAGAAGGATAATTTGAGAGGAAGGATTTGAGTATGTATATACTTTGACAGGATCAGCTCAGATTTGGAATTAAAACATGGATTTCGAGACTAAAAATTGAAAAGATTGAATGTACCAATGATCATTTTCCAAACAGATTGTCTGGATCTGCTGTTTAAGAACCATTGAAGGATATAGACAGGAAAAATTTAAAGTGTTTGCTCTGTAAACTCAGACAGGCTGAGACCAGATAAGCATGCACTTATCAATATTCACTCCGAATAAACGATGACACAGCCATTGTTGATCATCATCTCAATGCATTCCAAAATTGTTGAAGTTTGTCCTGTGAAAATTTTTTAATTCTACAGTGCCATGATCACTGAACGCCCCCAATATTACACCCCAGTGATCTTGTACTATGCATTTACACTGTACTTTGTCTTCCATTGCATGGGTTCTTTATTTCATATATTTTCTTTTACTACATCACAGATCCAAACCTGAGAAAATAATTTCGTATAATTAATTTCAATTTCACTATGTTCTGTTTGAATATCGTCTATTGCTACAAATTTTGCTGTACTTGTAACAGTGACAATAAATTATTATCGTATCGTATCGTAACGTATTGTAAATGACAACAAAATGGAGGGAATCCTTAGTAATGGCATCAAAGGTGAACGGAAGTATCAACTCACTGGCCTTGAATTTAAGGCGTCCTTCTCTCACAAATGGCTCTTTGGCGTGTGAAACATCTTTGATTTGGGAAGACCTGAAGACAAGAGCAGGTTTTGAGCAAATCTGTTTCTTAAAAGGGTTACTGCCAAAAATCTCAGCAATGAAGGAAAGTTTTCTGACAAGTTGCCAAAACAATTGTAATATCGTCACTTAGTAGTTCCATCAAATGCTCAACTGACCAGAAAGAAAGCTGCACCTCCTTCTTTTGGCAATGAATTATTGTTTGACATTACCATTCACCAAGTTACATGTACTTATACTATTGGAAAAACTGGTATCTAACTGACAAAAATGCATGTTAGCGCCCTGCTAAGGATTAACAATGTTAACAACAGCAAATAAACAGACAGATTATTGTTTGTTTTCCAAAAATTTAAAGTTAAAAGGTATAATAAACAATTCATAAGATGTCTAAGTCAGTTAGACACCTCATTGTTGGGATATAACTGACAAAAAACAAAAATGCAGAACTGTCCAAATTGGTGACAAACTGATACTTAGCAAGGAGTCTTCACCTGACAATTAACCCAACAACTGATTTCATATGCTGAGGTGGGCGTAATTTTGAAGAAATCGTATCTCCATAAAACCATCATGATGGTCTGTTGTGTAATGAGAAGTTCATTTGGCTCCTCAGACAGAAATTTCTTTAGCAATCAATACGTTTTTCCATGCGATCTGTGTTTTGTAGGGATGAAAAATGTTGATGACAGACTACACACAACGGAGCTTCATGCAAAATAATGAAGCTTAATTTTACGTTCAAGAGCTGTATAGAAGAAATTGAGAGGAAATATCTTAAGAGTATCTGTATATTGAGGCAGGATGAGCTTATATCAGGAAAACAAACATAGAATCTGAAACAAAGAAATGATAATGACTGAGCGTGAGTGTACTCAGGATCATTTTCAAAGCAGTTTGGCTGGATCTGCTGTTTTTGAAATAGCAAGAAAGAGCAAGAAAAGGATATGGATGAAAAAATGTGTTAACAATACATAGAGTATAAGACATCAATAGCCCTTGCAGCGTTGCTCATATCAAATGAAGTATAGAATAGGAGATTGGTTCTGCTTACAGGTGATTTCATTTGTACGCGATTCTTAGCTTCTAGACCCACCAAATACATGACCTTTTTAGTTAATCTGATTGGTTTAGAAGCAACAGAACATCACATATCGGATTTATCAAACGTGGTAAGTGCTGGTTTAGCAATGATTCCTCACAGCCAAGTGTGAATAACAAGAATCGCATGGTAATGAAATCACCTGTAACTGTCGCATTATTGTACAAGCAGTAACGC
The DNA here is from genome assembly GCA_026936325.1 of Platynereis dumerilii. NCBI lineage: Eukaryota > Metazoa > Annelida > Polychaeta > Phyllodocida > Nereididae > Platynereis > Platynereis dumerilii. The sequence goes on from JAPTHN010000013.1 coordinate 27,464,802, forward strand.
AATCATTGTTCATTATATTGGTCAGCTACCACTGTTGATCATTGATTTATTACCTATTATGCAGACAGCCTTGTATGTTCTCCTAAGAAGAGTACACTCATCTAATCTGGCAAGTACTCTAGATCCTAACATAGTTAAGGAGAACTGTTTGCCATAAGATACTCTGCATTTAACTACTAAAAAGAGTAATTCCCTTACCTTGATACTTTTCTATTAAATTCTAACCTCAGTTGGTTGAAATGGATTCAAGCTAATGTATGTTCATCATGTCTAGAGATGACATAAATATATATTCAAAATGCTCCAGTATCTCATACTTTTAACAATAATGTTCTATATGGAACTTTTATGGGTTCCATAAGCTGGTATAGACAATGAAACCTAAAAGGTTCATTTTCAAACTTTCAAAAAGGATCCAACAGCAATCAAAAATGACATTTAGAAAATCCACCTGCACTGACTCGCCTTTCTCTCAAGTTGGGAGCATAGGGTTCCATCGTAGCGCTTTCCCACTAGTATTGAACCTTTTTAATTCAGCTGAGCCAAACCTGTTGTACCGAACATGGGCATAAAAAATACTTTGAAGGTCTACGAAACCAGCATCCAAAAGATAATCCTAATATTGGTAAGGAAAAACACCTTCCCCTTCACCATCTCACATCTTCTCAATAAAAACTCAATACTAGCCTACAGCCACCAGGTCCATTTGAACAGATGAATAGATAGGTATCACAGAAAAAGTGACCCAAGGTTGAGGTTGAGAGTGGCCCAAGGCAAGTTGTGTGATGCCATATTGAACATGGCAGTCGATGGTTGCATGAAGTATTCCAAATCTCCGATGGCTGTCAAATTCCATCGATTAAGGTCTTCGATTACAGCATGGATGCCCTAGTCTTTATATGGACTTGCTTCAACTAGCTTCCTTAAAATTCCTGTATATCTTCATCAACCAACTCCTGCACTCTCCTCTTTTGTACATGGATAGTAGATACAATCACTGTTTGGAAAGATCTGACTAATTTTTCAGATCATGCACAAACTTTTTTTTTGTAGTAGCTGAGTGGCATGGATATGATATTTTCAAAACAGAGAGTAAAATATCTAAAATCAGTAAGTGAAGATTCCATTCAGAAAAATTTGTCAGAACTTTCTCAACGCCCCACACATTGTCGCATTAGTTTGTTGGCACTTCATCTGTTTCATTTCATCTATTCATAAATCGAATGTAACTTGACTCTTGATTAAGTATCTCTCTGACACACATTCACTCAGTTTTGTACAGTTCAAAGTCACAATTTTGTGAGACGTCATTGCCATAATATCATTGATGTGTGACACTTCGAATTGTGGACAGAACAATTGTACTTGTCTAGTATTCCACTACACTGACCTTGTACTGAGTTCTTATTTAGTATTTTCTTGCTTTCATCTTTAATTTTTATATTTTCCATTGCTTTATGACATCACCTCACCAAACTTGACACAGACGACAATGAGATGGCAAGAATCCATAATAATGGCATCAAAAGTGAATGGAAGCACCAACTGTCTGGCCTTGGATTTAAGGCTTCTTTTACAAATGGCTGTTTAACATGTAAAAGATCTTGGATTCAGTAAGAGCTGAAGACAAGAGCAGGGACATTACTTTTGTCTGCCTTCACAATATAGTTCCTTTAAGCTAACGAAGCTTGTTGTTTTAATTTTAGTCCAGTAGCATTAGCTCCATATTGGCATGTACCCGGAACAAATTAGTAACAAGCTGAAATTTTCAGGAAACGTTCAGAAAAGTGTCTAGAATAACATACTAAAAGTCCTCGAAAATCCTCCTATTGGCACCTTGGGAATTCAAGATGGCGTCCAAGATGGCTGACTTGAGCGATTATACCATTTTTGGCTCAAAATACTCTACAAATGCAATCAAAGTGTCATGGATTTGATTCTCAAGACCATAGAATGAACTAGAAGAAGTTATTATGTAATCAGAAATTCAAGATGGTATCCAAGATGGCCGACTTTATGTTTCTATTATAGTCAGGTAGCCAGAGGGTTGTACCCTGCACCGACGGATAAAGTTTTTTTCTCAATGGATTAAGGGTCCTTAGATCCTCCGTAAAACATAAATGGCGGGAAACGAGAGCGTATCCTTGAGCATTTTGGGAAAATGGCCGAATTCAAAATGGTCGCCAAAACCTGCATCGGTCAGCCTAACTTTCTTAATTTTGGGTCTAGAAAGATGTGAAATACCTCTATTTCAGGTAAAATAGACATGGAGAACTCATTTGTCAGGTTTTTAGGTGGTTAAGACCAACCTATTGGATATTATTCGGAAAAATATAATTTTTATCTCTCAAATTTACAATCATTTCCATGTAAGTTGTAGTTTTATAAATTATTAGGTTTTTAATGCAAGTGCATGTCAAATTGTTTTTGACACTTGTATATTTCTGTAAGATATATTTTCAGTGGATTATCAAATGGTGTTATTCTGGATAATGCTGATGCATTTAAGGTTATGACATTGACTAACATGTGATTTAAGATTGAATTGGCGTATAGACATTGTCACAATAATCGCTGACACAATTTGCATTCTTTGACTTGCAAATGGCTGTTTCATTTCATACAGACTTCAATCTGTCAAGGAAAAAGGCCCAATGTAATCAAAAACATAAAACACATGGGTATGCTCTGCATAAGGAACTACTTGACATAAATTAAATTGAAATAATGGTTCTTCATACCAGATAAGATACCCCAAATTCGCATTTTCAATTATTTCATCAAGAAAAGAACTGCTGAGATGAGATTTTTCTCCCACATCTAAAACAGGACTATCCTTGTAGTGGAACTATAAATTTACTCACAACGTAATTTGACTCGAAGAGCTTTCAGAGACCTTCCAGTCTCCTTCCTCAGTTCTAAGTGTGGATGATGGCATTCAGAGCAAAATTTCAATTTTAACAAACACTTGACATTATTTAAATTCATAGCATACAATTTTGACGCAGATCCCACCTGCTGTGGAACCGTTTTCCATCATGTTACGGCTGTTACTGAGTCACTGCAGTGGTCCATCTGACCAGCAGAAGCAGTTCCATGGCAGAGACTCCCTAAGAATATAAAAAGATGAAATATCAATGCCAAGAAGTTTGGTTGTGGACTATGATACTTGGATTTACAAACAATTTCATCAGCTGTTGCAGCCATTGGTTACTGCTGTTTGAACGGCATTTCTTCACACCAAAAACCTTGTCACAAAAATAGTGATGCCTCTTCCCATTGGCAGGTATGGAGAGATTGTTCGGACAGGAGCACCGGTTCTTCAGAAGATAATACAATGTCATTTGGGACTTCATCATACTAATGATTTTTTCAAGCCATAAGTCATAAGAGCTCCCTTCTTATCTGTCTGACAGCAAAATGTGTTGTTGTAGTCTCCTCTTAATATTCATTGTTTATATTTAGGGTAACATTAGATTTATTGTGAACAAAATAATGGAGCAGATATTCTCTCATTAACTCTCTCAATCTGCCCTAGAATCCGGAATAACATAGTTTGTGGTACCACAAATGGTTGCTTGGAGATGGACTGTTATTATGTCCAGTATCTTGCACTCCTCCAGCCTCCTCCAGTCCAATTGCCATTCCTTTCATTGCATTTTCCTTGATTTGTTGCAAGGCCATTTCCAACTTCTACTTTGTTTCTCAGTTTTGTGGATCAAATATTCTGGTTTGCAACGAACGAAAATGCAATGGATTGGCATATTTGGCAAAAGCAAAAACACTTACATTGACTTATTGAGTCACAAGGAGGTCCAACAAAAAGGATAGTCCTGTCTTTAGGTGCAGGAGAAAAATCTGATTTCTTCACCTCAGCAGTTCTTTTCTTGATGACATAATTAGGAATGCGCATTGGTGGTACCTGATCTGGTATGAAGAACCATTATTTCAATTTAATTGATTTTATACTTCTTAATGCAGAGCATTGCCACGTTTTTATGTTTGTGATTCAATTGGACCTTTTGCCTTGACAGATTGAAGTCTGTTTGAACTGAAACAGTCATTTGCAAGTCAAAGAAAGCAAATTGTGTCAGCAATTATTGTGACAATGTCTGTACCCCAATTCAATCTTAAATCACATGTTTGTCATTATAACCTTAAATGCAAAGGCGGTATCCAGAATAACACCTGCCCATATATGTTAAAGAAATGTACAAGTGTCAAAAACAATTTGATATGCATTTGCATTAATAAACCTAATGATTTGTAAAACTATGACTTACACTGAAAATGATTGTAAATTTGAGGGATAAAAATTAAAATTTTCCACATAATTTCCAATATATTGATTTTAACTACACGTGTATCTAAAAACCTGAAAAATGAGTTCCCCATGTCTATTTTACCTGAAATAGATGTATTGTACATCTTTCTAGACCCAAAATTAAGAAAGTTAGGCTGACCGATGCTCGTTTTGGCGGCCATTTTGAATTCAGCCATTTTCTCAAAATTCTCAAGGATACGCTCTCGTTACCCGCCATTTATGTGTTATGGAGGGTCTAAGGACTACAAATCCATTGGGAAAAAAACCTTATCTGTCGATGCAAGGTTCATGTAAAAAATCAAGTTTGGCTGCCTGACTACATAAATTCGGCCATCTTCGATACCCTCTTGAATTTCAAATTACATAATACATGCTTCTAGTCAATTCTCTAGCTTTGAATATTCATTTCCAACACTTTGATAACATTAGTAGAGTATTTTGAGCCAAAGAAGCAACAAAAATGCTCAATTCAGCCATCTTGGATGCCATCTTGAATTCCCAAGGTGCCAATAAGGGGATTTTCGAGGACTTTTAGTATGTTATTCTAGACAATTTTCTGAACGTTTCCTGAACATTTCAGCTTGTTACTAATTTGTTCCGGGTTAAATCTAATGCTCCTGGACTATTTATGAAAACAGACAGATCATAATATTAACTTAAATCAAATGCTATGTTAGCTCAAAGGAATTTTCAACGTTCTCACTCAATTATCTAAGCAGACTCAAAATTTCAAATTTTACAGTTCATCTACCTCCGACAATGGATACTAATTATTACTACTGAATAGTTACGGTTAGATTAATGATTGTTGAGCTCCGACCTTCCGAAGCATGCATGTCTTAATTAGCCAAATACATGTCAATGAATTAATCCCCTTCATACTGGTGTCTGAAATTCCCTTTTCATTACCTCCCACTGCACCTTCTTGTCCCTGGCTCGTGGGCAGTGAACTTTTTTGATTTAGCCTTACAGGGATCATGAATTATTAATGCCTGGTACAGTGTGTCATGTTATGCAATGGGGCAGGCTCCTGCTTTGGGTTAGCCATGGTGAATTGAAATAGGATTAGCGAGTTTCAAGCACGATTGTCATTAGTACAACAGGGGATGGGGAATAAGAGTGCGGGGGTTCAAAAGAGTGATTCTATCCCAGTGCCTGATGTGTGATTTACAGCAGAAGTCACAAGCATAGATTCAGAAATGGTAGATTATGGCACGTTTGTGGGTGTTTAGCTTGTAGCTGAAAATAAGATATAGTCAACCACTTCTCAGCCAATGCTTCAGACGTCTATTGAAAACAAAACCTTTCAATGAACCATCTCCAGAACCAAAATGTAAAAATGAACTCAAAATAAGTTTCAACCTCATTTCACAAAAAATCGGTAATCCATTAATGCCACCAAATATGAATTTTTGTAAGACCAATCTCGGTTTACAGCTTTTCACTTTGATACCGAAAAGGAGTGTACTGTTGCACTGTGAAAATGGCACTTCGTGTGTCATCATACAGATGATTTGTCATGACCATACCCAATACTTTCAATGTTAATTTGATTCAAGGAGACTTATCCCTCTTGTTGGTGGCAGCCAAACGAATGGATTATGCATCTGATTTTCAATCCAAAATCAGTTATGACAAGTCAAATGGCCTTCTCTTGATCATGACTAATCAAACCGCCTCTCTGTTTCCCATGTTGAAAGTATAGAAGATGACACTTCATCAGCTATCATGAGTCACGAAGTGCATTTTTCACAGCGAACTGGTCCTCTTTTTTTTATCAAAGTGAAAGGCTGTAAACCAGAGGCATTGCTGATTGCAGAATATGTTTGGAAGGGATGTGCATGAAACTGTGACAGTGTGGCAGGCATCTGAATATATATGTATTGTCTTGATATTAAGTGGTAATCCTGACATGGTTGATTACTCTATATTTCCATGAGTTATGGCTGTTGGGGTATGATATTTATATTGACAAATGCATAAATTCTTCCCTTATGCCATTGTCAGAGGTAGACATTGACAGTCAGAGTTAATTTCCATCAATAATGCATTACTGGTGGCAAGCCAACTTCAGAATACACTCTAAAAAATTTCAGACAAAATTGGTTTTTTAGATTCAAAATGGTTTTTTGAAAAACCAAATTTCAATGCAAAAAACCAAAATGGATTTTTTTAAAAATCCATTTTGGTTTTGCATTGAAATTTGGTTTTTCAAAAAACCATTTTGAATCTAAAAAACCAATTTTGTCCCGACATTTTTTAGAGTGTAGTGTAAGTGTGATTTGCTGCATAGACAGACTGCATTTTGGTGCCATATATTGATCAGTCCTGGTGAGCTGGGATGAAATATGCTATACTTATATAGATTTATGTAAGCAATATATGTGACTTGCTCTGCTGTTATTGCTTGCACATGATCAGTATTTATGCCTTGTTTATATTGCATACGACAATGGGGTTCTGATAGCCGAGAGTCAACAGTTGCCTCCATGTGTGGGACAGCATATCGGCCTAAAAAAACATAAGCCCTGGGGTCGGGCACAAGCTTAATACCCGATCTCAGTTATAGACCAAACTGGATTAGCAGATTTAGGAATAGATCAATAAGTATGTAGACAGACACCATATTCATCAGCAAAAGCAACAGAGTTTTCAATTTGTATGATGAAAGTGTGCTGAAGAAATTAGTCAGTAATAATTTTTGATGCTCAAGGTACACTCTAAAAAATGTCAGGACAAAATTGGTTTTTTAGATTCAAAATGGTTTTTTGAAAAACCAAATTTCAATGCAAAACCAAAATGGATTTTTAAAAAATTCCATTTTGGTTTTTTGCATTGAAATTTGGTTTTTCAAAAAACCATTTTGAATCTAAAAAACCAATTTTGTCTGAAATTTTTTAGAGTGTATAATATAGGGACGATAATGAATCATGACCTCATGATGAAAGCATACTCATCAAAAAACATTACCAGTAGAAAATGGATGTGGTGCCTATGGAAGATAAAGACCTCACTCTGATAAAACTGCAATTATTATCGACAAGTGTCACATCACAAATGTGGAGTCGCACCTATTGATGTCATGCGCTTTTAGTGAGATGATAAATTCACACTGACAGGGGACATGACATTGACAGTCTTGTATGTATTGTATGTTTGATATACAATGTATTTGCCTTGGATCTCTCTCAGGTGAAGCCTTGAGTACACTTAATCTGTCAGTTCCTAAGCGCTACCCATCTTTAGATCTTTGCGTTTATCCATTTGTATGACGATTGTCATGATCGAGACACTTTTTCACCTAATGTACACAAGGCTTCTGAGTCTGGTATCAAGAGAAACGACTTCGACTCCTGATTCCTTTGGCTTTCTGAAAAACAACTCCGACTCCCCACTCCTACACTGTAGGTCTCCTGAATTATGACTCAAACTCCTGACTCCACTTATCGACATTTTTGCACAGAATTATCACCTGGTTGGCTGTGAATATCACTGTTTACAGTCAAAATATCAGGGGCTATGATATTGTAAAAAATACCACCCTTCAAGGGCGATATCTTTTAACAATGGTTATGACATCACCAGCATTTCAGCTGCCTGATGATGTCACAAACCAAACAAGGGCCAGAATAATGGGATTGTGACGTCATGTCCATTGTTGCTCCATGGTGACGTCACATTTTTGTAATGGCAGAAAATAGTCCCTCTTTATAACTGAAAATTTGAGGTAAAACCAGGTGATAAAAACAAAACAACCACGCGTCAGGGCACTTCGTACAATATCACTCGCTGTTGTGTGAATTAATATCACTCTCACCCTGCGGGCTCGAGTGATATTAATTCACACAACAGCTCATGATATTGTTACTCAGTGACCCTGACTTGGGTTGTTTTGTTATAATATCACATGGTTAAGAGGGGATAAAAAGGTAAGTTTTCATAGGAATAATACATTGATACTTCTTTAGGAAGTTTGTGTAAAGTTTAGAACACATTTCACATTATTGTAAATCATATGTATTATTTTTAGGAGTCAGGAGTCTTCAATTTAATTTTTCGACTCCGACTCCACCTGAAAGTCAAAGTTCGACACCGACTCCATCCGAAAACCTCCAACTTCACAACTACTGACTCCTGACCCTGACTCCAAAGCCCTGAATGTACAGGTATGCTGTACTGTGAAGCTCTTCCAATAGCCTTAGCACTTGCAAATGTGTTAACTTAAAAAGAAGGAGTTGCATCACTTTCAATGAATTACAGTAATCTTGACAATACATGTATATTCTGATCTGTGGATTCATGCATTTTGTCCCCATTTTTATAAAATTGAGAATTTACTGCCACCAGCCGGATCACATGCTGTTTCTTAAAAATCAGTTTCAATAAAAGCAAAATAATATTATGCAAAATGTTCTTGTGTCAACAATTGAATCGGTGTGTGATTGATGTGTGTGTGTTTGACTGAAGTTATATTTTCACTACACAAAATGTTAATTGAAAAGAAATTCGGTAGTTCATAGTCACCTTTTGTCAGAGATATTATACACACATAAATATTTTTCATTCAACATGGTCACACAACCTGTTGCTGTGGCAATCACATTTCAAGTGTGGACTCTGTTGACCTGAGGTACCAAACAGGTGATTATAACAAACAGTCAATGCCAAACAATGCTAAACAAGATAATCCAGCCCGCTATTTTGTAACAGGGCCTCTTGAAACACTATCAGAACATAAGAATATGTGTCAGAGACATGCACTTATTGCCAACGAATATCTTAATTGGAAATTTTAACATCTGTTTGTCGACATGGGACTATCTACTTACTAAACTTTCATTGCAAGGGATGTACTTGGAGAGGGCAAATTAACCATATTGCCCTGTAGATGATAAAATGCAAGGTAAGAGATTGAAATTCTCCCAAAACCATGTCGACACAGAAAACTTTGCCAATTCACCTGGCAATTTTGAAACCCTTTAATTCAGTATCAAAGAAATCTGAAGGTGTACTTTTGCATAGATATAGCCAACAATGACTACATAGACAGTTCTGCATGGTGTTATGTTGCTGACGACAATTAGATTTATAGTAATTTGGCTTTTTTTAAGACATGTGCTTCTCTCAAGACATTGTTATGATCAAACAGGAAGTGCAACAACAGTGCCACCTTACCTACCCATGATTCAAGTCCATTTTCAATCCTCTTGTTATAGTTCTAGAATTTTTACAGGCACAATATAAATTTATAGTAAAATAGTCTTGCAGACCAGAACAGATTGCCTGCTTCTGGTCCATAGGACCAGTCATGAGGCAGTCCATTATGGAGGTGGTCCGGTATACCAAAACATACTGGTTTCTGATTTACACCTGATTTTTCATTAAACATCATCAGAAAAAGAAAGGTTTGAAAACGAAGAATTTTTTTCTCTTCTTCTTTTCACGTTTTATCCAATTTTGAAGCACTGGATCATACTGGTAGAGACAACCTCTGGACCACTTTTTGGAACTGAGCGCGGTCCAGTAATGAAAAGAGGGTGGTACTGGACCGTACCAGTTCAAAGCGGGCCGGTCCACAACAATATAGTCAAATCATCAACAGGAAAAACACTATAATATACGATGCCGAAGATCTTCAAACCCACCTCCTCTCATGCTTTTGGAGCCTTTTGTATTTGCAGCCACTATTGGCACAACAGATTTGGCTCAGTGAGACCTAGACTCCCCTATAGATTAGACTGCCATCACCAGAATAGATCAGAGGCTGGCTCAAAGCGATTGTTGGCAGTTTGTCACCGTGACAAACATCGCAATGTCTGTAGGGTGCTGAGTGCAGAGTTGTGCTGGAACGGGGATTTCAGAACAAAGGGACCGTTTAGTGTCTTTAAAATCATTCAGAGAAGTTGAGAGAAACCCGCAGAGAATTAGTGTGTGGTAATTCAAAAGAGAGATTTTCCTAGTGTCTCATGTTTGAGTAAGAGAAAGCCTTCCGTAAGAACAGCACGTGAACATAAATAAACTCCAAAGTAAAGTACCAACTTTGTGGGTTCTTTGTAATTTAGAAAACATTTTTTTCTTTATTTTTCGGTTCATTGCCTTTCATGGCAGTTTTAATACAAACCTGTGTAAACGAGCAATCCCATTGCCAGCTACTTAAAACTTGTCAGCTGAGAGGGGTCCTGAAGCTTCCTAGTTACTCACAACTTCCAACTCACAGCTAGGAGTAGTTCTAAGTGCCGTCTAGACACTCACAACTTTCAACTCACCAGCTCAAAGTGACTCTGCTTGCCATCTCAATGCTCATTGCTTTCAACTCACCAGCTAAGAGTGGATCTGCTTGCCATCTAGGCACTCATTACTTTCACCTCACCAGCTAAGAGTGATTCAGGGGTTGCTACTTTCAACTTGCCAGCTGGGAAAGGTTTTAGTTGCTCAAACTGCACAACTTGTATCAATCAGATTATGCAAAATACTTTGTAGCAAGTTTGCAGAGAGAAAAAATTTTGTAAAGTTTGGTGCCATTTTGCACTATACTTGCAAGGACTCAGCACCCCAAGATTGCAGACCTGCTTTCCTTGCAAATTAAGCAATGAAATCTCCAATTGGAGAAACTTTGTACATTTATCTGATCATCATTGACTTCAAATAAACAAACATCCAGGCCAACTTGTTAATAATAGTAACTGTTTGGTAGCATTTATTGTAACAAACAGAATTCCTATGCACCATACAACTATTAAAACTGTGGAGGCGGAGCAAATAGCAGTCTGATAGCTAGCGTGTTACAGTTGCATGTTGGTTCACAGAGATCGCATGATAACATGTTCCATTAAAGTGTAATACTATAATCTTGTGGATAGGTTCGTCTAAGCCTTTCATTGGCACGATGCTTCCTATCTGCAGCAAAATTGTATTGATGTGCCAGAAGCCTGTTTTTTGTTTTGCCATGGAAAACCAATTGCAAAAACTATTTTGAAATTTGTTTTGTGTGCGCCGGGAAGTGACCTTTCAATCATTATGACTAGACATTTGATCAGTATATCAATGGTGTTGCATCAGGGCGCAGTGGGCAAGATGTCCCCTTTTAACACAAAAAAATCACAATTAGGCATTTAAACCTTCAATTAGCAAGTATAGACTCCATATATTGATGCTGCATGAATCAAAATTTTGTTGGGCCAATTGTATTTGCCCTGTTTTGGCTCGCGGCCCCTGTCATCCTTATTTCTTTCTGGTACCTCTGATCAATATAGCATTCTTTTGATTATATCATAAATTATATAGTGTTGCAAATACTTGGACGGTAACATTCTCACAAGTCAGAGTCTGTCACTGCAAGCTGCACAGGGAGCATGAGAGGCTCTGACATTGTGAGAATGGGACGATTATAACGTTTATTCACTACAAAGTTAGAAAGAGCCAGTCTGATGTGAAGATGGCCAAATTGCAGTCAAAACACCAGTACCAATGTCTATATTATAAGCAGGTTCTTCAGAAAGAGCCCATGTGTTTTAATTAGGGGAGATTTAAGATAGATCATACTTCATGGAACACTGTTTTACTGCTGATGCATCTCATAATTTAAGTATTGTGTTATCATTCTCACCCAAAAGCATGTCTGAAGCTTGCTAATCAAATTACGGAACATTACACACTTTAGCGGTATCAATAATGCAGACGTATTGCAGGCAACATTTTTTTTAAAAAGCTTGATTGCCATTTTGCTGCTATCCTGCCACACAAATGTAATTGTTACTTTGGGTCGTATTTAAAGACACAATGGATAATTTTTTTGTCTCATTGCATTGGTGTCACAAATTTGGCAAAACTTTCCAAACGTTTTTAATACACGATGTGGTACCAAAAAAAGACATTTTCTGTGAATGCACCTTTAATCACAAGCCACAAAATTAGAGGCTTAAATTTTTTAATGTATACTTTCTCTTTATCGTTATTCTTCACAATTTGCTTGTGAACTAAGGACCTCAGAGGTGTTTTTCCTATACAAAAACAGATATACAAAAATAAAAAGAGCAGAATAGAAAAATGAAAACATGATGTGCAATCAGTGAAGCGAAATACAGGACAGACACATAAAGAGGCAAAATTGATTTGTCTGCAGTTTTAAGCGTTACACATCGATGACATTATGACAGTTATGTTCCCCAAGGATGAAAAATATACTAAGAAGCATGAAATCAATGTTTGAACTACAGAAATTGACTCAAGAGTAGAGTCTATTTGTAAAATACACAGCTCATGGTATTTCAGTGTTATATGGCAAGGTCTCATTTTCGAATATTGAAACCGATGTTTTAAACCATCTCAAATCTCATTATTCAATCTCTACCCCAGTCTCAAAATAAACTTATATCCTCAGTTCCATTCCAATCCTTGGCTCTCAAGCAGGAGACTCCAATACATAATTCACTGGAGCTCCGTTGTATTCTGAATTTCTGATCATTGGGTATTTTTGTCTTAAGATTACACAGATCAGATGGACTAATGTATTGATTAGGAATGAGATTTCTCTCCCGGGAGCCAAATGAACTGCTCACTGCACTACAGACCATGGGTTCATGGAGATATGATGTCTCAGGCAAAATATGCTTATCTTGTCATTCTCGTTGTCTCCGAATTTTCTTCAATTCTGCATGATATGTGCTAGTTATATCCCGCGTTTGAGGGAATATGTGATATATCCGAGGCGTCAGCCGAGGATTATCACATATTCACGAAAACAAGGGATATAACTGACTTATACCTCAAACAAAACAAAATAAAACAAAAACTTAAAGAGATTTAAAAAAGAAAATAAAACAAGAAGGATTTGAGAGAAAAAGAAAACAGCTACAAACAATTTGTCATGTGGGATTAATTTAATAACATGAAAGCCTAGATCTGAAAAGAATCACGTTTTATATACTGAAAATTCTTTGAATAAAAGAAATTAAAAAAAAAAACGTAAAAGGTGGAAAAAATGCAGGAAAAATTTGATGAAAAAAAAGTGAAAAGAAATATTTGGGGGAAAAATGGCTACAAATTTTGGGGGAAAATGTCTGTGAAAAAAAAAATTGGAAAAGAATTGAGGGAGGGGAATGGAAAAAAAAAGTCTAGGCCTATAAAGAAAAAGATTAGAACAAATAATTTTGGGGGAGGCGAATTGGGGAAAAAAATATATGGGGAAAATTGTAGGCAAAAGATAAATTGTGGACAAAAAATAAAAAATAAAAACCCAGAAGAATATATGCATTTGGATTGTTAGGTTGCAACCATCAGATGAGAAAGGGGGGTTGGAGTTTTAATAGACACGAAATTATTTATTTCATGGAAACTGCAGCAGTAATTGGGATGGATGGATGATTGGGGCTTTACGTCCTGTATTTATGCACTTGGTAGGCTAACTAGGACAGGAGGAGGACACAGCAATGAGACGAAGGATCATTGAAACAGCCGTCCGACATAGGCCCAGGTGAGCCAGCAAGAGTTGGATTTGAACCCTTGACCCAGCAATTGCTAGCCCAGCACTCAGCAGTAATTGGGCCCATTTATTTTGAGTGTATGACATCAAATATTTGTTTCTAAATCAAACAAAATACCTCCACCACTTATTTCAAGACTACTCAAAAGGAATTAATACCAAAACTAAACAGACAAGGAATTATTCATTTTAAAAAAAGACAACTTCAAAGCTTCCTCCCCCTCCCTGAGATCTAATATGGTTGACCCCTTAGTTGTGTTATTGACATTAGAACCTAATTGTGGTCAAATTAAAGGATTAACAGTTTTGTCGTAGGTGTTCCGTTTTTATAATACTTTTGTTTTATTTTTGTTGAACTTTTGTTGGTAATTCACTGTTTGGTACAGTTTTGCTGTATTTGTTATGAGCTTTGTTAAACAATGAGGCTTATATATCCTATATACTCCCATGGGCGTATAAGTGAACAACAAAGAATATATGATATATACCAGCCAAATACAGGCTTCTGATTGGCTGATGGCTCATAGGTATGGTATAACGAACATTATAATTCAACGCCCAAAGCTGAATGAACTTCTTACACATCAGTGTATAAATTGAAGCCGATTGTCCATCTTGGCACAAATCTAATAACATACTGAAGTAACTGAATACCTCCAGCATAATTGTGACATTTAGAGCAGGGACTTGGAATTTCTGGAAAAATGCATCGAGAATTTCAGGAAATGTATTTTTTGGACAACAGCGATATGTCAAAGATGGACTCCAGACAAATTTTGTTCAGCAAGAGAAAATTATTAATAATACTTAAAACGTGCGCAACTATTGCATACATGTACTTGGGTTTAACTCACTTTCAGATGTTCCACTGGCATACATTTCGATACACTCTCAATATTTGAAGGTAAAAGGGGCATAACAGTTGAAAACCGATGCTCAATTGAGACAACAAAATGTTTAACACATGAGAGGAATCGATTTGTCAAACAGGAATCTATTTATAACCATAAAAATCAGCAAATTGGTTAATTCAATTTGTGTTGCTTTGATTAGAATATCGCTCCATGGCAGATTTGATGAACTGCATTGCGTGAAATCAATCCTTTGTTGAGTTTGCAGGAGCCCCTTTGAATCTAATATTAAATCAACAATATATTTAATTGAATTACAAATCTTTTTGTCTTGATTCAATTCTGCCCATATTCCATTCATGTTATTTAACTCTTATATTTCAAGCAACCATCCATCAAATAATCGATGTTTCAATTTGAAATGGAACTGATATTGAAGTGGCATCGTTTTGAAATAAACATGCTGACTGGAAAGTTACTATGGATGCTATCAATTTCTATCTTCACATATCTACATGTATTCTTCATGATGTAATGATGGCAGATTGCAATTATTTAAGGATTTTATTATTTAATAGAAGTAATATATTACTGCTAGTATATTACTTCTAGTACTCATAAAAGATGCCGTAGAGACCAATTTCAATGACGAGGGAGTCAGTGCTATATTGAACATGGACAAAATTATTGACCTTCATGTTCAACTTCATTTTTTTGTGCTCTTTAGAAATCCAAAAAGGCTTCAGAATTTAGCCTGACTGGCTTAATGAGATAACGTAAAACTTAACTCCAGCTAAAATTATACTTCACAACAATTTTCCCAAATCCTGTTCTGTCCCACTCACTGACTCAGGCTCTCCTCGTATTTATGCGTTTGCCTTGGACCTCAAGTAAAGTGCCTCCCTGCTGGAGTACATGCTTTATAATGCCATCAAGCGCCATGGGACAAAACCTTTCTGCAAATTTGATTTGTGTCTTCAGAAATGTCAGATATTCAATGGTGTTACCAGTCTATTTCTACTCTATGTAGTACCCATGCTACTGTTGTACTTCTATTATTTATTCAGCACAGAGAGCAGAGCTTTTCAATTCTGCAAGGTAACATGGCCATTTGGATGATCAAAGTATGCATTATTATCTATGATGCTTTCTTTTACTGCTTCTTCACATTGACAGATCAATGACTTTTAACGGATGAAAACAATTAAGTTGGGCCATCTCAACCAAAGTGTTCAGTCAAAAGTATCCACCTGGCTTTGTCTGTACATCTTCCCTGGTGGCAATAACAGTTAATTAGTTGTCTAGTTTTATAAAGAAATTTCTGCACAGACATGTTTTGCCAAAAGAAACAAAATCTCCACGCACCCATGGTCTGTGATGCAACGAGCACTTCATTTGGCTCCTGAGAGAGAAATCCTATTCCTAATCAATACATTTGTCCATGTGATCTGTGTTTTGTTGCGACAAGGAATGGTGATAATGGAGTATACAGTGAAGCTCATAGAAATAATGAAGCTTATTGTTCAGTATGAGAGCTGTTGAGCGTTGAATGATAAATGGAGAGGAAGGGTTTGTGTTGATATAAATATGAGAGGACAAGCGTATATCTGAATGAGCTGCTGCAGAAACAAGGAATTTGAGTAAATTGGAAAAATTGTATGTGTTGTTTAAAGGATCTATCAGTGCAAATTGTTGTTTAAAGGATCAATCAGTGCGAATTGTTTTTTTTTTTCTAATGGATGAAGAGAGATGCGTTCCATTGAATATACAATAAAACAAAAATTGATAACTGAGTTGGTTGGTCAACATGGCAGTTAAACCATAGGTTGTAGGCCTACATATATATAGGTAAAAAATACCTTAAAATGTAACTATGAACAGTTAATTTTTGATGTACAACGACAAGCTCGAATGCCAATGAATAGTAAGCCGAGAAAATACTTTTTGTTTGCTGATATGCGGCTGCATATTCGAAGGGCATCTGTTGCACATGGGGAATCTGGGGATAAAGACAAGAAGAAAGAGACAGAAAGGAACTTTGCCTTTCTAAGGAACAAGACGTTCATGGCAAGGAATAAATCTAGATGGTCAATACCTGACTGACAAGGTCAGCATTCTTTGGAAAGGAAGCATGGAGGTCCTAGAGTCAAGGGAACTTTCCTGCGGCAATGGAGGGCCATTAGATTGACACAGGCACGGCAAACAACAAGGGAGAGAGAGCGAGAGTATGCAACTTTAGTACCTGTGATTCGAGACATACACAAAAGACAGGTCAACACGTGCTGTATAGAAGGCATGTTCTACATTCTGCCTAGATCTTTGAAAGGTTTGCAGATACAAGCAACCACGACAGTGACCTGCTGCTTGTCACAAAGGCAGTAGTTGAATGAATAAGTTGGCGGACTAACTGGTCTATTCTGATGGCAGTCTATAGACTCTAATATAGAGCCGAATGTAGATCACAAACAGACAAATCTGTTATGCAAATAGTTCCCACAGAAAGAGCAGTCCCAAGGGAAGCAAGTGAGTTTAAAGCTCTTTGAAGTAGTGATTTTCTTATTCATCCCTGGGTATTCATCTGCTCTTGTTGAAATTCTTTAGCATGGTGCAGAAAAAGTCTATTGCCTGTTGTACAAACAGATAAATGAAACAAAAGTGCTTCAGTTCAGGACTATAGTGCAAAGACAGCATATTATAGGAGGACTAACGCCTGCCTAACTAAACATGAATCGATAGAAACAAAGAGCCATTCAAATAATCTACTCAGGCATTGACTGTCATGTTCAATATTGCATCATACTGATTGCCTTGGGGCCCCTCTCAAGTGTAGCCTTGTGTCCAACTTTGCTGTCTGTACCTGTCTTCTCAAATGGCCATGACAGCTCCGTAGACCATATAGCTTTTCTCTGTAAAATTGGCTAACTCTGCTTGATATTTCCTGAGTTGTCAAAGAAACGAAATTGTTAAATGATTGGTAACTGCTTAGTTTGCATGTGGGTAGATAAAATACTATTGTGGATTAATATGCCAATACACCACTGGAAGCAGATCAGTTGCATGGGGATAAAGACAAAAGCGGGAGACGGAAAGTAAATTTGCTGTTCAGAGGAACATGAAGTTTGTGGCCAGGAATAAATGTGGACGGTCAATATCTGAATGACAATGTCAGCATTCTTTGGATTGGAAGCAGGAGGTCCTCAAGTCAAGGGAACTGTCCTGTGGCAGTGGAGGGCCATTAGATTGACACAGGCATGGCAAACAACGAGAGAGAGAGAGCAAGAGTATGCAACTTCAGTACCTGTAATTTGAGACGTACACAAAGACAGGTCAACACGTGCTGTAAAAAAGGCACGTTCTGCATTTCTGCCTGGGTCTTTGAAAGGTTTGCAGATACAAACAACCATGACAGTGATCTACTGCTTGTCACAAAGGCAGTAGTTCATTCAATAGGTTAGGCTGACCAACTGGTCTATTCTGATGGCAGTCTATAGACTATATATAGTATACAGCCAAATGTAGATCACAAACAGACAAATCTGTTAAGCAAATAGTTCCAGGGGAAAAAGGAGTCCCAAGGGAAGCAAGTGATTTTGAAGCCCTTTGACGTAGTGATTGTCTCATTCATCCCTGGGTATTCATCTACTCTTGTTGAAAACCTTTAGCCTTGTGTTAATGAAGTGGGTTGCTTGATGTACAAACAGATGTATGATACAAAGGTGCCTTTGTTGAACAAATTTTAGACCTCGTCCAACTCAACAACCTCTTCCTTCCTTCACTGTTTTTGGTGTCCATAATAAATTATTCTGTCTTCTGTAAGTTGTGATTGAAATTATACATTGACAAAGAAAAGGTTTAGAATTTGATTCCACGTCTTCCAGTATTGAATGAAACAAGATAAAATTTTGGCACTCTCCTTATAATTATCTTGAGACAGTTTTATGCAAAACTCCTAATAACCAGTCATGGCAACTAAGTCATCCTGTGGCCGAGTCCTGGATATTAACTTGATAAATTCAGAAGAGGCCCTATCTTCTAGGGATGCAAAAAATGTAGCATGCAGTTCTGTGTAAATCGATCTGTAGCTTGCATGGGTAAAAGGCAGGGGAAGACTGAAAGGGGCCATATTGCAATTGCAAGAAGTACATGTTCAGGAATAAATCCAGGGTTGTCCATATGTGATTTTTTATGGAAGAGAATAACGAAATTATATAATACGTCAAGACAAGCTGAAATTATCTTTAATTTATTTTTCAACTTTGCTGACACATCCTCTGCTATGTTACAGAGAAGAGGTATCGAATCTATAGAGCGATCATGGCCATTTGAGAAGACAGGTACAGGCAGCCAAGTTGGACCCAAGGCTACACTGGAAAGGGGCCCAAGGCAATCGGTATGATGCCATATTGAACATGGCAGTCAATGCCTGCGTAGGTTATTCGAATGGCTGTGTGATATCATCGATTCACATTTTGCCATGCAGGTGTTAATCTTTTTATGATATGCTGCCTGTGTGTTACAGTCATTCTAAGGATATGCTGCCTTTTCTCTCTTATATCACCCATCCATTCCTTCCACATTTCATGACTGTCCTGCTCCTTCCAGTGTATGAATATGGAGGATGTCAACACTCCCTATCTGTCCATTAATCCAGTTAGGTCCCTCAGTGAGATCCAGTGGCGGACCTGATGCCTGCTGCAGTGAACTGTAGAGTTTGTTTTCAATCTGTATTTAGCCTCCCATGCAAGGAGACGATTGGTAACATTGGTATCCTGATGTTGCTTTGTAAGTTTTGTTTTGTTTGTTTGTTTATGTTTTACGCCTCTGCAGCACCTTAGTGGGCTATATCGAGGCAGGCGATCGCCGTATGATGATGAGATGATGAGAAGACTGTGAGTCTGGTACATGCCCCATTAATTCAGGGATGCCCAGGGTCTTTCAGTTGCCCCAGCATAGAACACTGGATACAACCCGCCTCCATTTAATGTCCCATGGGCTCGGACTAAAGTGAGTTCCCGGGTTGAGATTTGAACCCACGCCCTCAAAGCCAGTTGACAAGCGCACTTACCAATTAGGCCATGGGGGAACTTTGCTTTGTAAGTAAATATAAACAAAGCACTGTTATCCATGTGTTTTGTGTCATCCCAAATCATGGTTTTGGGTGGTTTATTACTATTCTGTTACTTCCTTTAAAATTACTTAAGTTTCTGACATGCCAAAGATGTTAATTTGATCATGCATCAGCAAGAATGAGACCAATGTTTGAGTGTAAGTTTATGTATGTACATTTATTGTATACATGTTTTAATGATCTGCAATACCTCTTGTTTTTGAGGAGCAATGTTCTGCGATCATAATGTAGATGTAAACATGAAAAATTGTCAAGACAACCATAGTTTGCTGAAGGAACCAGATCTCCTTGCACCCATGGTCCGTGATGCAACGAGCACTTCATTTGGCTCCTGAGAGAGAAATCCCATTCCTAATCAATACATTTGTCCATGTGATCTGTGTTTTGTTGGGATGAGGAATGGCGATGATGGAGTATACAGTGAATCTCATGGAAATAATTAAGCTTAATGTTCAGTCTCAGAGCTGTAGAAGGATAAATTGCGGGGAAAGATTTAAGTGTGTATGGAAACTTAGAGAGGATGAGTTTCAATCTGAGATGAGCTGCTGTTGAAACATGTTATTAGAGAGAATTGGAAAAAAATTAAAAGTGTTCTGAAACATTTTAATATTCATAGTGCTTTAGAGGATCTGTCATTTGAGAACTAAAGGCAGGAATTAAAACAGCTTTCATTTCAAAAACATACAAAAGTTGCTTGGCCACTCAGCTTGACTGAACATTGATATTTGAGTGGTTGAACAACCAAAATTGGTGAATGATTAGATTTCATGACCTCACCAGTGATTCTCAACTCATCACCTGCAGTGTCTAGAGAGTGTCCTGTGTTGGCATATATACATTTTTTGACAAGGACAATGCATCCGCAGAATAATTTCAATTATTGAGCTTAAATTCTAGTCTAACCTAGAACTCAAATCTAGTTTATTTACACATGATCAAACCACACTACAAACAAATAAGCTCCAAGGACATGCAGTCAGGATGGCAAAGTGTAGAAATGGGTGACGAACGTCCAGCATTCAGCTTTCTCTTTCGTCAATGCACTTTAGTTTGAATTCTTTTATGAAGGTTTAAAACATATCCTGCTTTTAGAGCAATACATGATATGCTCCAGACCAACTGAGATTATTGTTTAACTTCACTGACACACCCTCAGCTATCTAGTCTACGGAGCCCTCATGGCCATTTTGGAAGACAGGTAGAGATGGCAAAGTTGGACCCAAGGCTACACTTGAGAGGGGCCCAAGGCAATCAGTATGATGCCATATTGAACATGACAGTCAATGTCGGTGCAGGTTATTTGAAAGGCTGTCTAATTTCATTGATTCACATTTAGTTAGGCAGGCGTTAGTCGTTCTATGATATGAGCACTGTCTTCATAGTGTTCTTGTCATATGCTGCCGTTGCATTATAGTCATATACTGAAGCACTTTTGTATCATTCGTCTGTTTGTACATCAGGCAATAGACTTTATCTGCACCAGGCTAGAGGTTTTCAACAAGAGTAGATAAATACCCAGGGATGAATAAGACAATCACTACTTCAAAGGGCTTCAAAATCACTTGCTTCCCTTGGGACTCCTTTTTCCGCAGGAACTATTTGCATAACAGATTTGTCTGTTTGTGATCTACATTCGGCTGTATATTATATAGAGTCTATAGACTGCCATCAGAATATACTAGTTAGTCAGCCGGATCTATTCAATGAATTGCAGCCTCTGTGACAAGCAGTAGGTCTCTGTCGTGGTTGTTTGCATCCGCAAACCTTTCAAAGATCTAGGCAGAAATGCAGAACGTGCCTTCTATACAGCACGTGTTGACCTGTCTTTTGTGTATGTCTCGAATTACAGGTACTGAAGTTGCATACTCTCTCTCTCTCTCCCTCATTGTTTGCCGTGCCTGTGTCAATCTAATGGCCCTCCACTGCCACAGGACAGTTCCCTTGACTTGAGGACCTCCTGCTTCCTTTCCAAAGAATGCTGACCTTGTCAGCCAGATATTGACCGTCTACATTTATTCCTGGCCATGAACTTCATGTTTCTCAGAAGAGCAAAGTTCCTTTCTATCTCTTTCTTCTTGTCTTTATCCATCAATGCAACGCATCTACTTCCTACATCCAGTGGTGTATTAGCATATTAATCCAAAATGGTATTTCACCTACCCACATACAAAGGAAACAGTTACCAATAATTTACCAATTTTTTTTTTTATTGACAACTGATGAAATATCATGCCGAGTTAGCCGATTTTTTCAATGGAACCCATCCTGTCTAACTACATGCCTAAGAAAACAAAATACTCTTAGTACATCTTTGGTGATTCTCAATGACATATTCTCCATGCAAACTACCATACAAAAATGAAAATTGCTTCAGGACACATTCAATCATTCGATTATTTTATCTCAAATTCCATGTTTCAATCTCAGTTCATTTCAGATCTTAGCTCATCCTCTCTCAATTTATATACACACTAAAATCCTTCCTCTCAATTTACCCCTCTACAGCCCTCAGACTGAACATTAAGCTTCATTATTTCCATGAAGCCCCATTGTATACTCCATCATCAACATTCCTTATCCCAACAAAACACAGATCACATGGACAAATGTATTGATTAGGAATAGGATTTCTCTCTCAGGAGCCAAAAGAAGTGCTCGTTGCATCACATACCATGAGTGCAAGGAGATTTGGTTCCTTCAGCAAAAGGTGGTTATCTC
Source organism: Platynereis dumerilii (assembly GCA_026936325.1). Classification (NCBI taxonomy): domain Eukaryota; kingdom Metazoa; phylum Annelida; class Polychaeta; order Phyllodocida; family Nereididae; genus Platynereis; species Platynereis dumerilii. Next base: position 27,487,304 of record JAPTHN010000013.1, read on the forward strand.
GACATTTTCTTCTTTGTTTACATCTACACTGTACCTTTCGATCACTTTGCTCAATGAAGATAAGAAGAAGTATATTGGTTCATTAAAATGTTTACATAACTTAAACTGAATTATCAGTCTCACTGTTGCTGATGCATGGTCAAATTAGCATCTTGGCATACCAAAAATAAAGTGATTTAAAAGGAAGTACCAGCATAGTAATAAACAACTCAGAACCATGATTTGGGACAACATGAAACTTATGGATAATAGTGCTTGTTTATAATATATACATACAGTACCCACAAAAGACTCAGGGATACCAATGTCAACAATCGTCTCCTTGCATGGGGGGCTAAATACAGTTGCAAACAAACTCTACAATTTGCTGCAGCTACCATCAGGTCTACAACCAGATCTCACTGAGGGACCCAACAGGATTAATGGACTCATAGGGAGTGTTGATATCCTCTATATTCATACACCAGGAAGAGCAGGGCAGTCATGAAATGTGGAAGAATCGGGGATGGGTGATATAAGAGAGGAAAGGCAGCATATCATGGGACGACTATAACACGCAGGCAGCATATCATAGGAACACTAACGCCTGCCTGGCAAAATGTGAATCGATGATATCAGACCATTCGAATAACCTGCACAGGCATTGACTGCCATGTTCAATATGGCATCATACAGATCGCCTTGGGCCCCTCTCAAGTGTAGCCTTGGGCCCAAATTTGCTGTCTGTACCTGTCTTCTCAAATGGCCATGACAGCTTTGTAGATTAGATACCTTTCCTCTTCAACATAGCAGAGGGTGTGTCAGCAAAGTGGAAAATTTATCTCAGCTTGTCTTGTATGTCTATGAATGATTTTTATTGACATAATGAATGGTCTGAAAATAGCAAAACTTTGATAAATTGTGCTGCAGTGAGGGTATGAGTTGGAAAACTGAAACTCAAAGCCTACATTCTCTTTTAACTGTTTCAACTGTCCTGTCACACTGTATGAGCATTTCCTCGATAATATAATAATTTTGTGTTAATCCTTCAGCTTTGCAAAACATCAGATGGTAACTTTCACAATTCAGACTTCATTATAATTCAATAAAGTCTCTAAATCACACTGAGTCATTTTTCGTTTTACATTATATACGCATGTGTTGCATATTGGCATAATTACACACTATTTTTTTGTGTCTGTGGTTGCTGCACAGTCTGTGTTTTTGTGCCGGTGTCAATATAATGGTCTGTCACATAAATCCACAAAGTTGAAATGCTTGTCTTCTTTACAAAGAATGCTGGCCTTTTCAGTCACATACTGACAATCCTGGATTTATTCCTGAGCATGAATTTCTTACAAATGCAGTATGGCCCCTTTCAGTCTTTCTCTGGCCTTTACCCATGCAAGCAACAGATCCATTTCCATTGAACTGCTGCAACATTTTTTGGACATCCTGAAGAATTTATATCAATTCTCTCTTCTTCTTTTTTGTACAGTCAACTTCTTGTATTTTTGCAGAGTGTCTTATCCATATGGGTTTCTTTGCTTTGTTTTTATGGTGTGAGGTACAGACAGACAGAGAAGAGAAGAAGAGAGAGAGAGAGAAGGAAAAGAGAAGAGGAGAGAAGAGAAGAGAAGAGAAGAGAAGAGAAGAGAAGAGAAGAGAAGAGAAGAGAAGAGAAGAGAAGAGAAGAGAAGAGAAGAGAAGAGAAGAGAAGAGAAAGAGGCAGAGGCAGAGGCAGAGGCAGAGGCAGAGGCAGAGGCAGAGGCAGAGGCAGAGGCAGAGGCAGAGGCAGAGGCAGAGACAGAGACAGAGACAGAGGAAGAGAAGAGAATAGACTTTTCTATATTGACTTTAAATAAATATATGCACTGACATATTATACTCACACATTGGAGAATTGATGTGCCTTTCTTCCAAGCATGGTTTGCTGCATACTGCGTAATGTGTTTTTTTGGTGTCAGTGTCAATAATAATGGCCTGTCACAGACTCATGAATCCCCAAAGTTGAAATGCTTGTCTTCTTTACAAAGAATGCTGGCCTTGTCAGTCAGATACTGACAACCCTGGATTTATTCCTGAGCATGAATTTCTTACAAATGCAGTATGGCCCCTTATGGTCTTTCTCTGGCCTTTACCCATGCAAGCAACAGATCCATTTCCATTGAACTGCTACAGCATTTTTTGGACATCCTGAAGAATTTATATCAAATCCTTCTTTTTTTTTTGTACAGTCAACTTCTTGTTCTTTTCCAGTGCGTCTTATCATATGGTTCCATATGGGTTTCGTTGCTTTGTTTTTGTGGTGTGAGATACAGACAGACAGACAAGAGAAGAAGAGAGAGAGAAGGAGAAGAGAAGGAAGAGGAGGAAGAGAAAAGAGGGGGAGAGAAGGAAGAGAAGAAAGAGAAGGAGGAGAGAAGGAAGAGAGAGACGGAGAGAAACAGTGAGAGACAGAGAGAGACAGTGACAGACAAAGAGAGAGACAAAGAAAGAGACAAAGCGAGAGACAGAGAGAGACAAAGAGAGGGACAGACAGAGAGAAAGCAAAGACAGTGACAGAGACAGACAGACAGACAGACAGACAGACAGAGAAGGACAGAGACAGCAAGGCAGAGAAATATCTATTCAATCAAGGACCAAAAGTTATCACAATGATCTATGAATAAATTTCAAATCTATAGTCAGCAGACACAAGTGTGAGAAAGAATCATTTCAAGTCACCCCGATTTACAGTACGATACTAAGAAGCAAGCAAATATCCTTCCATTTGTGTAGCATTTATAGATTGAAAAGGCATTCACCTCCCAAATTGTGTGAGTGCAACCCAATTGCGAAAGGCAAACAACTAACTGTTGCATGATTATGCCATGATTGGTATCTTGACAGCTTGCCAGATTAGACAGATTCAGTTATCATCGAATAAAAGAGCAGTCGCCACATTTATCGTTCGATCGATAATTTTCAGTGGAACTAACAATGCTCACATTATTCCAGTTGTATTGGTGCTGCTCATGGTACTTCATGGCTGATATCAGTGATCTGATACTACCAGACAGATCTAAATGTGATCAACTTCATTTATTTATTATTATTTATTATACAGCATTTATATAGTGCCATAATCACAGATAGTCTGTGCTCTATGGCACTTTACAATGTATATTATGTACAATTCACTGTGGACAGTTCAGTATTCAATCTTCTGTGCCTCAGGAATCAGGGCCAGTTGTCATCCATGCTTGTTCTGAGGTCCTATGCTATCCATGCATTCTTGTGTGGAGTCTGGCTGGAGGTGTTGCTGCTCATACCTGACAGGAGGGTAACCCCTGCCTACACAAGTGGCCACCCTCCCCGGCCACAGCCACAACCAACTCACTCCAATTGAGTTCCAGGACCGGGGTTCGAACCCGCGTCCTCAAGTGCCAGTGGATTCGCAGTCAAGCGCTCTAACCATTAGGCTATGGGAACTCTAACTTCAGGTATCAACTCATTTACTTATGCAAAGAAAGAAAGAATTGGGTAAATTGTACCAACATTTCAAAATAGTCCGAACAACCCTGACCTTGGAGACAAAACATTATAGGACCTTGTTTTAGGCACGAATTAGTAGGAATAAGTATAATTAGTAATAATGTAAATTTATGCAAAATTATTATCGTGATTATAGCATAATTTCGTCGCTTATTGGATTTGGCCTTTTTCGCCTGACCACCCCTACTGTCTGAGCTTCCTTCTGATACCCCTGACCTGACAATTATTATCATCTAATAACTGATTGAAAGCAATATTTCTTTGTTAATAATAATCCAAAGAATTGCTGTGAAACTAAAATGGTGAAAGGTTTTATTGATTTAAATCAATAGACCGTCAATCCTTTGTTGAATGGCACAAAATCAATTAATTTCATGTCGATTGTCATATTTGCTTAAGGAAATTACTTTTGCACGGTCGTAAAATTCTTTAAAAAACTACTTCTCGAAGTATACACAATGGTTCCTCTACTGGACGTGGACAGATGGACAGATGATTGGTGCTCTATGTCGTGCATTTATGCATCCTGTATTTTTGCATATCGCAGAACAATATGGAAATGGGGAGGAAACAGCAATGAAGCAAAGGATGATGGAAACAGTTGTTTAACATATATCCAGGTGACCCGGCCAGAGCATAAATTTAACCTGGGACCCTACGATCAATTGGAAGACCAGAGAGCTACAAAAAGAGCTGACCTCGCTCTCCTAGCTGGACATGGTCGCTCGATGGCAGACCATGAATTATTAAGAGAATGGCCATCATAACTTGAGCATAATTATATTTCAGAACAATTTTCCTAAGTGCTGTTCTGTCCCACTCAGGCTGTTCTCATATTTATGCGTTTGCCTTGGACCTCAAGTAAAGTGCCTCCCTGCTGGAGTACATGCTTTATAATGCCATTAGGTACCCAGGGACAAAACCTTCCAGCACAATTTGATTTATGTCTTTGAAAATTTCAGATGTTTACCTGTTTTTATTGGTATACGTTGGAATCTACAAAGACCATAATATTTGGTCCCAGTTGCCACTTTGCTGATTGCATGGCGAGTTTGTATTTTTTTGACAAATTTCTTGACAAATTTATACCAATAAATATTTTTGCACCTCGTTCAGTCCAGTTTATTTTCTTATTGCTTTTTTATTTTTGTATGGACAATTACTGGACATAGAAACAGTACGGCCCCCCCCCCCTAGACCACTGAGATTAATAATGGTATTTTGAAGAAAATATGCGGTGACGCAGGCCTGCGAATACCGAAACATGTCCGGGCCCCCCCTAGATGACCCGGTCTGGATCCGCCACTGCAACCTCAACATAGACCACCTTGTTGTGTGGCTTTTACAGTCAACTGGTGGAGCAATTGAGTGAAAATTGCACAAACACTCATTTTCGTGTCTCAAAGGGTCACAGCAGCCAGTCAAGGGCTTCTTCGATTTGAAAGCAAAAACAATTTGGTTCTTGTAATGCATACGGGCCATTAAAGCCAAATTTTACATGGTTTTTATCAGCGAATTATAGTAGGCTTTGGATTAATTCATTTGTTCTCCAGGTATGTTGTACAATGTGAATGAGTATAATAATACTGTATGTAGAGCAGATATTATTGATGGACATAAAAGTAAAAAAGAAATATGACAATTAGAAAGGCACACCTAACAAATCTCAAACATTTGCTACGATATGGCTTAACCAACATAAAAAAAGTTGTTATAAGCACCCTTAAAAAACACCATTCAACATTTCATGTTTGATTAAGTTTAGCAGTTACAAATGCCAAAGCATATGATCAAATTCTGTACAAATCTAGCCCCGGGTGACCCAGTTGCTGTAGATGTTGCTGGCGAAACAAGCATCGGAGGAACACTGGGGCTAGTACAAATCATACATAAGAATTAGTCAAAATCTGTTCACCGTAAAATGTAAGGGTGGCATTCCGAAACAAATCTTGATTTAGCATGTTACCCTCCATTCTCAATCGCACGGTTGCTTGTAACTCTCTAATCCAATTTAAATTTGCCACAGCAAATTAAAAGCACCTGCGTTCCTCATTGCATAACATGACACGCTGTAACAGGCATTACCGCAATTTCAAGATGTATGAGTTGCTTGGACCACTTGCTACGTAAATTCTAAGCTTCCTCTAATTGGCTGATGATCAGTTGAGGACCAATCAGAATAAGTTAAAATGCTCCGTAGCGAGTGGCCTTGCAACCACGCGCATGCGTACCAATAATACCCTATAAGACAATACAAGCGAATGCAATTCGAATTTGGAGATTGCAGAAGCAGGGTAATTTTGCAAATAACATACAGATATTGAGCAAACGCAATAGTTGACCTTGTACATCTCACTTATTTTGATAATATTGTGGCATGCAAATCATTTTGTCCTTTATAGCATTTGCATATTTTGAAGAAATACATTAATAGTGGGAGCCTATTCCAAAATCACATGACATATTCTAATTAACGTACATCAACAGAAGTGATCACAAACTGTTATACATTGTTTGTTTCTATTTGTGCTTTTAGCGGTTAGACATAAGAGAAAAGTAGATACAAATCTACAACTTAAAGAACCTACAATGCCCAACAATAACTGAATTTTGAGAGAATGTTTTTCATTATCAACTGTCAAATTGGATAGAATTTGCGACAAATATATCAAAACACAAATGTCTTGGGCATTTCTTTGATTTGTCATATGCTAGATTATAGGTGCACTGAAGCCATTTGCAAGCCCTGATACTTCATGTCTCTCAATGATTAGTATGGCCACCCATGCTTGCATCTCATACTAATTGAAATTGTAGTAATATTGCAGAATTCCTCCATAGGTCTCAAAAAAGTTCACTGCCAACAAATCGTTGTGCGCTGATGGGAATAGCATGGTTGTGGTTGTTCAGTCCAGTGGCGTAACTGGGGGATCTCGAGCGGGGGGCACCAGGGGGGGCACGCGATTCTCGGGGGGGCACCCGTAATACTAATTGTATATTTTAGCCAAGGTTGAAAAGTTCATATGGGGGGCACCTCGGGGGCACAGATCCAATATGGGGGGCACGTGCCCCCCGTGCCCCCCATAGGAACGCCACTGGTTCAGTCTTGTGATGTGGTATCTGATAAAAAGTTGGCATTTTACTTCACTGTAAAAAAAGGGATGTCTTTTTCATGTTCAATCAGTCATATCACATAAATTCTAAAAACCATCATTTCTACAGGAAGAAATTGTGGTTTTAGAGACTTAACAATAATATGACCGTTAAAACAACCTAACTTTTTTTGGGTGCATGTGTTCTGCAGAAACAATTTATGTCACAATCATGCTCTTAGAATCCTACTTTAATAGCCAAATTGTGATACTACAAATTGCAGCTAAATTTAGCTTGTTGCCCTTCAGCCTTGTTCTCAATCGCACGGCTCCTCGTAACTTGCTAATCCAATTTAAATTTGCCACAGCAAACCCAAAGCACCTGCCTGCCTCATTGCATAACATGACACGCTGTAACAGGCATTAATAATGCAGAATCCCTGTAGGGCTAAATCAAAAAAGTTCACTGCCAACAAACCGGGTCTGGGTGCACGCAGATCAGAATAGCATCATTAGCATGGTTGTGGTTAATGTGGTAGATGTAGCAAGGTTACTTCCAGCAGTCAACGGAGGCTTATGGTAACAACAGGTACAATGGCAAAGCGTCCAGGGTATAAAACTGATTAAGAAATGCATAGAATGCAATGTGATACGTGAATTTTGATGTAAAACGGAATTACGGATGGATGAATGGTATCAGCTTTAGGACAAGAGGTGCATTTCAACGGGATACAAATAAAAATATCTCAAGGCTGATTATAATGAATATTTCAGAAGCTTTAAGAAGCACGCATTTCTGCCCTTTCAGCACACACAATTGGGATACAATGCAATACAGATGTAACACCTGAGATGTGTGATATCTTTGTTGTTCAATCAGATTAAAATGCCACCAGGCAAGTTGGAAAGTCACTCGGAAGTGAGCATTTCATAAAATTGTGGTAAAAGAAACAGCCTGGTGGTTTCTTTTGTTAGCTTTATTTAGACCTGAAGTTTCTTCATCCAAATGATGCTATGAGGTCGAGGGCCAAGTTCAGTGGTAGCTTAGTTTGGAACTGCTAACCTCTGACAACCGCACAAGAGTGCTCTTCATTGCATAATCTGCCTGTACTACCTATCAGGCTTATCACATACATACTGAGACTTTATCCTGTGAAATGTGGCTCCAGCCTTCAAATGCTACTATCTCCTTAAATTGTTTTAAAAATGTCTTTTTGTAATGAATCTTCTTACTAATATTAAAATAACAGTGTCCGGGGATAATCTCCGTTTCTACTCAATGCCTCGCCTTCTAACTTTCACCAAGTCTTACTTATAACCTTAGGGTGCCACCTTCGCATTTTCATCCAAATTGGATTCTTTTACATGTCCTAATTAATCACAATTACTTTTAAGCTGATTCACATAAAAAACATAAGAGGGCAGCACCTGCAAGGTCTCCACCACTTTATATGCACAAGTCACACCTCAGTACACCAATCCATTAATTGAAAATACTAAAGCTGACCAAATTCATAGAGGTTGCACGGGCCTAGGCCCAAAGAAACCATGATAATTATGTTCTTCAGTCAAATATGACCACATCACTCCGACATTACATTCACTCCATTGGCTGAAGATGTCCTATCGCATGGAATATCAAGTTCTTCTGCTTCTCTATAAGTGCCTGAATGGCTGTGGCCCAATATACCTAACTGATGGGATACAGACAGCACATTGAGATCTGCTACCTTAGGCAATCTACCAGTACCACGTTTATGGAATGAGCTCCCTGGAAATATTAAAAACTCAAAGACACTTGAAGAATTTAAGGCAAAACTCAAGACTTTACTTTTTAGAAGATGCTTCTGCTGATGTAAAGCGCCTTTGGCAGTACCTGCACAAAAGTGCGCTACATCAAGTCGATGGTAACGGTAACATAAACCTCATACTTGCAAGGGCTTTTCGCCAAGCACAGGGCCACATGGGTATTATCAGGTCTTTTTACTTTTAGATGGCTAAAATTAGTTAAAATGACAATTTGATACATGGGCCTATAACGCTATGACAGCCCTCTTTAAAATATTTTTCACGGGCACTAATTACTAGTTCTATTTATCTGAGTGAGTCTATCCAAAATGAGATATATTCCAGTTGAATCTGAGTTTATAGAATATAGAAAGCTGAATGTTGCATATGAACATATATGACTGCACACTTGAAGAATAGATGGCCTAGTTATTAAGTGACTTGTATCATGTGCCAATGATCACTGGCTTTCATTGGAGTCCCCGGGGGTTGTGGATTCAAATCCCTTCAGGGGCTTTTTCTGTGGCAAGTCCCTGTTGCATGATCACCCCTTTGTACTCGTGCTTTGCTGACATGGTGGGGCAAGTGTAGAAACCCCTTGGGTACATTCACTAGATCATCCAGTGCAACTTAACGTCGATTCTCCTTTTTATATCGAAGCAGGGAACAAACCGAACATGCTGCGTCGTTGCCAGGGTGAGGATAAAACCATCCCAAGGGTCAAGCCGACATTACAGAGAGCACCGAGTGCACCCAGCTGACTCAACACTCTCATATTAATATGAGCACAGCTCATGGCTGCCGAAGGCAGCCATGAGCGAAGCTCACTTAGCACAAGGACAGCTCATTCTGTGTGGTGCTCCTGTCTGCAGTGACTGCCTGAACAGGAAGTGCCTGTAGTTGCCATAAAATTGGAGCTAGTAGTTTAGTCAGAGTTTAGTTTGGTAAATAATAAAAATATGTTAAATAAATTCCAAAATAGATTTAAAATTTCAGTCTTGTCCTATAACAACCTCCAATGACATATTTCAGTGATATAAATCAACATGTGTATCAACATTGGAAATAATTATTTCCATACCACCTGATGGCAAGAAGTGAACAAAAATTAAAAATCAATAGAAATGTTAATGACTTAAATAGATCACCAAGTGAGAAATCATAACAACACTTAAGGTTACATAATCTTTATTAGCTATCAACAAATTATGTAACAGTCTAATAGTAAACAGTCACCTCTGAATAGCTATGGTTTTACTGATCTCAGTTATGTAACATCAACAATTTAGTGCAATCTCTCTATTTATCTAATTATCAATCAATCTATCTATCTATCTATCTATCTATCTATCTATCTATCTATCTATCTATCTATCTATCTATCTAATCTTATATATAGATCGGATCTCATCTATCTAATCTTATCTATCTGCCCATTTGCCCAGTCCTTTAAAAAGATACGTTGGCCTTCTGCATGGAATTTTGAAGATAATGCAGGAGTTCTATGAAAATTCTGCGCGAATTTCATGGCAGTGCCATTTACATATTATCAACACCTGACATGCACAGAATCAGTAGAGCACATTACTCAGTATCAGATTCAGATCTACATGTCTGTCTGCATCCAGATGCCTCAGTGCCAACATACATACATGTATATACATACACATATTCAACATGTGGAGATTGTAATGCAGTTTTGGATATACGAGCGTACAGTTTCCCATTCATATGCAAGAAAAAGTGTCAGAATTTACATGATTGAAAAAGCTAATTAAAGCCAAGACAATAGACCTGACATTAATGCAAGTAAGGTTCTATAGATGTTTTTCCAGATTGGTTGATTCAGATTGATTCAAATCTCACATTGAGAGGCCTGAATTTTAGGTAAATGCAAAGATACACAGTCATGTATTTTCAACATGTGCAATTCTTGATCCGCAATCTTGTCACCATTTTTGTGTCAATTGTAACATTTTTCACAAGTTAATTGCCACAGAAACAGTCGCTGTTTGGCCAATTACATGATAGAAAAAGCAAATTAAAGCAAAGGCTCCTTTGAGGTAAAAGCCAGTAAGGCTCTATTAGTATTGTTCAAAATTGATTGATTCAGACGGATTTTGGCCGCTAGGATTGCACAGTGTCACAGGATTAGGCACACAGTAACATGACTGAGGACTCAGTTGGCATAGATGCTGGTATACAGCTCTATAATGGGCAGTGTTAAATACTTTTCATTGTTTTGCTTTATCTTATTTTGGGCAGGTTTCAAACGGCTGCCTTGAGGGCACTAATTCCGTATTATTAATAATCAACAATTTGATTTTTTGCCTGTTGGGTGTAATAGTTATATTAAGTTTAATTAATCTTATACAACAGAAAATAAATAGCATCAAATACTTATTAAAACTGCTGTAAATTTACCTTTAAAGTATCCAAGTTATATCAGTAACATTTAATGACGATCTGACGATCAGATTCATCAATTAAATCTCTCAACAGCCCAACATTTCAAGAACCTTCGGTAACCTACAGCATAGAGAAAGTGAAGGCCCTTCAGTAACCTATAGCTCTCAATATCACCTTAAACCTAATCGGGCACCTAGTTTTAACGAGCAAGCTTTCACCATTCGGCTATCACCGAATCGCTGTGGCATTCTGAAATACCACGGCAAGCCATTAAGATGCTGACTGAAGATTGGTGGCCCTATGGTGGGTGTGGTGATGGGGGTTGGCCATCTATTGTGAAAGGGCTTAGGCCATGTAATCTGGGGGTATTCAAACACATCTGGGTTACAAAACACACCGGTGAAGAACGAGCGGCAAAGCTATGCTGGGTGCTGCCGAGCTATGTTGAGCTTCTGAAACTATACCTTGTTCCGAAACTATACTGCGCAGAAACAACCGGAAAAGTAGAAGTCTCATTTATGCCTTATGCCAAATGTGGTATTAAGAGGCACTTTTTGTAAAAACCTGCGGGGGTGGCCGGGGGTCCGTCAGACTTTGCAATGTGCCATACACCGTTTCGAAGCTATAAGTCTCGCTAAGAAAAATTCACCAAAATTTTTTTCCTAGAGCCAGCGGTTTCCATGGAAACAGCTGCTATGTTGACCAATGTCAGACCCCTTTTTTTTCATAAATCCTCAAAAGGGAAAAATTGTGAAACTCAAAATTACCATTTATTGATAGGTGGCCTCTGTTGAGAGCTGTGAATTTAATGACGTAAAAAATTGCACATGACAAGTGGAAGTGTAAGGAAACTTGTTGTTTTCATTCTTTTTCAAATACCATGATTTATGACCCTACCACAGCACCCCCTAGTGGCCATTGTTTTCAGTCCAGTACCTGAGGTGAAGACATACCAACTTCAGATGAACTTTTTTCAAAAAGGAAACGCGATCCAGGTAGGTGACCTAAGCGGAGTTTTTTACTAACACCTGTATTTTCGGAAACTATTTTCAAACTCGTGGGCACTCATTCCAATTTGACTGTGGCGCCACCTATATTATTCAAATTTTTCTTTTTTTTCAAAATAATCAACATACTTTAAGCCTGGCTGCAGTGATGAAGGGTAATGTTGAATTATCCAAAGTTACATCCTGTCTGGCCAATAATACTAACTTAGATATAGCAAGTGACAGAAATCACAAAAGTCACATGGTTTTCCAGAGAGAGGGCTGTAACCATGGTAATGTCAGTTGCATTTTACAAATCTAACATTTTTTTCATGTTATTTGATTGCCTGTCAGTCATTGACAGATATTTTGAATGGAAAATAAAGGACATGCAAATAATTTTTGAGGATTTGGGGCAATAATATTTTTTGGAATTTTTTGGTTGCCATGGTAACTAGGGGAGTACGCCAGGCGTAAACATGAGGATGCAAACAAGGAAATATTTAGGAAATTGTCCATATAGCATGGCCTATTTGGTGTAAAATGGCTTATTTAGATATCCAAATATGCTGTAACACAGGGGTATAAAATATAATTATTTAAAAAAAGTAGGTCAAAGGTCACAATTGTCTATAAAAGTAGGTCAAAGGTCAAATACGGGCAAATCTTTCACATTTTTCTCCTAAATTTGTCTTTTTTAACCTCTTGTACACCTTGCCACTGCTTTTCAAGCACCCTATTGCATTCCTCCAACCTTAACCTAGTTCTAAATAGCAAATTGACCCTTGACCTTGAATATCTAGGTCAAGGTCACTGTTCAAAAGTAGGTCAAATGTCAATATTTATTGTTTTTTTCTCCAAGAACAGCCAAAATGTAATGTTGGGTATAGGTTGAGTTTTGCATGTGTTTAAGACTAAGGTTTGAGCAATAATCCCACCAAAAAATGAAAACTTGCAGGTCATCATCCCTAGTGATTGTAGCCATGGCAACATAAAAAGAAATACATTCCATAGCTTGTTAGCAACTGATGTAAAATCAAGCATATTGGGCCAAAAAAGAAATATATCTAGGAAATTGTCCAGATAGTATGGCCTATTTTCTGTAGATGTCCACATATGCCCTAACATGGGGTATAAAATATAATTATTTTAAAATAGTGGGTCAAAGGTCACAAATGTCCATAAAAGTAGGTCAAAGGTCAAACACGGGCAAATATTTTACATTTTTCTCCTGAATTTGTCTTTTTTTACCTCTTGTACACCTTGCCACTGCTTTTCAAGCACCTTGTTGCATTCCTCCAACCTTAACCTAGTTCTAAATAGCAAATTGACCCTTGACCTTGAATATCTAGGTCAAGGTCACTTTTCAAAAATAGGTCAAATGTCAATATTAATGGGTTTTTTCTCCAAGAACAGCCAAAATATAGGGTAAAGGTTGTGTTTTGCATGTGTTTAAGACTAAGGTTTAAGCAATAATCCCACCAAAAAAATGAAAATTTGCAGGTCATCATCCTTAGTGATTGTTGCCATGGCAACATAAAAAAGAAATACATTCAATAGCTTGTTAGCAACTGATGTAAAATCAAGCATATTGGGCCAAAAAAGAAATATCTATGAAATTGTTGAGGTCGTATGGCCAATTTTGTGTAAAACAGCATATTTAGATGTCCATGTATGCCCTAACATAGGGGATATAGATATTATTACAATAAAAGGTGGGTCAAAGGTCACAAATATAATATTATGTCTATAATAGTTGATCAAAGGACAAATAAGGTCACATTTTTTTCTCCGGAATTTGTGTTTTTAACCCCCTATACACATCACCACTGGTTTTAACCCTTATTGCATTCTTCAACGTCTAACCTAATCCTAAATGGCAAATTGACCCTTGACCTTGAATATGTAGGTCAAGGTCATTATTCAAAAGTAGGTCAAGTATCAAAATGTATGGTTTCTTTCCGAGAAAAGTCAAAATGTCATGTAAAGGTTGTGTTTTGCACATGTTTAAGGCTTAGGTTTTAAAAGCAATGATCCCACCTATAAAATGAAAAATTATAGGTCATCATCCTTCGTGAGTGTTGCCATGGCAACATAAACAGAAAACCTTCAGCAAATGAAACCTTTAGAAGATTACAGTTGCACCATAAAATTGGTGTGTTTACCCATATAGGTATGCAATAGCGGTAGAGTCGTGGCCTTCAGTTATCTCTATTTGCTTGCTGCCCTGCCATCTGCCCATCTGCCTGCCAGGGTTTGTAAAACCAGGGAAAGGCCTGATCAGACTAATTTATGCTTATTATGGTACAGTTTCATGCATGTATAAAGTAAAGGTTATGAGCTGTCGGTTCGAAACCAAAAATATAACGCAGTTATATTTTTCTCAAGTTTTAAAATACACATCAAAAAGCACTGCTACATTTTGCAGGAGATTATGTGTTGAAAATTTCATTGCTGGATATGCAATAGTGGGTAAGTATTGGCTGCGATATGAAAAACAAAATTGTTAATATTTTTTTCTCAATACTACAAAAAGTATAAAGAATATCTATCTTTTCTGATGGATATTCTATATATACCATACATTTTGATATTTGACCTACTTTTGAATAATGACCTTGACCTACATATTAAAAGTCAAGGGTCAATTTGCCATTTAGAATTAGGTTAGGCGTTGAAGAATGCAATAGGTGTTAAAGGCAGTGGCGATGTGTAAAGGGGGTTAAAAAACCAAATTCAGGAGAAAAAATGTGCCCTTATTTGACCTTTGATCAACTATTATAGACATATATTTGTGACCTTTGACCCACTTTTTATTGTAATAATATTTTATATCCCCATTTTAGGGCATATGTGGACATCTAAATATGCTGTTTTACACAAAATTGGCCATACGACCCCAAAAAATTCATAGATATTTCTTTTTTTGGCCCAATATGCTTGATTTTACATCAGTTGCTAACAAGCTATGGATGTATTTCTTTTTTATGTTGCCATGGCAACAATCACTAAGGATGATGACCTGCAAGTTTTCATTTTTTTGGTGGGATTATTGCTTAAACCTTAGTCTTAAACACATGCAAAACACAACCTTTACAACATTTTGGCTGTTCTTGGAGAAAAAAACCATAAATATTGACATTTGACCTATATTTGAAAAGTGACCTTGACCTAGATATCAAGGTCAAGGGTCAATTTGCTATTTAGAATTAGCTTAAGGTTGGAGGAATCCAATAGGGTGCTTGAAAAGCAGTGGCAAGGTGTAAGAGAGGTTAAAAGAGACAAATTTAGGAGAAAAATGTAAAATATTTGCCCGCATTTGACCTTTGACCTACTTTTATGGACATTTGTGACATTTGACCCACTTTTTTAAAAAATAAGTATATTTTATACCCCCATTTAGGGCATATCTGGCCATCTGCAAAAAAATTGGCCATACTGTAGAACTCAAAGTTCCAAGGATGACAGATGAGTGACGTTTTAGTTGCACATTTATTCAACACTGACTTTACAGCCAGGTAAATCTGGAAACAATTAAACACAAATATAAATGCACATTCCCACAATCAACGTTCACACAACTCACATACAAAGAAGAGAATAATGTCTAATAATGTCTAATAATGTCGTCATAATGTCACATCACTAGCCATTGCATAGTGTGTATAATCATAATAGATATAGGAAATAAAAGTATATAACAACCTTGTAACCTTTGAGGTCATGAAGGTCACTATAAGTGGCAATGTAAATAAAAGTTGTAAGTAATACAATTATGCAATATAACCAATTAAGTAATATAATTATACAAGTAATATAACCAATACAAGAAGCCTATGTTTAATTATGAAAAGGTTGATAAAGTCTATCAGTAAGTACACGTTTGAATTAATATGAAACAATTATAAAATTAACTTACAGCAAGTGCAACTGCTGGAGGTTGTCTTTTAGTATGTGTCTTCTTCAATGTCTAATAGTGCAATAATGAATTTTAGAATGAACAGCTGACAAGAGAGGAAGCACACTTTCACAGCTTTCACAGCTTTTGACAACTTAAACATAAAAGGGAGCTTGACGCAAACAATATTAAACAATGTTAAACTGTCACTATGTTAGAAAGAAACATCAGTTGTTATAACTGATTGACTAATGACAACACAACACAGTAAACATGGACAGTTGTGAAACACAGATCCATGAAAGATCCAACAAGTAGTTAGGACTTAATGAATATGTTATGATCATGCTTATATATAAATAAATAGTTACACTCACAGAACCTAATCTGCATGATGCAGATTATACATACTACCTGGACAATTTCCTAGGTTTTTTTTTTGGCCCAATATCCTTGATTTTGCATCAGTTGCTAAAAAGCCATGGAATGTATTTCTTTTTTATGTTGCCATGACAACAATCACTAAGGATGATGACCTGCAAGTTTTCATTTTTTTGTTGGGTTATTGCTTAAACCTTAGTCTTAAACACATGCAAAACACAACCTATACCCAACATTTTGGCTGTTCTTGGAGAAAAAACCAATAAATATTGACATTTGACCTACTTTTGAACAGTGACCTTGACCTAGATATTCAAGGTCAAGGGTAAATTTGCTATTTGGAACTAGGTTAAGGTTGGAGGAATGCAATAGGGTGCTTGAAAAGCAGTGGCAAGGTGTAAAAGAGGTTAAAAGAGACAAATTTAGGAGAAAAATGTGAAATATTTGCCCGTATTTGATCTTTGAACTACTTTTATGGACATTTGTGACATTTGACCCACTTTTTAAAAAAAAGTTATATTTTATACCCCCAATTTAGATCATATCTGGACATCGGCAAAAAAATTGGCCATACTACCTGGACAATTTCCCAGATATTTATTTTTTGGCCCAATATGCTTGATTTGCATTAGTTGCTAACAAGCCATGGAATGTATTTCTTTTTTATGTTGCCATGACAACAATCACTAAGGATGATGACCTGCAAGTTTTCATTTTTTTGGTGGGATTATTGCTTAAACCTTAGTCTTAAACACATGCAAAACACAACCTATACCCAACATTTTGGCTGTTCTTGGAGAAAAAACCAATAAATATTGACATTTGACCTACTTTTGAACAGTGACCTTGACCTAGATATTCAAGGTCAAGGGTCAATTTGCTATTTAGAACTAGGTTAAGGTTGGAGGAATGCAATAGGGTGCTTGAAAAGCTGTGGCAAGGTGTACAAGAGGTTAAAAAAGACAAATTTAGGAGAAAAATGTGAAATATTTGACATTTGACCTACTTTTATAGACAATTGTGACCTTTGACCCACTTTTTTTGAATAATTATATTTTATACCCCTGTGTTACAGCATATTTGGATATCTAAATAAGCCATTTTACACCAAATAGGCCATGCTATATGGACAATTTCCTAAATATTTCCTTGTTTGCATACTCATGTTTACGCCTGGCGTACTCCCTTAGTTACCATGGCAACCAAAAAATTCCAAAAAATATTATTACCCTAAATCCTTAAAATTATTTGCATGTCCTTTATTTTCCATTCAAAATATTTGTCAATGACTGACAGGCAATCAAATAACATGAAAAAAATGTTAGATTTGTAAAATGCAACTGACATTACCATGGTTACAGCCCTCTCTCTGGAAAACCATGTGACTTTTGTGATTTCTGTCACTTGCTATATCTACGTTAGTATTATTGGCCAGACAGGATGTAACTTTGGATAATTCAACATTACCCTTCATCACTGCAGCCAGGCTTAAAGTATGTTGATTATTTTGAAAAAAAAGAAAAATTTGAATAATATAGGTGGCGCCACAGTCAAATTGGAATGAGTGCCCACGAGTTTGAAAATAGTTTCCGAAAATACAGGTGTTAGTAAAAAACTCCGCTTAGGTCACCTGCCTGGATCGCGTTTCCTTTTTGAAAAAAGTTCATCTGAAGTTGGTATGTCTTCACCTCAGGTACTGGACTGAAAACAATGGCCACTAGGGGGTGCTGTGGTAGGGTCATAAATCATGGTATTTGAAAAAGAATGAACACAACAAGTTTCCTTACACTTCTACTTGTCATGTGCAATTTTTTACGTCATTAAATTCACAGCTCTCAACAGAGGCCACCTATCAATAAATGGTAATTTTGAGTTTCACAATTTTTCCCTTTTGAGGATTTATGAAAAAAAAAGGGGTCTGACATTGGTCAACATAGTAGCTGTTCCCATGGAAACCGCTGGCTCTAGGAAAAAAAATTTGGTGAATTTTTCTTAGCGAGACTTACAGCTTCGAAACGGTGTATGGCACATTGCAAAGTCTGACGGACCCCGGCCACCCCCGCAGGTTTTTACAAAAAGTGCCTCTTAAACTGGATGCTTTGTTTGGTAGCAGTAATTAATTGGTTAAAACTGAACAATGAACAGTTGGTCATGTGATTGGTTTGTGTAATTTGCTGTGATGACTTTTTGATTGGCTACAGGTTGGTGACCACTGTATGGTAACTGAGTTATATGTGACATGTTTCTTATCAGTTAATTGCTTGTAATTGTTGCCTGTGCCATTCTTGTGTTATTGGATACTGTGTATCTGCCATGGTTACTGTGATTTTCAATTTGATGAGCAATTTTAGATGTTGAGATGGTGTATTGTTCAGATCGAGGGCATTGTTATACTTTAAAGTGTGGAAGCAAAGTAACAGTTACTGTTTACCTTCAGTTCCCTAGCTATATTTCAGCATTGTGACAAGCTTCCGCCTTTGTTGGCGTCTGTTCAAACAGCACCTTTCAAGTGTAAATGAAAACTCAAGGATTGTTCAAATAGGTAGATGACGTCTGACAGCCTCTGACATTAGGTGTCAACTGAAACTGTTATTTGGTGCATCCTTATATGGCTTGTCTTTAATATTGTTTCATTTCCAAAATTTAAATTTTTGCTTTTGATTCTTATGGTTTACAAAAGGCTCTGAAGGTTCAACGAGCTTGGCTGGGGACCAGCCGGTGAGGCTCAAGTTTGTATTGTGGCTTGTACTGTATCCCGTCCATGTAAAATCTCTTGGATTGCAAAGGATTATAATCAAGCTTTGGGATAGTAAAAGGTTTGCTCTCTTGAAGGCTTGGCCATTTTATGTTGGAGATATGGTTTGGCGATATCACAGATACAGAACATAGAAGACATTCACTAAAAGTTAGGCGGCAAAAGCTTCGCCATAGACGCTTGAGGTTAAACGGTAGATCATTGATGGTTTGGTTGGAGAATGGCCAGGCTGGGTTGGCAATAGGCCAGGGTGGATTATCAGATGGTGAAGGTTAGGGTTATATCAATCATGGAGGCTAAAAGGCTTTTAAAGGTTAGGTTCTGACCAATGTTGATGATAACTTTCCAGGCCCTATATAGACCTTAAGTACGTGGTTGAAGGTTGCACTCCTGAAAAAAAGGTTTTATGTGGAACCTTTAAGGGTTCTGTAAGCTGGTATAGATAAGGATCCTTTAAAGCTTCATTATTCAACTTATAAAGGTTCCAACAGCGAACAAAAACATCACTTAGATAATCCAGCCGCATACACTGAACTCCCACAATGGAACCCCTTTCTCTCAAATTGGGAGCATAGGGTCCGATCATAGAGTATTCCCACCAATATTAAACCTTTTTCAATTCAGTCGAACCCCTAACAAAATTTAGAACCATTCTTCAGCAGTGGGTTCTTTATTCATACCATCAAGAACCTTTCGCGAACTAAGAGTGTAGACTGTAGAGCTTAGTTGATCGCCATACAATACAACTTTCTGAACAGCTCAGTTTAGGGCAACTATAAAGCTTTGGATAATGCATGAAACTGATGGCTCCTTACATCCGCTGTGTCTATGCTGGGAAATTAAGTGGGAATGTAAATGATTTGACATATATTAGTAAGATATAACACAGACAGGGTTTTTGATTGATATGAATTTAAAGTTAATTCTGGGCCAACAAAAGGCAACACATCAATGACTAGATGATGTCGAAAATATCATTCAAGGTGGACATGAACTACTCAAGAAAATATTACCCCATCAGTCCAGGGCATATTTTATTGCCTCAATGTGATAAACATTTTGTTGATGACTGTGTTAATGAATGGCCACTCTTGGCAGCAGAACTATTGTGGTTCACACTTTATTGTGGACATCCAAACAAACTCATATTTGACATGCTTTCATGTGACACTGTCAGTTACAGTTATACCTGTGATAATCATTGCTTCACAAAATGTCATTTCCATGTTCAGTTGAAAGTCAGCTGTTCTCAAGACATGAATGTCAACAGGAATAGGGGAAACTAGATTGTAAGTACACATTTGTATCATTGTTTAAATTTAGGAATGCAGGCTTTAGATTGTTGTTTCATATTACTCCAGTTTCAGTTTATACATATATATTAATATCTTCATTGACACTAATGTGTTGATCTTAGAAACTTACTTATCTTGTATTAATGATTAGTGATTATATTGTAGTTTCACCGTGGGTTACAAAATATTTATAGGTGTTCATTTTGATTTCAGTTAACCGCAACATGTTTGGAATAAACAAGTACGAGTTAAAATGTTCCCTTGTCATCATTAACAATTTGATTGATAGACATCACTTCTAATGTGGGGAATTACATCAATTGAAATTACCATAGTTTATTCAGGCTACTGCTATTGCCACACGACAAAGTGGCAAGAAAGAAGACCAACCATGAGCATCAGACTTGTTATAGTAGTGGAGGGACTATAGAGCTGTCTACTAGTCTCTATACCAACTAAGCCCTCAGTCGTGTTACTGTGTGTCTAACCCTGTGACACTGCGCAATCCTAGCAGCCCGCCCCAAGAGGCACTCCGCAAATATGTCCACCCTCTACTTTGCACCGTGCCCCACTCACTGTAGGTTAAGCCCAGTGATTAAGTCTATCTTGTGTAAGTGGATGACACTGGGTTCCGTTCCCGCTCTTTGCAGCTGCTTGCATCCCACTGGTGCTGTGGTTTTAAGTCCACTCAAAAGTGTTACAACAACATTGATCGAAAGGAGAAGACACAAAAGTTTGCAAGCTCTGCAAATCTACAATAATAATAATAATTGATTAATTAAGATTCACTTTTAATTTACTCATCTGAGTTGTGATAAAGAGCCTTCTAAGGCAAGTTTACAGGCATTTACATTGTTAGACCGTTTTGTTGAACTTGAATTGGGAAAAGTGTATTTCCGAAACCATAACAAAATCTCCACAAGTTGACAATACATGCGTATGTATTGTACCATGTAGTTTATATTGTGGCATCTGGTTGTAGTTTGACAAATCTGACTTCATCTGACTCAAAATGAAGCGGCAGTCTTGATATATTAACGCCTAGACCTGTAGATCTGAATCTGACTCAATCTGATACTGACTAATGTGCTCTACTGATTCTGTGCATGTCAGGTGTTGATATTAATATGAGAGTGTTGAGTCAGGTGGGTGCACTGGGTGCTCTCTGTAATGTCGGCTTGACCCTTGGGATGGTTTTATCCTCACCCTGGCAACGACGCAGCATGTTCAGCTTGTTCACTGCTTCAATATAAAAGGAGAATTGACGTTAAGTTGCACTGGATGATCTAGTGAATGCACTCAAGGGGTTTTTACACATGCCCCACCATGTCAGCAAAGCACGAGTACAAAGGGGTGATCATGCAACTGGGGGTTGCCATAGAAAAAGCCCCTGAAGGGATTTGAATCCTCAACCCCCGGGGACTCCACTGAAAACCCAGTGATCATTGGCACATGATACAAGTCACTTAATAACTAGGCCATCTATTCTTCACTATGTCCCTAGCTATTGATATGCAGTTTTCTGTTTATACTGTCATAATTATACACTTACAGAAATTTGTTTTGCAAAATTTCAAAACATTATTTTCATGACATGTTTACCATTGATATGAAAACTTTTGAGTTAGACTTACAAACTTGGATATAACATAGGAAACTAAATTTCCACTTAAATGGCCTGATTTTGATTATTACGAAGCTTTTTGGCCTCCTAGTGCAGGTAAAACATTGCTGTGCATGCATTCCTTAATGAAGCATGAGAGTAGATTGATATCTCATCTGAACTGTGGTTAGAATTGGTTCTAACTTTTTACCAGATACCACACAACAACACTGAACAACCACAACCATGCTATTCCCATCAGTACACACCAGTTTGTTGGCAGTGAACTTTTTTGATTTAGCCCTACGGAGGAATTCTGCATTATTAATGCCTGTTACAGCGTGTCATGTTATGCAATGAGGCAGGCAGGTGCTTTGGGTTTGCTGTGGCAAATTTAAATTGGATTAGCAAGTTACAAGCGGCCAGGCGATTGAGAATAGAGCCAAAGGGCACCATGCTATATTTAGCTGTCATTTTCAAAAATATGGCTATTAAAGTAGGGTTTTCACACCTTGACTGTGATATGGTTTGCTTCTGCAGAACACATGCAGATTAAAAATATGTCGTTATAATGGTCACAAACTTTTCTTCACAGTTGTATTTCTTTCTTTTAATATTTGTATTGTTTACATACATAAAGGAAAATCAACGATAACATGAGTCAGAGGGCAATTCTAATAACTTTCAGTTGACTAACATTGAAAACTATGGGAATTGTGTCTGACAACATGCAATAGATGCTATTCAACCACGATAGCTCATGATGCAGTAGGCCCATACATTTCCCATCCATGTATCAATCATTGATTAGGCAATAATTTGCTGACCGATCCATTCATTCACTATGTGATGACAGTACCTATCTAATTTGGCAGGCATTCAAGATATTGCTCAATGGCAGAGCTCTTGGGTTTGATTGCTATTCGCGAGTTACACATGTACTGTACAACCACTGTATCACTTTTATAATCCTAAACTTTAAAAAAATCATCCTTTTTGTCATAGAACAATTACTTTATGATACAAATGATTTTTTTGTGTTTTCAACTTGCGTTGTCTCAAAAGATTGTAAAACTGATCGTTATTGATTAATTGTTTGATTGACAATAGTAGCATGGCAAAAAAAAGGGTAGATTTCCCACTGATTACTTGCCATCTTGACAGAACACGGTATCTAATCTATGGAGCCGTCAGGGCCATTTGAGAAGACAGACCTCTGTACAGGTACAGACAGCAAAGTCAGACCCATGGCTACACTTGAGAGGGGCCCAAGGCAATCAGTATGATTTCATATTGAACATGACAGTAGATGCCTGTGTAGGTTATTCAAATGGCTGTCTGATATTGATCATCGATTCACATTTTGCCAGGCAGGCGTTAGTCTTCCTATGATATGCTGTGTTCATGTTATAGTTGTCCTATGATATGCGGTCTGTATGTTATAGTCGTCCTTTGATGTGCTGCCTTCTTTCTTTTATATCAACCATCCCTTCCTTCCATATTTCTTGACTGCCCTGCTTTTCCCTGTGTATGAATATGGAGAATGTCAACACTCCATATCTCTCCATTAATCCAGTTGGGTGCCAGCTGGAGCCAGCTGTAGGGTTTTGTTTGTTATCAGTTTTTAGCCTCCCATATACGGTGACAGTTGTTGACACTGGTATCCTGATGTTGTATGCAAATAATTTTAGACAAGGCACTCAAGACAAACAGTTTTTTTTTTCAACCTTGTAGTCTGCTATGTTGCAGAGAAAAGGTATTTGGTCTAAAGAGCAATCATGGCCATTTTAGAAGACAGGTACACTCACTGGTACACTTGAGAGGGGTCCAAGGCAATCAGTGTGAAGCCATATTGAACATGACAATGAGTGACTGCATACCTTATCCCAGTGCCTGTCGAGTCCATTTATTCACAAACCATGTTCTCCCTATCTCTTTCTAAACTACTCATGCTCCCGTCAGTTGACTGCCATTCGCGAGTTACACTGTATCACAAAACCACTGTATCACTTTTGCAATCATCAACTTGATTCTTACAAAAAAACATCATTTTATCAAATCACCATTTTATAATAGAACCATTGTTTTATGATGCAAACACCTTTCATCAGCTTTTATTGTTTTAAAAGATGGATAAAACTGAGCCATTGATTAATTGTTTGATTGACAATATTTGCATTGAAAAAGTTTGCATATTTACCACTGATTACTTGCCATTTTGACAGAAAAATGGCATCTAATCTATGGAGTACTCATGGCCATTTGAGAAGACAGGTACAGACAGCAAAGTTGCACCCAAGGCTACGGTTGAGAGTGGCCCCAGGCAATCAGTATGATGGCATATTGAACATGGCAGTCAATGCCGGTGCAGGTTATTTGAATGACTGTCTGACATCGATTCACATTTTGCCATGCAGGCGTTAGTCTCCCTATGACATGTTGTTTTTCATGTTATAGTCGACCTATGATATGCTTTGCATCCTTATATCACCCTTCCCTGATTCTTACCCTTTAAATGACTGCCCTCCTCTTCCTAGTGTATGAATATGGAGCATGTCAACACTCCTTATCTATCCATTAATCCAGTTGGGACCCTAAGTGAGCTTCCAGCTGCAGCCAGCTGTAGCGTTTTGTTTTTATCATTATTTAGCCTCCCATATATGGTAATAGTTGTTGACACTGGTATCCTGATGTTGCATGCAAATAATTTTAGACAAGGCACTCAAGACTGACAGGTTTTTTTTTTTCAACCTTGTAGTCTGCTATGTTGCAGAGAAAAGGTATCTAGTCTATAGCGCAATCATGGCCATTTGAGAAGACAGGTACAGACAGCAAAGTTGGACCCAAGGCTAGACTTGAGTGGGGCCCAAGGCAATCAGTATGAAGCAATATTGAACATGACACTCAATTTCTGCACTTTTGGCGAATGTCTTCTGCGTTCCATATCAGTGATATCGCCAAACATAATCTCCAACATAAAATGACCAAGCTCTCAAGAGCCTCAACCTTTTACAATCCCAAAGCTCAAATATATCCCATGGAATTCAAGTGATTTTACATGGACTATATACAGTATGTTTGTTGCATAAATGCAACCACCAAACCAGAATACAAACTCGAGCCTTACCGACGGACAACCCAAACAAGTTTGTTGAACCTTCATAGCTTTTCGTACATGTATATCACAAGAATCAAAAGCAAATTGGAAATAAACAACATTAAAAAGGAACAAAAACAGGGTATAACCAAACAATAGTTACATATGACACGTGACCTTATGTCCGAGGCTGTCAGGCATAATCTACCTATTTGAACAATCTCTGAGTTCTCATCTACACTTAAAAGGTGTCGTTTGTTGAGACACCAACAAAGGCACTTGTTTAAATGCTGAAATTTCTGCTCACTGGAATTGAAGGTGAACAGTTCTGTTTCTATGTTTCCATACTGTATAACACTGCCCTGAACAAAACCACCTTGAAAATCACAGTGACAGTGACAATATCCAATAACATAAGAAGGACACAGACAACAAATTACAAGTAATTAACAAACAACAAGTAATTAACCTACAAAGATGTTACCTCAATCAGTTACCTGTAGCTAGTCAAAAAGTCGTCACAGCATTACACCAACCAATTACCAACTGTTCAACTGTAACCGATAACTACATGTACTCTAACCAAACAAAGAATCAACTTTTATACCACACTTGGCATAAGGCATAACACTTCTACTTTTCTGGATGTTTCTGCGCAGTATAGTTTCGGAAGCGCAGTATAATTTCGAAACCTCAACACAGCTCGGCAGCACCCAGCATCGCTTTGCCGCTTGTTCTTCACCGCGGTGTTTTGTAACCCAGATGTGTTTGAATACCCCCAGATTACATGGCCTAAGCCCTTTCACAATAGATGGCCAACCCCCCATCACCACACTCACCAATCTTCAGTCAGCATCTTAATGGCTTGCCGCGGTATTTCAGCAATGCTATAGCGATTCGCAGATAGCCGAATGGTGAAAGCTTGCTCGTTAAAACTAGGTGCCTGGTTAGGTTTAAGGTGATATTGAGAGCTATAGGTTACTGAAGGACCTTCGCTCACTGAATGCTGTAGGTTCTCGAAATGTTGGGCTGTTGAAACATTTAGCTGTTGACTCATTAAATGTAACTGATAACTAGGAAACTTTGAGAAAGAAGTTCGATTTACAGCAGTTTTTATAATATTCGATGCTCTTTACTTGCATTCTCGTATAACATTAATGAAACTTATAACTATTATACCGAGGAGGCTAAAAATCACATTGTCGATTTATAATATTGCATTTGTGCTCTTAAGATAGCCGTTTAAAACACGCTCAAAACAAAATAAAGCAAAACAATGAACAGTATTTAACACTGACCAGACATCCTATAATGGTATAATGACTAAAACTGACAAAAGAGCTGTCTACTAATATACCCACTAAGCCCTCAGTCGTGTTACTGTGTGTCCAATCCTGAGACAAAGCGCATTCCTAGCAGCCCGCCCCAAAATCCATCTGAATCAATCAATCTGGAAGAATACTAATAGAGCCTTACTGGCTTTTACATCGACGGAGCCTTGGCTTTAATTTGCTTTTTTAATCATGTCAATTCACCAAACAGCAACTGTTTCTGTGGCAATTAACTAGGGGAAAATGTTACAATTGACACTCGAACGATGACAAGATTGTACATCAAGAATTGCACATGTTTACTCAAAATTCAGGCATCTCAATGTGCAGCTGTAGATTTGTATCAATCTGAATCAATTAATCTGGAAAAAAATCTATAGAACCTTACTTGCATTGGTATCAGGTCTATTGTCTTGGCTTTAATAAGCTTTTACAAATTCTGACACTTTTTCTTGCATATGCATGGGAAAATATATGCTCGTACATCCAAAACAGCATCACAATCTCCACAATGTCATGTTGAATATGTGTATGCATATATATGTATGTGTAGACCTGTAGATCTGAATCTGATACTGACTAATGTGCTCTACTGATTCTGTGCATGTCAGGTGTTGATACTAATATGAGAGTGTTGAGTCAACTGGGTGCACTGGGTAATGTCAGCTTGACCCTTGGGATGGTTTTATACTCGCCCTGGCAACGATGCAGCATGTTCGGTTTGTTCGCTGCTTCGATATAAAACGGAGAATCGACGTTAAGTTGCACTGGATGATCTAGTGAATGTACCCAAGGGGTTTCTACACTTGCCCCACCATGTCAGTAAAGCATGAGTACAAAGGGGCGATCATGCTATAGGGAGTTGCCATAGAAAAAGCCCCTGAAGGGATTTGAATCCTGAACCCTCGGGGACTCCAATGAAAGCCAGTGATCATTGGCACATGATACAAGTCACTTAATAACTGGGCCATCTATTCTTTACTGTGTCTCCCGCAATCGAGGTTTTATTTATACTGTCATAATTATACACTTATGCCTTCAAAAATCTGTATTGCAAAATTAAAAAATGATATTTTCGCGACATGTTTACCATATATGTGAAGACTGATAGAGTTCAGACCTACAAGGTTGGATATGACTACGAAAACTAAATTTCCACTTAAATGAAGGCCTGGCTTTGATTCTGGTTAATATTACGAAGCTTTTTGAGGCTTCTAATACAGGTAAAACATTGCTGTGCATGCATTCCTTATAATGAATTCCATGCATGAGAGTAGATTGATTTCGCATCTTAACTGTGGTCAGAATTGGCTCTGACTTTTTACTGGATACCACAAAACAACACTGAACAACCACAACCATACTATTCCCATCAGAGCGTACCAGGTTTGTTGGCAGTGAACTTTTTTGATTTAGCCCTATGGAAGAATTCTGCATTATTAATACCTGTTACCGCGAGTCATGTTGTGCAATGATGCAGGCAGGTGCTTTGGGTTTGCTGTGGCAAATTTAAATTGGATTAGCGAGTTACAAGCGGCCATGCGATTGAGAACAGAGCCAAAGGGCACCATGCTAAATTTAGCTGACATCTTTGTAATAATATGGCTATTACAGTAGGGTTTTAACACCCTGACTGTGATATCAAATTGTTTCTGCAGAAAACATGCACTCTATAAAAGTTATGTCGTTTTAATGGTCATATAATTGTTAAGTCTCTAAAAACCACAGGTTCTACCTGTAGAGATGATTGTTTTAGAATTCATAGTGACATGAATGTTAACCAGAGGGTTTTGTTCAAGGGCTCCCTTTAAAACAGTTTTTAACTGAATTAGGCTACCCTGTCTAAATAAAGGTGATTTTGACTTTCTGACTTTGACTTTGATATGACCATAAAAACGATATCACTTTGATATGACCATGAAAACAACAACACTTTTTTACAGAACGGAAATGCAGAACATCTTTACATTTTCTTTATTTTTCATCTAAACAAACTGAAATGTATCATTTGAACAAGAACAGCACTTTACTTTTGGTTGTGATTTAAAAGAATTTTGATAGAAAAAACAAGTTGGGCCACCAGCTATAAGTTACAATGCAACTATACAAGTTATTATCTATGGGCCTGCAAAATTCAGTTAGTTAGAATTGTGTGTACAGATTCAATGAACCCAATTGTTTTTGTTTGCCAAATCAAATAAACCCTCAATGGACCATCACAGTCATGTGAGACAATAAGAATGAGAGTCTACGCAATTAAGCACCTATTTGCTCCACCAATAGATTGTACCAATCCAATAACAAACAATGATATATCCTCGTGCCGAACCATCACTCTCTCCATCTTAAGTTAGCTAGCACAATACCTGTGAAATGGGGAGGCAATGTAAGTCTAGTAGCACATCCACAAAAATCTAAAATTTTCAAAGACACAAATCAAATTTACCTGGAAGGTTTTGTCCCTGGGTACCTTATGACATTAAAAGCATGCACTCCAGCAGGGAGGCACTTTACTTGAGGTCCAAGGTAAACGCACAAATATGAGAACAGCCTGAGTGGGACAGAACAGCACTTTTGAAAATTGTTCTGAAATATAATTATGCTCAAGTTATGATCGCCATTCTCTTAATAATTCATGGTCTGCCATTGAGCGACCATGTCCAGCAGGGGGTGGAGGCTAGCTCAGTTTGTAGCACTCTGGACTTCCAATTTATCGCTGGGTCCCAGGTTTAATTCCTGCTCTGGTTGGTTCACCTTGATCTATGTTATTACAGATCTCACATAGGTGTGCCATGTTCTTTTCAACTGCCACAGTGCTCTTGTGATGTCAGTATCAGCATAATGATTTCACAGTTGGTATATTTCGCAGTTTCAGGTGTGTCACTTGGAACCCATACTGATCACACCATTACAAATCCACAATAAGCTGTTAGATTGTTGCTCAACATTGATTATTCAGTTTGATGTTTTGAATAAATCCAAATGTTACAATATCCAGCTATATATAATGCATGGATTTTGTGTATAACTGCTATCAGTTTTAGCACTTTTACAACAAAACAAATTCATTCACTCTCACATTCATTTGTTGGTCTGAGAGGTTATCATGTACTGCTTTGTCTTTGCAAAAATAATATTCTCAGGAACCATTCAGAATTTAAGACCTAAGGGGGGGGGGAGTTTTGCTTGGGGGCATCCTTATCACTGATTTCCAATAATGTTTATTTGATGATCGAATTCTTAGCCTCCTTGTCTGGCCTTTTCCCAAATTTTTGAGGAGCAACTACCCCCCCCCCCCCATTTCTCGTCCTCTGGTATGCCCATGCAACACCGCCACATTCACTTCCAAAAAATCTCCCTATCATCCCCATTCCAGTCGTCAATTCTGAACAGTTTCTTTGGCTCAGATCTCACCTAAAAGGCTGAAAAGCCACAAGGTGCTGCCCTCAAGGAGAAATTTCACAACAGGACAACATGAATGTCCATGATGGATCAAGCAAGTGGCTCAAACATATCAGTTTCACCTGCTCCAACTGAATCAAACAACCATACCAATGAATGCAGATTAATCAATTGTTATTCACACTTAGGCAGCCCATAAGCCTGACTTGTTGGTAGCAGTTGGAATCAACACTCAAGCTTGGAGTACCAATAGTGATGTCAGTATTGCCATACTGACATCATCTGAGCATATATTCACATGGAACATGGCACACTTATACGAAATCTGTAATAAACAACACTTTTCATCATCCTCGGCTTCATTGCTGCCTCCTCCTGCTGTCCATATCAGCCTGCGAAAATGCGTAAATAGAGGATGTATAAATAAGCGACATAAAGCCACAATCATCCATCCATCAATCAATATCCAGCTGACGAACCCAGTGTGTATGCTTGGAAGAAGTTATTTTTAGATTTCGATAACTACAATTAATTTCCTTAAGCAAAGATGACAATCAACATGAAGTTCATTGATTCCGTGCCACTTCAACAATGACATTGGCATTCTATTGATTTAAATAACTCCAATCAATAGAACCTTTCACCATTTTAACTTCACAACAATTTGCCACATTGTTATTGCCCATAATATTGCTTTCAAATCAATTAATGGATGATAATTCATTATTGCCAGGTAAGTGGCATTTCACATGGTTCTGAAAAGCTGGTATAAATCGCTTTTTGAAAACAAACATGCACAAATTATCAATGAAGAAGGCATAATATACACACTATTACACAGGCCTCAATGGCAGATACACATAGGCTTCAATGCTTCTTTCATCAAAAATTCTTCCGTGTTTGAAAATATTGCCAAATTAACAGTCAATGGTTAATTTCAGCAAGCATTAACAATTCAAATTGAGATTTAACATTTCAAAATTGGGCTGGTTGATTCAATTAAATATTTTGTAGATTCAAAGCTACTTTTTGCTAATTGGGTATAGGATTGCCAATTTGGTTTCCAATTTCCATTCCAAAGCTTGTTTATTAAAACTGCCATTGATCTAATTTAAACAATTGAAAAAGTCTAAAAAGAAGAAAAAAAGAAGCAATTTATGAATTACCATGCATACAGCACGTTTGATATTAAGGAACATTTTTCCAATCACTTCATCATAGATATAGAGTAGGTCGGGGCATGCAGCCCCCCTTAACTTCGAGGTGCGATTTGACCTACTTTTTATGGTCAATTCTTTAAATGCTTATGCTGTCAGGAAGGGATCATTTGACTCTATTTATAACTAGCGAATCAAATATCTACCAATTTTAATAAAGGAGTTACGGCCATTTTTGTTAAAATTGAAAATGGTCTTCTTACCCCACCCATCGGGCAAGAAGCCCCCCTATTATAATCCTATGGCAATTTTTTTGCGAGTACATACAGCTTGAAAGTTATTTCTTGGGGTTCTTCTATCATTTTTAAGGCATTCTTTTCATTTTTTCTGAATTTCAGAATTTTTCTGTTCATACATTTATTTTTTGATATTTTTTGCCCTGTTTCAATTTCGGCCCATTTTTTTCTATTTTAATTAGCTATTCTATCAAGATTAAAGGTAAAGTACACATTATTAAATGGTACCTGAAGTAGCTTTGAGGCCCCAGTGTTGGGGGCCTCATACCCCATTCCATGGTGGGCCTCTCGCCCCAAACCGACATATTTTAACTTTACCTCAATATTTCAAACTAAAATGTAAAAAACATGATCCAAATCATATTTATATGATGGTTTTAGAGTGAAGCAATGTAGATATCCATTATACTTTAAATACTTCCGAGGTTATTTCTGACAGCCGCTTTCAAAGAATTAGTCAAAGTTACAAAAACCATGCACATTTTTTTGTTTCTTTAATTTCTACTATGGTTTGGTGCTATTCGCCTTGAAAATTCGTGACGTCACCTAAAAAGGCTCTAGCTTCAATCCTAACAATAAGAAAATGCAGCAAAAATGTAAGTTAAGATATAATCCTGGGGGGGCCTCTCACCGAACCCCGGCTTTTTGCCCGGACCTACTCTATGCAGATATATGCAGAATTTTCTTCAGATTATTATTTCTTTCTTTTAATATTAGTATAATTTTTTGCATACATCAACACAAAGCAATGACATCATGTGAAATGTGACTGCTCTATTACCCTCTGTGGTGATTGGTACATGAAAAACTATTGGAATTGCTGCTGGCTACAATGCTACCCAAGCAGTACATGATGCTGTACACATTTCCCAATTCCCATCAAGGTATCAATCATTGATCAGGCTATAATTTGCTGACTGATCTGTTCATTCGCTAAGTGATGACAGTACCTATCTAATTTGGCAGGCATTCAAGATACTGCTCAATGGCAGAGTTCATGCTCCAGTCAGTTGATTGCCATTCGCGAGTACAATCTACGACAAAACCACTGCATAACTTTTACAATCATTTACTTGATTCTTGCAAAAATCACCATTTCATCAATCACCATTTTATGATAGAACCATTGTTTTATGATACAAATGCCTTTCATTGTTTCAGCTTTTATTGTTGTAAAATATAGATACAATGGACCCATTGATTAATTGTTTGATTGACAATAGTTGCATGGCAGAAAGTGTGTAGATTTCCCACTGATTACTTGCCAAATTGACAGAAAATGCCATCTAATCAATAGAGCCCTCATGGCCATTTGAGAGGACAGGTACGGGCAACAAAGTTGGACCCAAGGCTATGGTTGAGAGGGAAGCAAGGCAATGAGTATGACGCCATATTGAACATGACAGTGGTTGCCCTGTGTAGGTTATTCCAATGGCTGTCTGATATCATCGATTCACATATTGCCAGGCAGGCATTAGTCTCCCTAATATATACTTCCTGTGTGTTATAGTCGTCCTATGATAAGCTGCCTTCTCTCTCTCTCTTGTATCACCCAACCCTGATTCTTCCCCATTTCATGACTGCCCTGCTCTTCCTAGTTTATGAATATGGAGGATGACAACACTCCCTATCTATCCATTAATTCAATTGGATACGTCAGTGAGATCTTGTGTGGACCTGCTGCCAGCTGAAGCCAGCTGTAGGGTTTTGTTTGTCATCAGTATTTAGCCTCCCATATACGATGACAGTTGTTGACTCTGGTATCATGATGTTGTATGCCAATAATTTTATATAAGGCACAGATTTTTTTTTTCAACTTTGTAGTCTGCTATGTTGCAGAGAAATGGCATCTAGTATGTAGAGCTGTCATGGCCATTTGAGAAGACAGGTACAGACAGCAAAGTTGGACCCAAGGCTATAGTTGAGAGGAGCCCAAGGCAATCAGTATGAAGCAATATTGAACATGACAGTCAATGACTGCATACCTTATCGCAGTGCCTGTCAAGTCCATCGATTCGCAAACAATGTTCCCCCTTTCTCTTTCTACACTACTCAAGCCTCATTCCTGAACAAAGTTGTACTACATACCAAAACAGCACTCAAGCATGGCAGCCTCTTCAATGGGATAGGTGTTGATTCCTTAGGGACAGATTGTCCCCAAAAAAAAATCGAAGTGCATTGCTGGCTAATGCATTAAATACATTGCTGTTATCATCATCTGACATTCAATCAAACATTTATATAAGTCTACTCATCAGTGCCAATGGTTCGGCAAAAAAATCAGAAAATCACATTTATAAACATTAAACTCTCTCATCTTCCACAACAACAGTTAAACCCCACACATTTATGAAGACAGATTTCAATATCTCAATATAGGCTGGTCCCTTAACTATTTTTTTTTTAACTTCAATTGACCATAATAGAATAGAATAGAATATAATAGAATAGATTAGAATAACAAAACAGTACAGAATATAATAGAATAGAAGAAAGTAACAGAAAAGAAGAATCGAATAGAATGGTAACCTTGGTTAGAATGGAATAAAAATCAGCTGGAATCCCTTTGCATAGAATGACATGTTGACTTAGTCCCAGACAGAAGAGGATGGAGTAGAATGGAATAAGAAAACCTGAGGTCCCAGTGAGGGCCCTCCCAGCTGACAATGCACGTGAAGTTCACGTGATAAACACGGGGGAAACTGGTGAACATGACATAACTGAGAGTTATCACGTGTTTGTGTTCACGTGACAAAAACTCCCACATTTTCATGGGATAACCACGTGATGAATGTCACCAGATTAACGCTTGACCATCTTCATGACATAACTGAGAGTTATCACGTGTTTTTCTTCACGTGAAAAAACTCCCCAGTATTTTCACAGGATAACCACGTGATGAACTTCACCAGATTATCACTTGACTATCTTCATGACATAACTGAGAGCTATCACGTTTTTCTTCACGTGGTTAACTGGTGAAGATTGCCCCTAGAAATATAGATGGAGCCACCTGTACTAGAAACACAGCTGTTTACCGAGTTCCGCACTAAGTTTACTTTAACTGAGTTTAAACTAATTAAACAAATGATTATGATTTATAAATCTGAATTAATGCACAGTATATGGAAGAACGAAACTTATTAGCTCAAAAAGGAGCACATATTGGATATTATTACAAAAGACTAGTCATCCGAAATGTGAATCATGTACGACTGCAATCTTTGATTCTGGTAACCCATTAAGAAGACTGAAAAGAGACTCACTGCATCTCACTGGTTGTGAGAAATTTTCAGCAAGTTCTTGTGGCTTTACTTCAGCCCAACAGCTATTGCAGCCCAAGTTATTGCTCGAAACAGTCCAAGTTGACTGGCTCGATGAAGAGCCAAGTTAACCAGTTGGAGATTTTGCCTCTTCTCTAAAAATTTTAACTGGTGAAGATATTTACCAGAAAATCACGTGGTTAACTGGTGAAGATATTTACCACAAAATGACGTGGTTAACTGGTGAAGATTGCCCCCCAGAAAATCACGTGGTTAACTATTGAAGATTGCCCCCAAGAAAATCACGTGGTTAACTAGTGAAGATATCACCAGAAAATCACGTGGTTAACTGGTGAAGATTGCCCCCAGAAAATCACATGGTTAACTGGTGACAAAATCACGTGGTTAGCGTTTGCAATAACCTATCAGTTTTCCACGTGATAACTGAGGGGCAATTTCACGTGATAACTCTCAGTTAACCACCAGTTTTTGTCAGCTGGGCTGGCTCAGTCCTGACCGAACCTGACACCGTGTCCCTGACACTGCAATCTATACAGCTCAGAATCAACAGTTGCAGTCTGAGCAGTCACCACAGGGAAACTGGAGTTAGATGCATTTATATGGATAATACACTGAAGAGGAAATTTGGTAAGTCCTGAAGTCCTTATCACAATTTTCAATGTAAACAGTGCTAATTTTACACCGCCGACCAATAGTTTGGAAACATTGTGTTGCTTCGCCATTGGCTAAGTGTCAGAAAACCGCTTGTGGGATCATGGACTCTTATTTTTCCCACATGAAATAGGCCTATTTCAATTGAAGAGGGATATCAGATATATCAGAGCTAATATTGTTAAAATAGCATTAATTTTCCCGGGCTGCCTTCAAAAATGTGAATGAAATGAATCGAAGTGGGTAATCATTGGCCATGTAATGTGATTGTAGCCAAACTTTCTGCCATGCAGGCTATGAAAATGATTTATTGTGGATGACTATTGATAGAGATGGCAGGCATGTAGCTATAGATAGATACAGGTATTACAAAAATGAGATAATTTTAATTTGTAATGTAAATGTAAATCTACCCAGCATATGAAGCAAAATTTTCTCAAACCAGTTCCAGTTGAGCCCTTTGTTGTTGTTTTAATATTTCTCAACACAGAGCTTCACAGGGAGTTCAAGGCTCTTTCAATTCATATTAATTCAGTACATTATGTCAAGCAGGCCAGGTTACAGAGAAGAATTTCACCATCACAGAAAATTCTTTAAAAAGTGCTTCTCAATCATGTCTTGCAAGCACCAGCAGAGCCAGCCTTCTCTTTTTGGACAAATTCGATTTGCAATCTTGAAGGAGGTCAAGCATGGCTTTTTCCTTGTGTTGTGTCGGATTTCTGAAATTTTGGTTCATTTTCAGTTTCTCTACACGGCAACTGAACCATAACCGTACTTCAATCTAACAACAGAGTCCTTTGATTTTCGTATTTTCTGTTGTTTGCAACATTTTCCTGATGAATACTTTTCAAACAAATTCTAAATACAGTTGATATTGCTCCAAATGTTTAAATGTTTAGATTATTTTCTGTAGGAGTAGGAATTACCAACTCTGACTCTGACTCCACCTCAAAACTGAATTTCGACTTGGATTCCAACCCAAAAAGCTCCCACTCAGTAGGGTGTGTCAATTTTAATTTTTTATGCAAATTCAAAAAGCACTAGTGCCTAAAATATGCATTTTGACCTGGGGAATCCAAATCTGTTCTCGAAATGGCGATACGAGAATTCTTACCTACTTCAATTTTGGTTCAAAGTTTCAAGGTTTTTTTCGTTTTCGACCATATTCGCCGATCCGCGGTTCTCTATAACTTTGTCAGAATTTGTCATACAGCATTATAATTGCCATGGTTGGAAAGCTCTCAAAAAGACCTACATTTTGCATACCAACAATAATAGTCTAGGATGATTTCTTGACTCCCATTGGCTCATGGGCCTGCACTTTTTAGAAACGAAAATGTTTCTCAGTGACACTGTCTAATCCTGTTAAAAAAGGGTTTTTGAATTTTTTTCACTGATAATTGCAGTGATACACATTCTCCCAAGTTCAAGAAAGAGCAAATAAAATATTTTTAAAATTTTTGGCTTTGGAAAATCCTGCTTTATGAGTTTAGAAGTTTTAATGCTAAATTTTGTCTGAAGTATTGTAACAAATCAGGGAAGAGCTGTTATATTTCGCATTTTAACTTCATAAGAATTAAATATAGGACAACATCACTGGTACCATGAGAATGCTAAGAGTATTTTCTATCATGTGGTACCACTCATGTTGCCCTGCAATAAATTCTGATGAAGATATGATATGAAATGCTACAGACCCCATCTCACATTTTACGAGTTTCCAACTGACATTAACAAAAAAACTTCATCACTCACAAGCCAGGCATTCCCACGGTAAAAATCAAAAAGGTTTTTATATTTTTTCATTCTGGCACTTACAGAATGCAAATCACTGCAACTAATCAGTGAAAAAAATTCAAAAGTCTTTTTATAACAGGATTAGACAATCTGCAACATTTTCACTCTAAAAAGTGCAGACTGAAAAGCCAATGGGAATCAAGAAATTGTCCTAGACCATTGAAGTTGGTATGCAAAATGAAGGTCTTTTTGAGAGCTTTCCAACCATGTCAATTAGAATGTTGTATGACACATACTGACAAAGTTATAGAGAACCGCGGATTGGCGAAAATGGTCAAAAACGAAAAAAACATTGAAACTTTGGACCAAAATTGAAGTAGGTAAGAATTGTCGTATCACCATTTCGAGAACAGATTTGGATTCTCCAGGTCAAAACGCACCTTTTAGGCACTAGTGCTTTTTGAATTTGCATAAAAATTAAAAATTGACACACCCTACCCACTCAATGACTCCGAATCCAGACTCGGATTCCAATTCAGAAGCTCTGATACGGAGTCCTATTCTCCTAACTCAACATGTCCAAATCAACCAAAACTTGTCTATATCTATAATATTGTTTAATATCGATGATTTTGCAGACTTCCAAAAG
The DNA here is from genome assembly GCA_026936325.1 of Platynereis dumerilii. Classification (NCBI taxonomy): domain Eukaryota; kingdom Metazoa; phylum Annelida; class Polychaeta; order Phyllodocida; family Nereididae; genus Platynereis; species Platynereis dumerilii. The sequence continues at coordinate 27,524,631 of JAPTHN010000013.1, forward strand.
TTCCGAATATAAATCTACTTTTAAGCATAAAAACATACAGCACTCAAAGAGGCTGATTGGCTATTTATTGAGCCAGGGAGCCTTCAATTTCTGCGCAGATATTTTTCTTCGCCAGATTTAAGTGCTCTTAGCGGTTCCTGAATTCTGCATAATGTGGAGTCAGCATTTTCCCTTCTCATATCCCATGGCTTCAAGGGAAGCAATGGATTTAGTTTGACTTAGTATAGCTTTGCCATAGAGCTTTGCCATAGAGCTACAGTAAGTGACTGTGCTGTATGACTGCAACTTACAATGTATATCACTGTTAGGTGGTCCTTTTTGGGGCTGTGTATGTGGTGGTTCTTCCATTTTTAATTAAAAAATTATGAAACACAAATTCGTCAGACAAGGGCTTGGTGCTCATTGGGGGATAATTATGTTTTGTAAAATGTTGCCCACCACAGAGAGGTCACGGTGCTTCACAGATGAAGTGCTTGTGTGCTTCAAAGTTGAAATTGGTCTATCAACTGAAAATAAGATTGTGACATGTAGGCCTATTGCCAGTCTACCATAAGAAATTTCCTTACACAGCTATAGATCTATAGTCTGAAACACCATTTGTCCACAGCGCATTGTGAATGTAGGTCTTTCGTAAGGAATTCAACAAAACAGGTTTATTCTGCAGTCTTTCTTCATTTTGCATGATCACTGAAAGTTATGCAGAAATTAAGAATGTGACATATTGCAAGACAGCCTTCAATCAGTATTTTTTACCTCAGTATCTATCCTCCACAATATTCTTTGTCTACAGCAAATACATAGTATTGTTGATGCAAAAAAAATATATAGTGACATGTTACCAGTCTCACATCAGAAATTTCTTAACATATGAAGCTATATATTTTCTCCGAAGCAGTCTTTATCAGCAGCGCGTAGTGTATGCCAGTGAAGAAAACTATTATATATATTGGACATTGGGGAGGGACCTACACTCTAAAAAATGTCGGGACAAGGTTGGTTTTTTAGATTCAAAATGGTTTTTTGAAAAACCAAATTTCAATGCAAAACCAAAATGGATTTTTAAAAAAAATCCATTTTGGTTTTTTGCATTGAAATTTGGTTTTTCAAAAAACCATTTTGAATCTAAAAAACCAATTTTGTCTGAATTTTTTTAGAGTGTATGAAAAAAAGGGAGGGAACTACTGAGCTATAGAAAAGATCTGAGCCATAGGCTATATTGCATGGGCAGATCAACACTGGACAGTTCTGCTGGTCACATAGGGTAGGAAAGCAATACTTCGGCCAAGATCCAGTCCATGGGTCCAGCCCAGGAGTCCAGCGAACAAGCGCAGGGTATTTCGACCAGGCGAGTCAGCCTTAAATATTCAATCACCCGATCGATTCCCCTGGCAGACCCCCTCTTTGATCCACATGGTCTAACAGCCCCTAACACAACAGTTAACTTGATTACCAGTGTCTCCAGCACAATCAGAGTCAAGCTGGTGACAGCTGCCTACCCCGGCTCGTGATGTCTAGTTTTCTGGTTTCCCTCAGCTTTCGCTTGCGGTGTAAGCGCTTTTGCCTGCAGTGTTTGTGGCTAGTTTCAGTTTAATTCAGTAGCTATGAATTACTATTGGACATTCAGCTTCACTTTGCAGTCTCTGTTAAGAATGACTATTGGAGATTTTTGTCTGTATGCATAATTTTCTTTGCATGGCCAGAGTTTCATTCCAAGAGAACATGTAGAAAACTTTTTATAATGCGTTTCAAAGAGATACTAAGCCCAAGATGTTCAAGTACTTTTCTTTAATTTAATGTTTTGGATAGCCCCTTTATGGGGTCACGTCCTCATTCCTTAAATTTATAACAGTAATTGCAAAATTTTTATGATGATGCGAACGGATGTTTGAGTGTCTTTTTACGAATAAGTGCAAAATTATTGTATACATTTGGTCGATCAGTTGAAGTAGGTCTGGAGTGTAGGTTGACATACAGTCAGCGCAGCCCTTTAAGGCAACTATCTGCAGGTGAAGCATTAGAGAAGGTGTGTAAGAAGGTTCTTCTCTTGTACGCGAAGCCTTCTAAGGCTAGTTCTTGCTGGTTTCAAGCACTGACTAATGCGAAAAGGGGGATGTACATCATGACAACTTATACTGCCTTCTGTGTTGAGAAATCCATTGCTCAAATAATTAGATCCTCTTATTTCAGTGCTTAATGAGAGTTCCATGTTTATTTGCTACTTGGGAATTGTTAGCAGAAAGCTACCAACTGGATATCTCTTAGATTTACTTTAAGTTGATGGTCCTTTGCATCAATTTCCCTCTCCCTTCCTCTCGTTCTCTCGTGTTTTCTCAATAAGTTACAGTACAACCCAAAATAAAGTACGATTACTCCAGCAGGAAGGAAGAATCAGCCACTACTTTACCCTTTCACACCTTTCAACTACCTCTGAATCCTTTCCTACATTTACCTACTTAAAACTACCTTTTAAAATTACATTAAAATCACATTTAAACAACAGCAATTTGAACTCAATCACCCCCTTTGTGTTTGATTTACTTGATATTTTGTACCTCTGCTAATTGCAGTTACATTGGTAGCTGTCTAAATAGAGTTCTTAATGTGGGCTAAGGTTGTGGCAAGGAGTCAAAGGTAGTTGTAAGGAGATTTGGGGTGGAGAGGAGAAAAGAGGGCAAAATAGGTAAACAGAGGACTTCGGACAGAAAATTTTCTTACTTTATATTGGGTTGTACTGTACCTAATTCTAGAGGTATGCTCTAACCACATTCAAGAACCTTTATACCTCCCCCGCAACTTCATCTGCAAGACCTTGCCTGATGAGAGGATTATACTAAGTAAGTCTTACGAAATCTTGACGAACGCACACACGACATCGTACACTCTAAAATAAATTGCACACCAAAAACCCTTATTGGTTTTTATTGTCCTCCATGTCATTTCAGTTTGGGTTTGTGAAATACCAAACAGCTGTAGGCCTATTGCCATGATTAATATGATGAATGGGGCATGTTTTTTGGGAAAGCCAAAGTTATATGCAAAAAAAATCCATTTGGTATTTCAAAAAGCCACGTCTCTCCTGAATTTTCCATTGCTGCATTACAGATGGCAGATCTCAGTTACAACCAAGAGCTTGGCTGCAAGGGCTGTACCTATACCCACAGTTCCTTAATTGTTTTACCAACAAGGATTTGCCAAAGATGTTCCTTTAAAGGACTGCACTCGCCATGAATTAACCTACATACCAAACAGACAGCTTTACACTTACAAGCCTATACCTGAAGGATTTGCCATGGGTCTGCCTTAAAGGGCTGCACTCACCATGAATTAACCTACATACCAAACCTACATCCATATACATGCCTTTACCTGCTGAATTCAGCTGCCCAACTATTTCCAAACCATCCAAGCTACTTTCACCCTGCACTGAAGAGCTTTGCAAACACTCAATGGGGTAGCTAGCGGGGGTGGTGGATTTTAACCCTTCTTCCTGATAAAATCCCTCCAATTATTAACCCTAATAAAACCACTGGTGGCTCTGCTGGAATAAGGCTGTCAGATTAAGGCCTGTCACTCAGCTTCCAGTCACTCACTTTCCTATATTATTGATCACTGGATATCGCCCTGACGCATACAGTACAGGGTTTTAAAAGTGCCTGGTTATATATTTAGTTTTGTTTGATGGCATGTGATTAGAACTGGTTGGGCCACTTGGCCAGTGCAGCCCTCCAAAGCCCGTTCTTGATGCAGGCATGGCTTGACTGATACATGCATGGGATGAGACAGGTGGATTGATGGATGAATGTTTGGAGCTTTATGTCCTAGCTGTATTCATGCACTCTAGTAAGTAATAAGGACAGGAGCAAGACAACAGCAATGAGGTGAAGGGTGGTTGAAACTTCCGTCCAAAATTGGTCCTGGTGAAGTGTCTTAGATAAGGCTATCATCAGTGGAAATCCCAGTCACACAATCTTCATGTCTGTATACAGATATCAGCTTCAGAAAGCAAAATGAAGACACAGCTGAAAAGCTACACTGCAACCTTGGAGTTGGACAGCCAGGCTCTTCCTTTCTATCCACCGTTGCCTTTCACCATCCCGGTCTTCTATTGCCTTTGAAAAGAGCTGCAATCAAAACCATTTTAGGAAGTCGTCTTGCTGCAGCTGCTTGGTGCTTCCAGCTGCTTTTAGTAGCTGCCAGCTGCTTTCAACTGCTCCCAGCTGTAGCCTCACCCCCTCCTTCTTCAAGCAGCTGTGTGATCGCCTGAGCATTAAAAGAAAACCAAACTGCTTCAAAATGAAGTTGAGGCCATTTGAAGTAATTGGCTGTCTCCACACTCAATAGATCTTCCAAATAGTCATCCTGAAGCCATTAGAGTCTGGGAAAATCATCCTCATGCATGATCAATAGGGCTACTCATATATAAATATATTACACAAATTTATGCTCCAGCTACAGCAATTAGCATATGAACATTCGCCGTCACTTCTACCTTAACCTCTTTCTACGAATTATAGGTTTTCTAAGCTTAAAATAACAACTGGTAGTGTTGCGGACTGGACCCCTTCGGTGCAGAACCGCTTGTTGCAAAGTGAGAGGTTGAGGTTGTCTGGTCAAGGGGGGTTGGTCCGGTATACCGGCATGTACCGGTTTCTGATTTACATCAAATTGTTGTCAAAAGTTATCTGAATAGGACTTTTTTCTGCATTTTTCTTGCTTTTTTACTAATTTTCTCTGCCAGACCATACCGGTACAGACAACCTCTGGACTAGTTTTTCGGAACTAAGTGCAATTCTGGTACTGGACCGTACCGGTACAAAATGGTACAGTCCACAACACTTACAACCGGACATGTATACTGCAACATCACTGCATTTAAATTGTAAGTAGATGGTGGTATGGTTGAGTGCTAAATCGAAAAACAACAAAATGATGTTCTGTATCAGACGAGCTATCAACAAGTTTCTTTAAAAGGTAGAAAACACACTTGGCAAGACTCTTTAAATCTATCGCTTCGATTTTGCGGATTTCTGAGATATCCCATAAATTGTTACAAAGAATCTCAAAATGAGTTAATTGCATCCTAAAAATATTAATCAACCTGTTTCCACGTTAAGCTGGAACCCATTTACAGTTTTGATAGATTTTCCTGTCTAAGACAGAACATGGACTGGGAGACAAATTTGAAACATCTGCAAAAGACTAGTCTCTCTATGCCCAATTCTGCTAATAGCTTTAGATATATAATATTATACAGGAATACAAGAATTAGGTTCAGAGGGCTGCTCTTACCATATATCTATCTAGCTATCTTTGCCACCCAAATCATAATATTTACCACTACAATATATTTCACCATTCCCTTGACCCCTGCCCTATTGCCCTGTTGCCCTGTCAAATTAATTGAGTATAAATCACAGGATGCCAGTCAATCACTAATGTTTATACCATATTGGGTGTCCAATTAACCCTGTTGCAACTTGGATGCCTAAAAAATGAAAACTTCCTGTAGACAATGTTTCACCACTAACGAAGGTTTAGTGGGAAACTTCTAAACTTAAGTCAGATGAGGCGGTTTGTCATTTAAAGTATTTTCAATCTATTCCTTTAGTTGGGAAGAAATGTATGGAGTGATGGTTGATTTTGACTTTACGTCTTGTATTTTTGCACTATGATCGGCTAAATTGGGTCAGGAGGTGGATAAAGCAATGAGGTGAAGGTTGATGGAAACTGCTGTCCAACACATGTGGAAACCTTGCAATCCAGCGATTTGATATATATATAGATAGATAGATAGATATGGTAAGTGCAGCCCTCTAAGCCCAGTTCTGGGCGCTCACAAGGGTTGATTGATGAGATGGAGAGAGAGTGGGAGTCCTCAATATGTTACACATTTACACCATGTGAGGGATCTTTTACTTGCCAAGCACAGACACTGATACAAGGGGCTGCCAATTTAACGTCTCATCCAAATGACATCCTGCTGGGATTTTGCTCATGAAGGTCCACTGAAAATTTTGGGTCCTCCTCTAGGGGTTTGAACCAATGCAGACAAAGACCTTCAGCGTAGCAGACGGGCACCTAAGCCGTTTGGCCACCCAGCTGATTCCATAGTTCATATATAGTCTGGCTTCAGCAAAAGCCATAGTGATACATTTTTAATGAAGAGTACATCAAACTTACTGCCCTCTGTGTATTATGTGTATTACAGAGGAAGTGTGATACTTCCAAAATAATAGCAATAACCTATAATCCTACTAAACTTTACAAACTTCTAGTTCACACATATATTTCCCTGTAATTTGTCTGAGAAAATATACTGTCCATGTGACCTCTAACCACAAATTTATAGTGGTGTCCCTAAGTAGTATTTATGAATACTTAGTCTGGTGTATCAGAGGCTAAATTGGAAGTCATTGAGGCACACCAGGGCATATGATTTACTATATACAAAGCCAAAGGACATTTATTTCAGTACTTTTTACTGGATACACTACATCAGACATCAGACTCAAGTTTTGTTGCTCAGCTGGGACCCAGATCAGCCCAATTGAGTTACATTATTATTTCACCACTGTTAAATATTCATAATTAATGATTATATAACTTATGTATAAATTGTAAGTGCATTATGTTGTGTAAATAAACTTATCCAATCCAATCCAATCACCACCATTGAAAAGACAAAAAGATAAGTTGATAAAAGATAAGTCTACTTTAGAGTCGAAGAATTACAAGTACTGACACTAGATGACATCACAACAGGCCCTACACTCTTAACAAAAAGGTTTTATATGGAACCTTTGAGTGTTCTATAAGCTGGTATAGATAAGGAACCCTAAAAGGTTCATTGTTCACTTTTAAAAAGGTTCAAATATCAAACAAAACTTTCAGATAATTCAGCTGCACTGAACTCCCACAATGGAACCCCTTTCTCTCATGTTGGGAGCATAGGGTCGTATCATAGGGCCTTCCCTTCCCACCAAGTATTGAACCTTTTCAATTCAGTGAACCCTTAAAAAAATTTAGAACTTTTTTTTCAGGTTTCTTGGGTTCTTTATATATACCATCAAGAACCTTTTGGGTTAAGAGAGTATCCATCACATTGAAATGAACTATCAATTTGTTATTGGGTAACTTATATGACCTCAGTGGTGAGAGTTGTGACTCATTTAGTGACTTGTCTTGAAAGCATTGCAAGTATAAAACATGTCCTCACTAACTATTTATTGGTCATGCAGAATAACATGACAAGAATAGGGATATGACCTCACAAGAAACATTCCAGTGCATTTATGGAAGCACTTTTGTTGGACACTTGTTCCCTCAAAAAGAATATTGGATAGCCATTCCTATCTAGGATTTTTGCAGAACGCCCTTTGGTCCATGTAACTAATCCCAGATTACAAGACATTTTCAGTAACCTCTTATTCTGACCATAGGTTCAGACAGTGCTTAAGCCTAAGCCGATTACGAGTGATAGGAAATTAAGTGCTAAGACGCTGATGGTCCACTCAACTAAATAGTTTTCTGTGGTCATTGTCGAAACATTACCACAGCAAAAAAAGCAGTCCCACTAGTGAAACAGTTTTGTAGAACTCGGCCTAAGAATGCCACATGAGCGTCAAATCTGATAATCCACTAAGCTGAACCTTCGTCTTTGAAAATGGGTCATATCGATCAGAATAAGTTCCTCTTACCTTCAGCCCAAGAATTGGTCCTCCAAAATTCTACTGAACTATGGATTCAAACTTAACTTTAAAGCTTTATTCTAAGAAGCATGGAAGCTATGTCCAATGATCTGAATCTTTTTTCTTTGGTTACAAAAACGCATCAAACCAGAATATTATGGTCATAAAACCAGAATATTAGGCCTATGGTTCTCTACACAAGAACTGGTCTTCCAAAACTTCTATAGAAAAAGGAATTAATACAAGTAACTTTTCAGCTTTATATCAAGAAGCATTGAAGCTGGTATTCTACATGACAAAACCTCTATGTCATTGGTTACTCAAATGGGTCAACCCAGAACATTGACTACACTCTAAAAAATGTCGGGACAAAATTGGTTTTTTAGATTCAAAATGGTTTTTTGAAAAACCAAATTTCAATGCAAAACCAAAATGGATTTTTAAAAAAATCCATTTTGGTTTTTTGCATTGAAATTTGGTTTTTCAAAAAACCATTTTGAATCTAAAAAACCAATTTTGTCTGAATTTTTTTAGAGTGTATTATTCAAGAACTGGTCAACAAAAAGTTATGCAAAACCAGGAATAAAAGATTTAATAGAATCTGACTACAAGATTCCAAATATCCTGAGTTGTGGAGAGCTGAAATGGCTCTTAAATCTAACAAAGCCCCTCTAGCAAACCATTGCCCTGTCCGTTCACTCTGATGTTGCCCATAGTCATGGCAGAAACACCGCGACCAAAACAAAAATATGCCCTGTAGAATTGGTCCCACAAAAGTAGGCATTAGGAAGTCTCTTATTCGGAGCTTTCTACAAAGAGCCACATCAAGCAGCTGTCAGTCTGCGGGAGATTTGTCGTAAAGCTCCAAAAGCTCCGAGAGCTCCAAAAGCCCGGGCGAGCTCCGCAAGCCTTCGGACCATGTTCATTGACAAAGTTGCTGATGTTACAATATATTCCATAATTCATCATTCGCTGCCTGGTCCACAGTTCCCATCTATCGTATCTGCCACCCTAGTGTTTTATGCTACAGTTGGCAGATTGGCAAAATGGTTACAGGCCTCACTCCATATTTATAGCACCATGGGACTCAGTGAGTGGGATTATGTCCTGTATTAAATTATTTTTTGCAATGGCTTCGCTTACAGTCAAAGAATTACAAGTATTCACATTAAGCTGTTTGCGGACATTAATCACATCACAACAGGCCCCATTGAAATGAACGGTCAATTTGTCATGGGTAACTTGTGACCTCAGTGATAAGTGTTGTGACTCATTCAGTGACTTGTCCTGATAGCATTACAAGTATGGGATGTGACCTCACTAATGACTTATAAATGGGTCATACAGAATGACATGAGAAGGATAGGGATATGACCTCACAAGGAATATTCAGGACAGCGAATTTCTGTATAAATAAAATTCATGTCACTGCTTTTTGACCGGTCCAGTAACAAAATCAGACCACTTCCGCCCAGACTGAACTGTGACTCAGCACACTTCGCAAATGTCATCACTAAATTATTTTTTATTCATAATGGTAGCTGCCGTTACAGCGACAAATGTCTTACATAGGATGCCCGGACTAGAATCAAACCCTGATCTCAGAGTAGAGGTTAGCAGCAGCCCAAGTCCCCGATTGCGTTGTAAATGCGATGGATTCCGGAAGACATTCAGAGATCTCCGAAATTCCTTCAGATGTCTCATGATTCCATCGAATCAGATAAGACTCCCTGTTATGATGTCATGGATTCTTATAGATTCCATAAGATGTCACGGATTTCTTGGGAGGCAATGGGATGTCATGGGATTCTGTCATGGATTCTATCATGGATTCGGTGTGATTTCGTTGTCTGTCAACTCTAAGTCCCATTCACTTCATATCATCACCAACTTTGCCAAATATTTGACGCCAATTCCCTGGAAATTCGCTTTACAGACTTCAATGTGCTGGTATTAGTCTGACACTCACTATCACTACATAATGAATCCACAGATTTTACAAAGATTGCAAAGACTGTAATATAGGTAGATTTCAGCAATATAAAACATATTTTCAAGATTGCATGATACAAAAACCTGAAAATTAACTCATATATTCATAATCAACTGATGAAAGCAAAACAAAATGAAAATGAACATACCTTTGATGGCCCATCCTCCAAATGAATTGATAATCTCCAGAATAGGTTGTATCCCTGCAGCGTCTATCGTATCAACATCCATGCACTTGCGGTACATCAACTTAGCTTTGCGTTCCGCCGATTTGGAAAAGTCTCTATCTACGGGTGATTCAAGTATTTCTTTAATTCTCTTGTCCATATCAATGAGGATATCACTGTCAACACTCCAACTCGAGTACGACGCTGGTATGCTGTGCCTTTTGAGCCAGCCACCGCACGCATAATTCCAAAAGTCTTGACACGGATCAACAGTTTGATCCATGTCCTGCACGATCGACGCCGCCGCTCGTAAGCACTCACGACTGACGCACAGATCGGAGTCTTTGTGGTTGACGTTTTTACCATTTTCTACAGCAGCTTCTTGTTGTTGACGATTCGAGGCCAGCACGACGATCAAACCGATGGACACAGAGAATAAGAAGAAGGTTGCGATGGCAAAGATGACCTCGCGACCTCGGAGCTCTATCGGCGGAGCTTTGGGAGTGAAAGGGCGGAATCGTAATTCCTCACCTGAGTCGAGAGCGTCTTCCTCCGTCAATTCTCCCTCCTCATCTTTGCAATCGAACACAAAATCCTCTTTCTCTAACGAGGACCTCTTGTGGCTGTTTCGTGAACTACTTCCTTCACTGCCCGCCATCTTGAGTTGCTATTTACGTCACAATATCCAAATTGTATCCTAAATTCCGTCGAAATATAAAAATAGCTCACAACATATCTAAATCATTCGTAATCAATTCCATGACTAGACCTTTGTCCTCAGGCCTGTCTTATGTTAAATAAAATTCCATTTGATGCATCAAGAATTTGGTAAGCAAATAACAATGGAAACACTCCTCTCCTCGCGTTCTGCCATATTTTGTTAATGCAGCTCAATTAAGTGAGATATTGTATAAAGCTCCCTGCAAGTGATAATTCTCCACATTATTATCGTATTTTAGTTCCCAATCTGTTGTATTATCCTATTGCAAGTAATCAATCCTCAGCATTATCTTATTTGAGTTCTCAATCCTTTGAAAATTATCTTATTTGATTTCCCAATCCTCTGAAAATTACCTTATTTGAGTTCTCAATCCTCTGACAATTATCTTATTTTAATTCTCAATCAGCTGTACTATCATCTTATGCTGAGATAACAATCCTAAGAATTATCTTATTCTATAATTTATCTCATTGTTATCTTAAATTTAGAATCACCTGCATTATCTTATTTGACCACGAAATCTTCAGCATAAGTATCCTATTTTGAGTTCTCAATCCTCCAAATAATTGTATTATAGGTTGGAAATGCGTATCATATAATTATCTTATTACAAATCTTCAATACGCAATATCCTGTTCTGGGTGTCAGAAAAAATCCATCCTCATATATGATAATTATGAACCTCTGAGGTCTTTCCGTTTCACCTTTCAATGTTATGATAAAGCTTATAATCCCGATCACAGTGTCGCAACTAAAGGTTCTAAGTTGAATACTCCTTTCAAGTTTGAGCTTTTACTTCAAGCCATGATGTCAATCCATATTACACTACAGATCCAATGCATCCATCAAGAAATCACGTCTTAACAAATGCAAAATTGCAATTCATACAGTCCGTACACTAATGACAGAGCACTGCCAGTTCTCTCTTACGTTATTACGATGAATAATCGAGGATCTCGACTTGACGTCTCATGAATTAATAACCACATGGAAGTGATCGAGTCCTGTCATGCTGGGGCCTACGGGTCATCCATCTAATAGCGGCTACACCGGGTTGAGAGATGGTCCATCTACGCTGCTCTTTTCCATTACGAACATGTCCGCACCCTGCAATGAAGAGAGACAATGATTTAGTACAGTAATGTTTTTGTACAGTATTTTGTTACAAGAGGAATATACCCAATTAGAGACCTCCTTCGAAAAGAGGTCAACCTTGGATAGTGGCCAACTTCGAATAAAGGTCCACCTGGAATAGAGGTCCAACTCGAATATAGGCCCATCTCAAATAGAGACCTCTTCCGAATAGGGGCCCATCTCGAATAGAGGTCCCGGGGCAGATGCTTATAAATCCAAATCAATTGAAGCCTCCCGCGCATAGAAGCCCCCTTTGAATTCATCATTCTTGCCATATTGGTAGCAATGTCAGGGTTTGCTTATAAATATGCATCAGTTACTAATATTACTTATCTATTTTTATCATAAAATGCAATAGAGGCCCATCTCAAATAGAGGTACACCTCAAATAGAGACCCCGCTGGAAGTTCTTCCAAAAAATATATGGGTGGGGGGGGGGCTTATAATTGAGTATACATAGTAATTGATTACATCTGTTTCATTATGTTCACAGAGTATGTTAAGAACGTTGAGGTTTTTCAAAATAGGAAAAAATAGGAAGCTCACCTAAACATTTAAAACAAAAACTAAAAATGTTGTTGTTGGATGGGTGAATTCTATGATTTTGGCTTATCACTTTCTTATTTGCATGCTGAAATGTTGGTACAGAAATCTGTTTAGAGTTAATTCATTTAGACAAATATTAATGAGAAAGCATTACCTGATTACTCTTAAACTTCCCTGACAATTGTATCCGTGTTAAATAAGATTTGAATATTTTGTGCAGTGTGACAAACACATTCGACTGTAATGAGGAAGTTTGCAACCTTGCAATACTGTTCCTACTGTTCCATGTATACAGAAACAGTACGAGGGGCGTTCAGAAAGTTCGAGGCTTTTTTTTATATGGACACTTATTTTCGATCTAGAACTATGAATTTTTCACAGGATAGAATTGAGCATATTTGGAATGGATTCACAAAATTTTGGACAATTTGGACATTTCTAAGTCATTCTGTTGTTGCCATGGAAACTGAAAGTTTGGCTAGTCGGGGCAGGTAATACTGAAACCTAGAAAGCCAATAAATTTTGGCTGTGAGAGACCTCTCTCTATCACTTGTATTAGTGAGTTTGACCATATTTGACACAAGAAATATAAAATTAGCCTTTAAAAATACTTCCAAGCTCACCACAAGCATTAATTTATACACCTGACCCATTGAAGTAAATGTTCCTCGAAGTCCTCCAAACAAAGTTCCGTGAAGGCATTTCAGTCATCCAAAGCCTTTTCTCCTCCAGTGCCTAAAACTCTGGCCCCCATTTACATGAGTAACAAAAACCAGGACTTATGTAAAGAAACATATCACTGGAATAGCTGGGATGGATAATTATGCCCATTTTGGTTTCTTGTTCATACCAGTGAATCCATGCTTTCACAAGTCCTTATGTAGTCAGGGAAACACACTCCTGCCGCTGGAATTCCCTCACTAAATCTGGCATGCAGGGACGCTTTCCTACATGGGTTCAGTGTAAGATTACACACATTTAGTGTGCTTGAAAATATATATTTAGAAGCTAATATCATATTCCTTGTGTCAAATATTTCCAATCTCACTAATACAAGTGATAGAAAGAAGTCTCTCACAGTCACAATTTGTTGGCTTTCTTGGTTTCGGTGTTACCTGCCCCGACCAGCTGAACTTTCAGTTTCCATGGCAACCACAGAATGGCTTAGAAATGTCCAAATTGTCCGAAAATATGAGAATCCATTCCAAAAATGCTGAATTTTACCCTGTGAAAAATTCATTGTTCTAGATTGAAAATAAGTGTCCATATAGAAAAAATACCGTGCAAGCACGTAAACCCCGCTGGCTCTATGTGAAGCCATTGAGACCATTCGGATCCATGTGTCCGTCCGTGTGTCCGTGTGTCCGTGTGTCCGTCCGTCCGTCCGTCCATGTGTCCGTGTGTCCGTCCGTCCGTGTGCCCGTCCGTGTGTCCATGTGTCCGTCCATGTGTCCGTGCGTCCGTGTGTCCGTGCGTCCGTGTGTCCGTGCGTCCGTCCGCCCGTCCGTGTGTCTAGCTGTGTGTCCGTCCGTCCATGCGTCCGTCCGTGTGTCTGTGTGTCCGTGTGTCCGTCCGTCCGTCCGTCCATGTGTCCTGCCGTCCGTCCGTCCGTCCGTCCGTACGTCCGTCCGTACGTCCGTCCGTGTGTCCGTCCGTCCGTGCGTCCGTCCGTACGTCCGTGTGTCCGTACGTCCGTGCGTCCATCCTTCTGTCCGTGTGTCCGTCCGTGTGTCCGTACGCCCGCGTGTACGTACGGACACACGGACTTGTCATTCCCATCTGCATGACAAAATAAGATAACAGGCAAAATTTGAATGAAATATGAGCAACACAACGTCCGTGTGTCCGTACGTCCGTGCGTCCGTCCGTGCGTCCATCCTTCTGTCCGTGTGTCCATGTGTCCGTCCGTCCGTCCGTCCGTGTGTCCGTACGTCCGTCCGTCCGTGTGTCCGTACGTCCGTGTGTCCGTCCGTGTGTCCGTACGTCTGTACGCCCGTGTGTCCGTACGTCTGCGTGTCCGTACGGACGCACGGACTTGTCATTCCCATCTGCATGACAAAATAAGATAACAGGCAAAATTTGAATGAAATATGAGCAACACAACGTCCGTGTGTCCGTACGTCCGTCCGTGCATCCATCCTTCTGTCCGTGTGTCCGTGTGTCCGTCCGTCCGTCCGTCCGTGTGTCCGTACGTCCGTGTGTCCGTACATCCGTGTGTCCGTACGGACGCACGGACTTGTCATTCCCATCTGCATGACAAAATAAGATAACAGGCAAAATTTGAATGAAATATGAGCAACACAAAGTGAGTTATGCTTGACGAAATCCCCAGCACATTGAGGCATTGAGGACTGCAGTACCCCGTAGGCTATTACATAGCCAGCGGGGTAAAAAGCCTCGAACTTTCTGAACGCCCCTCGTAAGTTTGAAGTTTACTTCCAAACAAATGGATTTTACACAGAAGTACATTCATCACAGATGTAGATTGAGTCTGATGGACCTTGCCTTGCTAAATGTGAAAATTTAATGAGACAATTAAGGGCGTGATTTATAACCACTGTAGCTCACACACAATAAAGCACTTAGTGAACATAATTGTATAGTCAATATGTACAGCAATCCTTGCATAGTGAGATCTCATAAGAAACTACACTCTAAAAAATAAAGGTCATTCGAAAACTTTTGCTGGTTGTTTTCCTTGATGTCTGACCAAGAAAATAATTTTTTCACAAAAACACCGACTATGATTATTAGTTTCGAGGGTGCAACATCCAAAAATATGTGTTTCTGAATCAAACAATAGCATTGTAATGGTTAAGAAATCCACCCTTAGGCCTAAGTAAAGATTTATATCAAGACAGTCAGGGATGATTTATTAACTTCCCACAACCTAGGCAAGGTTTTTTTTAACTCAAAGACACCAACACGAATAATTATGACAACTTATGGTTGCCCCCTAAGAACTACAAAAGCGGTGGTCAAAAATATTGGTATTACTGTATACTCTTTTGCACTGTACTTCATCCCATTATATCCACTATAAGTAGGTACAATTAACATAATTTTACATAAATGTATCGTGAGAATTGTCTGAAATGTAGCAAGAACCACTCCCCTCCACTCCCTCGTCCCACCCCAGGCTAGTTACTGTGATCTAGTTCCTTTTTAGTAAGTTTTCCTTTTGTTGAAAATGCAAAGTTCAAAATTTAAAACATTTTGAAGTTACAATATTACATACACAGTAGCTAATGTGAGTACATTTTACTGTAAGAACTCATTATTATACATTAACCGAGTTCAGAGAGTTCATATGACATAAAGCAACATATATTATATGTATAAATGCATACATTGTTTCAAAAGCAATCACTGTATAGACTCAGATAGATAGATAGATAGATAGATATGACAAGTGCAGCCCTCTAAGACCAGTTCTGGGCACACACGAGGGCTGATTGATGAGATGACAGAGAGAGCGGGAGTCCTCAACATGTTACACATTTACCCCATGTGAGGGATCTTTTATTTGCCAAACACAGACGCTAATACAAGGGACAACCAATTTAATTCCTCATCTGAATGACATCCAGCAGGGATTTTGCTTATGAAGGTCCTTTGAAAATTCCGGGTTCCCCAACCAGAGTTCAAACTCATGCAAGCAAAGACCTCTAGCAGAGTAGGTGAGAACCTTAACTGTGTGAGTCGGTGACATCATTCCATATGCACTCCTTACTGACTATTAGGTCTATCATAGCTCAAGAGTTCCAAATGGTTTTGTCAGTGATGTTGTCACAGAACCCATCTCAGAGTCTGACTTCTGACCTCTAGTCTCAGACTAATGCATCTCTGCCCCTCAGAGACATACTGGATGACTGCAGCCATCTGGGAAATAATTCAAATGCAGGTCTATGCTGCAGTGGTCTATGGTCTCTTGGCATGAAGGGCTGGCATGAATGTACTTGTTTCCATAAAACTATTGACTGTACTACTTGTACTGCATCATAATGTATGGTGTTCACCAGCATATGTAAAATAGTCATCTTTTTAAATTTATTTTCAGAGAACCTCTGCAGAATTTTTTGACAGTACAGTCGTACCTGTGTTGCAAGACCCCTTGTTGTAAGACCCGATTTGCCTTGTATGGTCTACTGGCGCATGGCATGAAGGGGTGGCATGAATGCGCAGTGTCTATAAAACTATTGACTATACTTGTACTGTATGGCATTTACCAGCAAATATGCAATAATCATCTTTGTAACTAATTTGCAGAAAGATTCTGAAAATGTGTTTACAGTGCAGTAGTACCTGCCTTGTAAGACACCCTGTTGTAAGACGGACTTGCCTTATGTGACAAACTTTCTCCTGCACGATGTTGTATTTTTAGTGCATTTTGCACTACGACGAGAGACCACACCCCAATGAGAGACCGCTTCATGACTGCAGAACGGGTGGTCTTATAACCAGGGACCACTGTACTTTCATAAAAAGTCTGTGTCATATTTATGTAGATCCAAGTTCTTTTCCATGCTCTTGAAGTGTGATGTCGGTGACGATTCAGTGTCACCGCTGGCATCTCTATTCTCCAGCATTGCAATATAGGTAAAATAACTACAAGCTGTGATGTCATTTCAAACTGGGTCAGATTCACCATGTTCTAGCCAATGTGAATCCACCCAACTGCGTATCACAGTATCAACACAATGAATAAAAACTTTGTCAGTGATAGCCCGTACAAGCACATCATCACAACCTGACTGTCAATGGGTTAACAGTACAACTAAGCATCATAGTTTCAACATTGTGAAATTGAATGAAGCATACTATTATATGTTTAAGTTATTGATATACTTCCAGTAATAAGCTTAACTCCACTGTCAAGTTGATATCCACTTTATTGCTCAAGTATTATACACATCAAGCTTATAGTACATCCAAAGCTCTTCTGCTTGAGGAGCAGGGGCCTCCCTTTTTATATGAGGCCCTGGCTCACCCCAAATATGAGGATGAGCTGCAGCCAGTTCTAGGAACTGGCTTCCTCTTGACTCATACCCAGAATAGCTTACTATTTAATATTACAATACTAGCTTACTATTTAATATTACAATACAATTCTAATTACTTAAACAAATACTTAAATAAATACATTACAATACTACCTCCAAAAGTTTGATTGATATGCAAACTTGCGACTTTACAACTTCAAACTTCAATGGACATTGCTTTAAACAAAAGGGTTTCACAGTGTTTGTAAACACACAATTGTGACAGCCCACTGGTGATGTGGCACTTGCATTGGCTTTTCCCAGATCCAATTTTCACTCTGACATTGTGTTGAAACTGTTAATCACAGTTAAGGTGGATTCACAACGGCTGGAATCTGGGGGATCAGACCCAGTTTTTAAAAAACCATTGCAACTTGTAGTTATTTTACATATATATTTGTACCACTCAACAGTGAAAATTAGCATTATGTACACCGTTGTACATAAAGTCATATCTAATGGTTTGGTGCCTCATTCAATTGACACTGGAGCACCGCAGCATGAGATGTGATAATCACAATGGTGTCACTATGGTGATGTCTCAACCTCTCTTTCACATCATCAGATGTTTCTTTTTTTAGGTAGGCCTGAAGATTTGCATCTCCTCCAAAAATAAAGGGGGTGCAAATGGTGGTTACTGACACAACCAGTATCAACCACTACAACCATTCATTCCTTGAAATTAATTTTTTTAACGGTGAAACCTCTGAAATAAGACTTGTTCGTGATTAAATTTTTTGTAGAATTTGGCTGGCAATTTTCACAATTTTCTTGTGATAATAGGGGTTTCATGGGACAAAACAATTGTCTACCGGGTAAATTGTGAGACATGAGATATGTACACCCTCGAATATCACGTACAACCTGGCCTTACGGCCTCGTTGCAAATTGACAGTCTCGGGTGTACATATCTTCATGTCCCACATTTATCCATCAGACAACTGTTATATATATTACAATGCTAAAGAAAAGGGATGCCAACGGTGACACTGAGTCACCACTGACATCAAATTTTCAACTGTAAAAAATGCAACTTGGATTCCATGGAAAAATCAAAAGGACAGCAGAAAATTGCACTTAAGATATTATGTACTGGACATATAATGCTGGGTTTCAGAACAACTAGTCATGAATATGAGTAAGTCCCCCCCCACCTAATTTCAGCCATCTTTCACCATGATTGTAAATTGGCAATTTTTCTTGTTAACAACCTTCTTTTGAGGTCTTTTGAAGTTTCTCTTTCAGTGACTTCCTTCTCTGCCACTTTCATTTTCCTTCCTGCCTAAACCAACTTCCTTTTCTTTCAACACTTGTTTCCTGTAATATTGGGCAAGATATGTTGCTCCTCAGATTGGGGTACTACTACTACCTCTAAGTTTTATGTAAACGGGTGACCATTTAATATCAAGGGGGGGGGGGTTGGAGTTTATTTTTAATAAATGATTTCTTGCTCAATTTTGGTGAAATAAATAAATTCCTTATGGACAGTCTTGAAATAAATAATTTCTGGTGGGGTTTTTTCTTAACAAGGTGTTGCTTGATTTAGGAATGACCATTACGGAATTTTGCACACTTTAAATAAATAATGACTGCCACCGTTATGATGAAATAAATAATTTCCTGCCAAGGAATATTCCAAGCCCCCTCCCCCCCCCGATTATTAAATGATCTCCCCCTAAGGGTTATAAAGCTGGATTCAAGTTTATAAATCAGATTTATGGAATAGCAAATAAACACTTCACTATCAAATACAGAGAGTTATAGACTTTTACTTTCCTAAAGTTTTTCACTATTTGTGTAGTCATTACATTCTGAAGAAAATTTTTATTGACCTCGCAAGAGCTGGATTCGAACCCGGTGTGGTAGTTGAGAGTGTCCCAGTACAGAGTGTCCTTTGGACACATTTTCCCAGGAAAGACTGTCCTCTGGACATAATTTCCTGGAAATGAGTGTCCCTGGAAGGTTTTTCCTGGGAAATTCTGTACAGTGGACATCAGTTCCTTAGTTATGGTTGTCTGTCTTAGAGATTAATGTCCCATGGAAAAAAGAAAATAATTTCTATGTCCTGGTTTCAAATGTCCCACCAAAATGTCCAGGATAATATATCCTAGGTATGGAAGTCCTGGACATTATATCCTAGGTTAAGCAGTCCTGGACATTATATACCAGTAATAATTGTCCAATGAAGGACAAATATTCCTGGTGTTTGTAGTCCTGGACACTTTATCCTGGTTCTTGATATAACAAAAATGTCCTTTGCTGGACAAATATTCCTAGTTTTGCTGGTCCTGGCCAAAATATCCTAGCTATGGATGTCCTGGTAACACAGGTCCTTCATAGGACCAATATTTCCTGGTTTTACGTATCCCGGACATTACTTTCCAGTTTTACAAGTCCTGAGCAAACTATCCTAGTAAAATAAGTAATTTACCGAACCTTTTTTCCGATAACTGGTAGGCCTTGACAATAGCCAGTGGACATTTGTTCCTTAGTTATCATTGTCCACTTTAGGGATTAATGTCCCTCGCTTGCCAGTCATTAATCACCAGCAAGGCCCTCCAAAAAAAAGTCATTGTATGATTATCGAAAAGTTGATGTCCCTACCATAGGGTGGAGCCATCCATATCCAGCTAGTTATTCGAAGTGATAAGTATTTTTGCATTCATCGCCACATTTCAACTTTATGAATATCTCACAAATAAATACAATATATTCATACCTTGTTATTATTAAGGCATGCTCTCCTTATGTTTATTTTCACATTCAGTGACAACCCTTCAGGGTATGTCTTCGTAGACAGATATTGTCTGACATGGAGAAGATCCATCATATGCCAAGTCAATAATGACTGGAACTAAGACTCAGACTGAAATCTAAGATTAGCAACCCAAATATTCATTGTAGCATGACCATAATCATTTACATATCAATTACATAAAAACAGTCGGAGGCAGGACTTGAACCTGCAATGTTCTGAATTGAAGTCTGATCACTAGACCACTATGCTATGGGGGAAGGCTGCCCAAGTTGGTGATCCCAAGCTTGGTCTTTCGATTACAGTACATCAGTTCTATTAATAGCTACGGTCACAATTTTACAGGGTGGACATTTCCGAATGTCCTAGGTAGAAATGTCCCGGACAAATAGAACTAGTATAAATGGTCCTGGACCATTTATACTAGTATAATATGTCCCAGACAAATAGACCTAGGATAAGATGTCGGGACAAATGGACCTGGGATGATATGTCCTGGACAAATGGAACCAGGATAAAATGTCCTGGACGAATACATCCAGGATCAGATGACCGGGACAGCTAGATCTAGGATCAGATGACCTGGGCAACGAATACTAGTTTACAATGTCCACCTGGACATCTGACACCAGGTATAAATGTCCTGGATTCAAATGTCCTGGACAATCATTACTGGTCCATGCAAAAAAATGTCCATGACATTTGAACCCAGAGAGGACATTATAAACCAAGGAATGTGTGTCCACTGGATACTCATTCCTTAGTTTAAAGTGTCCCAGGACACTGGTTACTGGAGGACAATTATTCCTTTCACACCGGGACCCAGCGATTGGCAACTGAGCACACGACCACTGAGCTACATACAACCCTCTACTCCCCCCTGGGTGGAGCAAGGCATTCTTGGTTGGTGCAAAACCAATGAGCCTTCCCCTTCAATGCCTGTGATGAGTCAGTAAAAGTTCCCACATGCTAAAAGTATCATATGTCTCACAGTTCATCAATCAAACAATTGATGAAAGTAATGGTAATTGATAGACCCTCTTCAATAACCATCTGTCATTCCCTTACAACATGCAGACCCTCGTGTCAGTTTCTATGCTGGGCAAGTGAAATATCCCACACATTGGGTTAATGTGTAAATACAGTCTGTGTGCACCTCTGTCTAAAACACCAATCAGCCTCACAATTCACGGGCAGTAGTGGATGGATGGATTGGGTTTTATGTCCTGTATTTGTATGTACTTCTGTAGGCCAATTACGACAGCAGACAGACAATGCAATGAGGCGAAAGATGACTGAAACTACAGTCCAAACTCCTGCCAAGTCCCACAAGTCCCAGTAAGTCAGGCTAACTCCTGCCATCTCCCAAAACTTCAAGTAATAACTCCTAGTAAGTCCACTATCTCCTGATAACATCCGGAAACTCCCGCTAACTCCTGATAATTCCTGCTAACTCCTTGTCAACTCCTTGTAACTACGACTGATAACTCCCAGTAACTCCTGATAACTCCAGCTGATAACTCTTGGTAACTCCTGCTAACTCCCACTAACTCAAGACTGATAACTCCTGCTCACTCCCACTAACTCATAATAACTCTCAGTAACTCCTGTTAACTTCCAACACCAGAATACCCAGATAACTCCACTAACTCTTGCTAAAAGTCCCACAACTCCCGGTAAGTCATGCTAAATCCCAATAACTCATAATAATTATCTCCCACAACTCCAAGCAACTCCTGGTAACTCCCACCAGCTCCAATCTGGGCTCCAAGGTTATTCACCTGAGTGAAGTCACAAAACTCTTCTGAATGGGTGACGTGACTTTCATTGTTTTCTGAACTAATCAGATCACAGAATGCATGCAGTACTCATAACTGCTTGTCTGTTGAATCACAGACACATATGCATGAACAAGTTATACTAACTCCCCCTAAATCCTGATAACTCCGGCTAACGTCCACTAACTCATGAGAACCTCTGGTAACCAAATAACTCCTGCTAACTCTCACCGATAACTCACTGTTACTATGTTACTCGTGCCAACTCCCGCTGGTAACATTTACTCCCGATAACTCCTGCTAGTTAATAAACACCAACTAATAACTCCCAAGTAACTCCTGCCAACTTCCATAACTTCACTAACTCCTGCTAAGTTCCACAACTCCCAGTAAGTTGTCCCACTAACTCCTGGTATCTCTCACAACTCCAAGTAACTTTTGCTAATTCCTGAAAATTCCCTGAAACTTATCCCAACTCCCATAACTTGTGATAATTCCCGTAACTCCCGATAAGTCCCTGGAAGCCAACGGAACCGTATTTTTGGAGTCACATGTTTATATGCAGCCCAGTGTACAATTGCTCAGTCACAATTTCACAGTGCACGGTGACAGTGATTGGACCAGTGTAGGCCTGCACAACTACATTATTCAGTCACCACTACTGCCCCAGGTCACTGTAGCCAGCAACACAGGGCAATCCTTTATTAACCTAATAGAATTTGCCTGCAGCTAAGGATAGGAAAGGGGTAGAGGGGTTGTAGGGAGGGGGGTAGGAAAAGTGGGTTAGTTCAGTTAAGGGTTAGATTAGGATTATTGGTTGGGATGGATTGGATGGAGGTGGCAGTTGGTTGGTGGTTGGTTGGAAGGGGGTCTAAGAGACTCAACCTATTGCTGACGGGGCTGGCGGCTTACGCCAAGATCAAGCGAGGAACCCAAAAAGGGAACTAGGCCTATGTCTTGGTAAAAAATACTTCTGAAAAGTCATAAATTGGTATTAGTTACTTCTGATGTAACGAGATTACTATTTTTTCAAAAGTAACCCATTATTTTAACAAGTAAATAAAACAACACTGGATGAGAAAAAGTGACATGGAGAGTGCAGCACTCTAACTTAAGTTCTTTGCCCTCACAAGGCATGGTTGGTTAGATGTGAGAGAAACAATTTTTGGACTGTATTCATTCTGCTTCTTGTCCATGTTAACACAGCCCAAATATCCAGGGCTATGAAGTGTGTCATGTTAGCCCCTAGTTGTTGTAATCCTCTCTGTGAAGTTCTGTGGGAATAATTCCACAAAGGCACTGCACATGCTGGACATGGAGCTGCCATGTAGAAGTCATGATATATAGTTAACTGAATTGTTGCATTAAGGGGCCCCCCACATTGTATAGTATATATACATACAGTCCAGGGAGACCCCATGCATTTCTGCACTCTAAAAAATTTCAGACAAAATTGGTTTTTTAGATTCAAAATGGTTTTTAAAAAAACCAAATTTCAATGCAAAAAAACAACATGGATTTTTTTAAAAATCCATGTTTGTTTTGCATTGAAATTTGGTTTTTCAAAAACCATTTTGAATCTAAAAAACCAATTTTGTCCCGACATTTTTTAGAGTGTGAAGGAGTTCAAACTTCAGAGAGAAGAGCAGCTGTTTTTTTTTTTTCATTTCTAAACCAGGAATGCATTTTGAACTTTGCTTATTTTCTTTCACACATTTTAAGCTTTCATGCTATATATCCTCCAAATTTAAAAAGATATCTTGAACAATATGTCAAATTTAAGACAGTAGATCCATAGGGGCTAGGAGAAAACATGCAAAAAGCAGGCACACAATGCCCAAAAATTCCTGTCACCGGACAACCATGTTGGTATCCGTCACTGATATTTGTTGTCCTGTGTCCTGAATAGGCTACCTTTTATATAGTTTGGCAGTAATTATATTATTTTGGACAATATTATCATTTCGCTGCTTGTATCCTATCAATGTTATGATGTCCCATCCTGTGAAATTAATGTTTATTCTGTATGCCGTATAATCATTGTGACAAATTGTATTTACTCAGTCTGCTTTGATACAATCAATTCTCTGCCCTGAATAAACTTTCTACTTTCCATGAAAAATGCGAACATACATCTAGTGTTATGAATAATTTATACAGCTTCCATGAAGTGCTGCTCCAGTTGAGAAAGGCGCAATAATCCATTACTGCAGGTCACATGACCAGGCAAGAGGACAATAGCAGAATTTGTAGTTCCATAAAAATAATAAAATTAGTTGAATGAAGATATGTTATTTATCATCCTCATGGCGACAATACAATAAATTTTTTCTAAGATTTTTTATTTTATTTTTTAGACCAGCTCAATAAATTACATGTGAAATGGATTGATTATGCAGGTGCAGCTACTAAAAACAAAATAATAAAATTTATGCCCACAAACAAAAATTTCATAATACATTGTCGAACGTCACAGCAGGTTTGACAAAAACAGTTGACAACTTGTATATCCATACAATTCAGTTTTTACTTAAAATTTTATTTTTACCTGAAACAGCTACTTTGCCATTTTGAAAGAAGTTCTGAATCCTCTATTTTTATAGAAAATGCTGCATAACATAGGAAAACCTGCCAAAAACTATTGGAGTCAGAGTCGGAGTAAAAAACTAGTAGAGTCACAATTGGAGTCAGGTTAGATTGAGGTGGAGTTGTAGTCAGAGTTGAGTCAGAGTTAGAGTTCGAGTTAGAGTCAGAGTTAGATTGACAAGTCAGAGTCACAAGCTGGAGTAGGAGCAGGAGTCATTTTTTTATGACTCTCGTTGGACTTTTCATTAGGAGTCAGGAGTCAGCCCGAAAATTTGATGACAACCAGAGTGGGAGTCACAGATTCGAAAAGACTTATTCACAAGACAAAAACAGAAAACAAGCAAATTTAAAAAAACATACAAAGTAAAAAATATAAAAAAAGGTGACCTTTTCATAAATCGAAGATATATAGATCCATGAATCAGTATCAAAAGAATGCCGACAAAACATTACTCGGCAGAAAAACAACATTGTAAAAGGGAAAAACTGAAAATATATATCGGATACAAAAAACAGATTTCAAAGAAGATTGAAATATATGATGGGAGACAGCTAGAATTCATAAACAAACACAAAAGCTCCCTTAAAGAATGCCTCCTGCATAATTCAGATCATAACAAACCATTGTGGCTGCAGTTTTCACTCTGAGGGAAATCAATAATTGTGATAAATTAATGAGATGGAGAGCAAAGGCATTCGTTCATGCCATGGCCATCAGATCTATATAGCAACACTCTAAAAAATGTCGGGACAAAATTGGTTTTTTAGATTCAAAATGGTTTTTTGAAAAACCAAATTTCAATGCAAAACCAAAATGGATTTTTAAAAAAATCCATTTTGGTTTTTTGCATTGAAATTTGGTTTTTCAAAAAACCATTTTGAATCTAAAAAACCAATTTTGTCCCGACATTTTTTAGAGTGTATTCTGTATTGGAGGTGTACAGCTAATAGCTTTCCTAAACGCTATGTAGGTGGTGATATATTGATAAGTGATTATAAAATTTGACTGACTTAAGTTAAGGATTATTATAGATAGATAGCTGGATAAATAGATAGATAGATAGATAGATAGATAGATAGAATGATAGATAGATAATAAATTGATAGATAGATAATAGATAGATAGATAGATAGATAGATTGATTGATTGATTTGCTATTCTGTATCTATCTTTTTCTATTATCCATCTATCTATCTATCTATCTATCTATCTATCTATCTATCCACCTGTATCAACATAAGCCTAATAATAGCCTTAACATCCCCTTGCAGCTTCAACCCCCCCCCCCTTCTCCACCATCCATTTATGCCACAGGGCAACAAAAAATCTCTCTAGCCCTGTGGGACGAATCCCTGACTGTTACATAATATATATTGACAGGGGGCTACTGGGCATATGTTAGCCAGGGCAATTAGGGCTGGAGGGCCACAGATCATGGCCAGGGCACAGTGGGGCATTTGGAAAGGGGGGGGTAGCACAGTGGGGGGGAAGGGGGTGGCATGATGGCTCCAGAAGAACAGAATGGTTAAAAGCCCCCCCCCCTTCTCATCCTCCTACCTCAGACTGACCTGACCTGCAGACAACATGACTATGGATGCTTCTGTTTTAGCATCAACAGGTTTCAGTGCACCTGTGCTGTATTGGTATCTCCCATTGGTAGTGTTTCGGACCGGACCGCTCACAATGCCGTCCCCCTCTGGTCCAGAACCAACCGGTCAGGGAGTGAGGCAATCCGGTACACCGGTACGTGTCAGTTTTCGATTAACGCCTCATTTTTTTGAAAATAATCAAAAAAGTGTAAAAAAATGAAGGTGTGAAAAATGAAAGAGGCTCTTTTGCTTTTACTTTTTTCTTGTGTTTTCACTGTACTAGTCCATACATCTGACCTATTTTGAAACTGATGGTGGTCCGGTACTGAAGAGTTGGTGGTACTGGACCATACCGGTCCAAAGCAGTGCTGTCTGCAACATTACCTATACATGTAGGTGTCATTTATTTTTAATTTTAGTGTCACCATATCAAGCATCCCCCAGGAATTTGGTTATCATTAAAAATTCACTCACGGAGACAAAATATTTGGGCATGACTTGTACGCATTACAGAAAATCCATGTTTCCAAAGGTAATGTCATTTTCAATTGTATGAAATTTGGATTATGAAATTTGAGCAAATTTTGCTTGCCCTGCCCAAAGAGTCCACTTGCGGTAACTGTATGTCTGGGTAAAATAAATATTATGAACTAAATTGTGACACCTAAGCCAAACTAAATTGTTGACTGAATTGTCCCATTTGTTATGGTCACATGACCTACAGTAATGGATTATTGCACCTTTCTCAACTAGAGCAGCACTTCATGGAAGTTGTAAATTATTCATGTTTTTGTCAAACCTGCTGACGATCGACAATGTATCATGAAATTTTTGATTGTGGACATAAATTTAATTTTTTGGTTTTAGTAGCTGCACCTGCATAATCAATTCATTTCACATGTACTTTATTGTGCTGGTCTAAAAATAGAATAAAAAATCTACGAAAAATTAATTGTGTTGTCGCCATGAGCACGATAAATAACATATCTTCATTCTACTAATTTTATTATTTTTATGGAACTACAAATTCAGCTATTGTCCTCTTGCCTGGTCACGTGACCCACAGTAATGGATTATCGCGCCTTTCTCAACTGGAGCAGCACTTCATGGAACGTGTATACATTATTCATAACACTAGATGTATGTTCGCATTTTTCATGGGAAGTAGAAAGTTTATTCAGGGCAGAGAATTGATTGTATCAAAGCAGACTGAGTAAATACAATTTGTCACAATGATTATACGGCATACAGAATAAACATTAATTTCGCAGGATGTGACATCATAACATCGATAGGATTCAAGCAGCGAAATGATATTTTCCAAAATAATATAATTACAGCAAAAATATATTCCAGATTATATAGCAGGTCATTGTTAGCTGAATCCCTATTGAACTTTTCTATGGGAAACCAGGGGAGGAGCCCAGTTGGAAGCACTTTGGGCCAGCATCGCTTGGTCCTGAGACGTGGGTTTGATTCCAGCGCTTGCACCGGGACATATTTTGGACACATTGAAATTTACTATTAGCATCTGACGACTGCGCTATGAGTACCCAACACTAAATAATAATCATGTGTTCATACATGTATGTTGTGTCCTAACTTTACTGATCGAATAAAAAAAATGCATTTAAAAATATAATTCAATATTATTTCAGCTGAGGCTGTACAATTCTCAATCCACCTGCAAAATTAAAGAGAAAAAATAGGCCTAATTCATGAATAAGTAATACATGAACAATTGTCAGTTTTTGTGTTCTTTCTGTCAGTATACTTATCTATCTAGTATCTATCTGTACACACTCCAGATGTATCCATCTATTTACCTGTCTATCTAATTATCTGACCATTTATCTGTGTATCTATCCGTTAGGATATATCTCTATTTATATCGTTGAGATATAGATCTATCTATCTGTCTATTAAGGATTGGTATCGATGGTATCGGCACCCAAAAAGCAGTATCGATATCAGATTGCGGACACTGCTCCTCATTTAACCAAAGGATCAGTAGTGGAATGGTATTGGATATCGGTAGTATCGGCAACAAAATTCAGTATTGGTATCGGATTGAAAGTGAAAAAGTGGTATTGGTGCATCCTTACTATCTACCTATCTATCCATCTATCTGTCTGGGGGAGAGGGTTGGTCTAGTGGTAGCGTGCTGGACTGCCAATCGCTGGGTCCAGGGTTCGAATCCAGCTCTTGCCGGGTCACCTGGGCCTATGTTGGACGGCTGTTTCAATCATCCTTCGCCTCATTGCCGTGTCCTCCTCCTGTCCTAATTAGCCTACCAAGTGCATAAATACAGGACGTAAAGCCCCAATCATCCATCATCCATCTATCTGTCCATCTATCTGTCCATCTATCTATCTATCTATCTATCTAACTATATATCTATCTATCTATCTATCCATCTATCCTTCTGTCTGTATATCTGCCTCTCCAGTCTCCATGAATGGATAATATGTTAGTACACAAGTCTGACATTTATCCATTGAATTTACATTTCTGCCATCATTAACAGGTACATATTAAGGATATTAAACTGACTTTGAAGTGGGAGCTAATATTTCATAGCTATAATTTGGCTCAGTGTTATAGATTTCCATGTGCTATTAAGTATTAAATAATCCCATTCATAACACATGTAGAACATATTCTCATACATTTATGGCTCTATAGATATAATTATTACATGTATGACTGTGTCATATGGCATTTTCTGGTAAATATTGATGAATAAGCATGTTGTTATGCAAGTAATTAGCAGCTTGCATCTATGTTGTATTCACAGTGGCATTGATCAATCTGCTATGCATTGCATTGGATGAAAGACATGCATTGATGAAAGGGGAATCCCAAATTACAAAGTGTATACAGTACCAACCATAGAAATACATAGAACGGACATGAGGCTGTATGAAGCCTCCTCAAGATGAGGTCACCAAATCCGCCATATTGGAACTGCCCTGAGACATGACGTCACAATAGACTAATTATGATGTGACGTCATGCCATTGTTATAAGTGACATCACTGTCATTTGTGATGTCGCTGTACCATTGTGTCAGGATACAGGGCAGTTCCAAGATGGTGGATTTGGTTGCTTCATCTGCCAGAGCCTCATGTCCGTTCTATGTATTTCTATGGTACCAACAACACAACTGTATTTTTCATACAGAGCAGTATTATAGCCTTTCACTTTGATAAAGAAAAAATGAGGACCAGTTCACTGTGAAAAATGCACTTTCACAAATCTAGAGGCAATGAGCCACGAAAATGACTTACAGCTCTTTGCAGATTGGCAGTCCACTGGAAAAATTAATTTTTTCATTTTCAATTTGCAAATTGGTGCTACGTCATTAACAGTTTTATGTTGGTCTCCTAATCTTTTTATTTGATGAAGTACCTTAACAAGTCATTTAATTAGTTTGTTGATTGCCACCTATGCTGCTAGATATGATAAGCACTGAATCAACTGACTTACCACAACTGACATAAAACAAAACATTTTTAAGCCAGAGACATCACACAACCAAGTTGAAAGTTAATTTTGAAACTGTTTGGACCGCTAATCTGCAGACAGCTATAACATTCTCACAGAAGCTGAGGAAAGGTGTTTTTGGAAAGTTGTACTGTAAACTGACAGCAGCATTTCCTAATGCTGAACATCAGATCAAATCCAGCCATAAATCACATTAGGAAAATGTAGAATTTGCATGTTTTCAGCAAAGCATTCATTGGGGGAAGTTGCAGGCTCTCTGGGTTGCTGCTCCCTTGAACATCTGTCCAAGCCAGTAAAGCTAGTAGACAACTTCAAGCTATCTTTTCCACCTAAACTCACAAGGTATAGGCAAGTTTATGGCAAAATTATTTTTACCAGGTGGCAAGCTACTTATATTTTTTTAGAAAACATAATTGTCCGGTCCGACTTTATAGTTGACCCAGATATTGAAAAGAAACTTTGTGAATGTGCAATAAAATTTGAACTATTTTTTGGTGCAGCATACAAAACAAACTTTGAGCCAGGTGGCAGCACCATGCAGTTCTCAGTTTCAAGGGACTGTGAGGCTTTGGCCTTCCCAACCACAGTCCCAATTAAGAGTCGTTGCTTAGTACTAAGATATATGAAAGACCCCAGTGACAAAAGTATGCTCATATATTTTTTTAGCAATTGCCATGGGGGGAGGGTTGGTCTAGCGGTAGCGTGCTAGACTGCCAATCGCTGGGTCCAGGGTTCGAATCCAGCTCTTGCCGAGTCACCTGGGCCTATGTTGGATGGCTGTTTCAATCATCCTTCACCTCATTGCCGTGTCCTCCTCCTGTCCTAATTAGCCTACCAAGTGCAAAAATTAAGGACATAAAGCCCCAATCATCCATCCATCCATCCATGTAAGCAATTGCCACTCAGTAACACTCGGTAGCTCTTAGACTGGATATAGATAATCATATACTTATCTATAACAATCAGATTCGCTACAATACACCTAAATCAATTTTCCGCCCATATATAATACAGAGTGGAACACTTGCGTAACCTTGGAGATATCAGTCAATCGCTTGGTCGTGGGTCAAATCCAGCTCTTGCCGGATAACTGGGCCATCTCGTATGTTGGACAGCATTTCAATCATCCTTTGCCTCATTGCCGTGTCCTTCTCCTGTCCTAATTGGCCTACCAAGTGCATAAATATATGACATAAAGCCCAAGTCATCCATCTCAGCATAAGCCAATCACTAATCTCATCCATCTGTCTTATCTCCAGCTGGAAAATGGCTACTCCTTGCTCATGAAGGTAATTGACCAGGAACCAAACCCACGACCTTTATCCCCCACAATTATAAGGTGAACACCTTCACCATTATGCCACTCAGCTGCGGAGAATGTCTAACATTAACTATAGCAATCTGTACAGCAATGATCTGAAGGGCATAGGTGCCGGGTACTGCTTCGAACCTCTGGACCCAACCCCGAGAGTCAAACATTATTGGCTACATTCGGACTAGAAGCGGAAAAAAAACTGAAAACCGTCTAAAGAACCGACCAGATGATCTCTGGAGGGGGGTTAGGGTTCTTCGGTGAAAAAATAGTTGGTTTCCACCTGTAGCTAGGGTAACTGTATTGTTAAAATTGCAATAAAAAAGCTCCTTTACAAGTGAAAAAACTGTTTCTCATCGCTTGGCGCATGAAAAAAATAGTTTTTCTCGGGGATTAAATCCATAGCCCCCAACTTTCATCATCAACTATCGGCCCCTAATTACACAGCTCTGTCTTTGTTCGTTCGAACTAAAATTTCTTATTGCAAATCTTTCCACTTCCCCCAGTCTACCTATGGCCACAAAGCACCTTAGATGAATGGATGGATGATTGGGGCTTTAGTCCTGTATTTATGCTCTTGGTGCCATAGTTGGCTGATTAGGACACTAGGAGGACAAGGATGATTGAAACAGCCATCCAACATAGGCCAAGGTGACCCGGCAAGAGCTGGATTCGAACCCTGGACCCAGCGATTGGCAGCGCAGCACACCACCACTGTGCTAACCCCCCCCCTCCTAAAGTAGCACCTTGGACAAATTAGCAATTCGTCCAAGGTAGCACTAAGACTGCCCAGAACACCAAGTAATGTTCCAAGTTAAATCAGAACAGATGTCAGAGCCTCTAGTGTTCATTTGATTAGTCTACAACTTACAGGTCAAATGGCTTGAGTCAATGGCTTCCAGCTGAGGGAGCCACTCTGCCAGCTGGAGGCTGTTGCTTCCATTGGCTCACTGCCAGCTGGGAGATCCAACTGAGCTGGGAGGTCCAGCTGAGTTGGGAGGTCCAGCTGAGTTGGGAGGTCCAGCTGGGAGGTCCACGAGAGGTCCATGAGTCAAGCTGGGAGGCAAAGCAGAGGTGTGAGATACTGCTGGGAGGTAATGCTCAGAGGTAGTGACTGTGAGAGTATTGCAGGACCTTAAAGGTGGTGCAATACACCAATTTGTTCAAAGGTCTGGGCGTTGAGAGTTAATATTATCAAAACACAAAACAAAGGATTCATGACCTACCTATCTTCGACAAGACCCATTTACGAATCACTGATACGGTAAAAAACAGAATACCATTTGCAATAATTATCGATATTAAAAGGCAATTTTTCGAAGCATTGATGTTGACTGCATCAAATATCGACGACATGCCTACACTATAAAACTCGGTAATAACAACGAGGTGAAGGATGACTGAAACTGACATCCAACACTGGTTCAAATGATCAGCCCAGTATAGCTGGAGTCGAACCTGGTAACCAGTGCTTGGAGGCCCAGAAAACTACCACAGAACACTCCTCCCTCCCTGAAAGACTAAAGGAGTCAAACTGTCAGAGCCTTCCCTTGCATGTCTTTCTACTGCTAACTTTCCTTGAAAACATTTGGCTTTGTATTTGCAAGCAATTGCCACTCAACAGCACTCAGTGGCTCTTAGACAGGATAAAAATAATCATATACTTGTCTACAGCTATTAGATTTGCTACAATACACCTAAATCAATTTTCTGCCCGTATATGGCATAATACAGAGTGGGACTCTTCACTTTTGCAACCTTGGAGCTATCAGTCAAAAACACTTAGGCTAAATCAGTTTGCAGACAATGGAGATGACAAGGGAATTTCAGTGAAACGTATTTCTCTCAAGATAATCTAATAGATAATGTAGCTTAAGCAAAAGTAGCTACAAATTTCATGATGACCGACAGTCTGACACAATTTGAATTCCGACGAAGCTCTCATCATAGGCGTATACAGCAAGCTGGACATTTTGGGTGGGCGAGCGATATAATTCCCTAATTTCTTCTAAATTGTAACATAAGTACGATATACCCAGTCAATTACCTGAGCCAAACTGAGCTGCTATAACTCTGACTGATTGATTCCGACAACGCTTCAAGGTAGCACAATTTGAGTGTATAATTACTATATATTCCTCATCCAGTGATAATACTTCCCAAATTTCAAAATCCACATTTCATACCATTTCAAAAGAGCACATCTTTGGAACCATTCATTTCCGTTAATATATATTTCATCATCTGCCTTATTTCTATAGCCACTTACACACATATTTTTTGTTTTTACCAAACCCCTCTCCGGTACGCCTATGCAGGCAATCAGGGCTTTGGAGTTTGAGTCAGGAGTCGGAGATTTTTGGCTAGAGTAGGAGCGAAACTTACGTTTTTAGATGGAGTCAGAGTCGGAGTTGAAAATTAATGCGGTGACTCCTTATCTAAATAATATACAAAAACACTTCATAAAATATAATGTACTACATTAGATTTTTGAAGACCAATCACACAAAATTTCTTCAACTACACACTACCATAAAGGTATAAAACATTGTGACATAGATTTTTATCTTTGAAATTTGTGTGCAAATAACACCCAAAAGAGTCCAAGTCATTTTTCAGGATGTCACTGCATGACTCCGAAGGCCTGCAGCTAATCTTTTTTGACAAGGAGATGTGAGGGATTCACTATTGGTTGTTCATCATTGTGAACTCAAAGCAGATAGTGATGGACATATACATGTCATAACTTGTTGCATCCCAGCAACCAAAAATCAATTGAATCTTTAATTATGGCTGCCAAGTGAATGTCAACGTCATGCATCTTCTCAAATTGTAAAGGTGCAATTTGAAGTAGAGTACATGGTCAAGCAGCTAATGCAAAAACAGCATACCATATAGTGCGGCAGTTGTTTACACATGTCAAACCGCAATCCGCATGAACTCATACATTTCCTCATGAACTGTTGTATTTCACACTCTTGTGTAACTGTTGATTGCTTAAATTGATATTAAATTAGTCTCAAGTTAACTTTTAATGGCTTCACATCTCTACGCTAAAATGGTGACCCTGAGGTGTAAATTCAACTGGACTCAAATTTAAAATGTCTCACTCAGATGTAGGATGTCAATGCTGTGGTCATTGAGCTGGAAACATTCTGGACTACTCAACCACAGATAATGGTTTGCACAGAATGAATCTCAATTCCACATCAACAATTCTACCAAATATTATAATGTTGTCTCTGCCATTATATGATTATTACTCCATTTGGATTATTTGAGTTTCGACACATGCCTTTCGGCCTTAAGAACGCAGGCCAAACCTTCCAACGCCTTATGGATACAGTACTCCATGGATTGTCCTTTATTTTTGTGAACCGAGATGCTATTCTGGTATTCAGCAATTCAGAATCAGAGCATAAGGACCACATGAAACAAATATTAGGATGACTGAAGGAGCATGCCCTTGTGATTTCTCCAACTTAATGTTACTCCGAAGTATACAAGCTATAACGGAAATTACAGAACATGACAACTTAATTGAAACATACAAACTAGAGGCTATGGATTTGGTTTTGGGTCCCTCTCTCCCCTGTCAACTCTCTGGGAGACTCTGGGAGACAACTCTCTGGGAGACAACTCTGGGAGACAACTCTGGGAGACAACTCTGGGAGACAACTCTGGGAGACAACTCTGGGAGACAACTCTGAGAAACAACACTGGGAGACAACTCCCTGGCAGATAACTCTGGGAGACAACTCTCTGGGAGACAACTCTGGGAGAAAACTCTCTGGGAGACAACACTCTTGAAGACAACTCTCTAAGAGACAACATTACTGTGGGAGACAACTCACTGGGAGACAACTCCAGGAAACAACACTGGGAGAAACTCTAAGAGACAACTCTATCTGGGAAATAGCTCTCTCTTGGAGACAACTCTCTCTGGGAGACAACTCTCTGGGAGACAACTGTTTGAGAGACAACTCTCTTGGAGATAACACTCTGGGAGACAATTCTCTGGGAGATAACTCTCTGGCTCAAAAATAGCAGCAGAACAGTTGGCACCAATGCAGCCGGCTTCAAGACCTAATTGTTATCTATATCCTAATTTGGTGGTGGTGGAGTGGTGGAGGTCTGTTGAGTGCCAATTACCCTAAAAGACTTAGGCAAATATCCCAAGGGCCTTTTAAATGGTTGATCTTTTAACCTCAGTACATTCATTCCATTAGCACTCCTGCAGTCCGAGCACATGTACAATGTATGTGCTGTGAAAGTATCATCATGTTGTGACTATAGCTATGCTCCACCAATGAACAAAAGCTTTCATCAAGTGTTCTCCAAGTAAAGATAAATCTCATTGATTAACTCAAATGTTCATCAAAATAATTCTTCTTTCTTCCATTATCAATTTCATGAATGCAAAGTACTTTCTAGGTTTCTTTTATCATTTGTTTATTGAAGGTTGTGACCATTTGATCTCATAACTTTATAGATGCTTGTCCTAACTACATACAGACGTTTACAGATGTCTTTGTCACACCAAGAGATTTTTAAAAAGTTTTCCTCATTACACCCTGAAGTTTACATGTCCTCACTATGCCCAGAATTTATAGAATAATGTCCTCACTAGACCCAGAAATTTACAGAATAATGCCCTAACTAAAGCTGGAAGAGCACATATGCCCTCACTCTATCCAGATGTTTACAGCTGTCCTCACCACACCTGGAAGTTTACATAACTATGTCCTCACTAAACCCAGAACTTTACAGAATGATGTCCTGACTAAAGCTGGAAGAGAACAAATGTCCTCACTACACCCAGAGGTTTACAGTTGTCGTCAACACACCTGCAAGTTTACATATGTCCTCAATACACCCAGAACTTTGCAGAATGATGTCCTGACTAAAGCTGGAGAGAACAAATGTCCTCACTACACCCAGAGGTTTACAGTTGTCGTCAACACACCTGAAAGTTTACATATGTCCTCAATACACCCAGAACTTTGCAGAATGAAGACCTCACTAAAGCTGGAAGTCTACACATTATGTCCTCACTACACCAAGAAGTTTGCAGACATCCTCACTACAAGTCATCATTACATCCATAAATTTAGATATCTTCACTACATCCAGAAGTTTACAGACATCAATATCAACACTACACTCACAAATTTGCAGACATCCTAAATACACTCAGAAGTTCACAGAATAATGTTCTTATTATGCCTGGAAGGTTTCAGATGTCCTCACAATATCCACACTACACCCAGAAGATTAGAGATGAGGCAAACGATTATTGAAACTGCCATTTAGCATAGATAGATCCAGGCAGCTTGGCCAGAAATTGAGAATCAGACCACAGACCCAGCAAGCTCATTGCGCAACCAACAAAGCTTACTCTCTCCGACACTTACTTGACAGAAAAATAATAACGTATCAGCAGAAAAGGCTAAAGGGAAGCATCTACTCTTATATGACTGCAAAGAATGGCATACCCAATCAATTACCTGAGCCAAACTGATCTGCTATAACTCAGACTGATTGATTCTGACAACGCTTCAAGGTTGCACAAGTTGAGTGTATCATTACTATGTATGCCTCATCCAGCAAATCAATTGTCTTTCTGTTATATGTATAGCCCATGCTCATAACAGCAGAATAGCTAAATGTCTTGATAAAATGCATGTACTGACTACAATACAGGCCTAGAAAAGCTGTGAATTCTTAATTGGAGATAGAGGTGATGGGTTACCAACTGAGCCAGCCCTCCCCTCTATAGACACCAATACAAAGGGCCATTGAATTAACACCTACTGAATGACACTCAGGGGAATATCGTTCATGGAGATTTACTCATGAATTGTTCGTCGAGCACGAGTCGAACCCAGAACCTCTTAATTGGCATTAGCCTGCAAATATGGGGATATCATTATCTTGGCCATCTTTCTTCATTCTGCAACTGGCCACTATGCCCTTAATTTTTCGCTTAGAGTTATGAAATTCGGTACAGATATTGGCCTATGGGTATGGATCAGGAACATATTGAGCAATCCAAGATGGCCACCTTTTCGTGGCGGCCATTTTGGCAGCCATCTTTCTTCATTCTTTAACTGCCCGCTGTGCCCTTAATATTTCGCTTAGAGTGATGAAATTTGGTACAGATATTGGCCTGTGGGTATGGATTGGGAACATGTCGAGAAATCCAAGATGGTGGCCATTTTGTGGCGACCATTTTGCCAGCCATCTTTCTTCATTCTTCAACTGCCCACTGTGCCCTTAATATTTTGTTTAGAGTTATGCAATATGGTACAGGTATTGGCCTCTGGGTGTGCATTGGCAATAGAATTAGATCGAGTTATTAGCCTGTGGGTGATTATCAGGCACACATTGATAGATTTCACATTAACAGACGAGCGTTGAAACCGCTTGCGGTTCTGGTTAAAATTATCTTTTACTTGAAAATCTAAACTGATATTGGACACTCTTTAAAAACATCGGACATTTACAAGTTTAATCACTAGAACTGGGACCAGTATTGTAATAATAACACTATACTTAACCTTGTTTTTAGCTTTCTGTAGATTAGTGTAGACTTTGATTTTGCTTTGTATTGCGATATTGATGACACATGTATCTTTTTTGATATTCGGTTTGTCATAATAAAAGTTTATATATATATTATCATATCAATACATGCTCAGAAACCATGGCATTATTTATTAAAACAACACTTGTACCTCAACACCGATGAATAGACTAGATGCAATTCTTCTATGCGTGTTGTTGTTAATAATAGAAAATCAATTATGCACCGCACCACACTGGGCATGGTTGGACAGGTTGAGCAAATTCCTATAATTAATTAGACAATGATTGTCATTATTGATAGCATCCAGGCAACAACACAGAAATAAATGGATAGAAAGAATTGATAGAAGAATTGCTTGTATAAATAGAGGCAAATTTACAAGCTGTATCAATAGTCATGCTACAAAGTCAACAGAAACAAGAGGATATACATTACTGACATTGAAGTACCTTGCTGTATCACATTTTTTGGGGATCAAATTTTTTCACTATTGTTGTATTAATAGAGGCAAATTGAAGAACTCTATAGAATTTAACCAATATTTAGTGATGCCACAAACTTAAAATCAGATAATAAGAGAATTTTTTATATGGCACATCTTGTCCGAACAACATCCAACTACGATTTTGCTCATGAAGGTCCTCTGAAAATAGTGGTGTGCTACCTTGGGTTAGAACCCATGCAGGCTAAGACCTTCAGCAGAGCAGGAAAAACCAGTGCAAAATATTATTATGCAATATTAGACACTGACTAGCCAAGACCCGGCTTTAGGACAGGCAGGGACTATAAAAGAAGGAACATCCATAACGTGCTCTAGACTTGACAGCAAGGGAGCAGGCTACAGCGTTTCACTGCTGGTGTTCTACTTCACGTCCATGCACAGACGAATTTCTAAAGCAGCCCAACACAGTTCTCATGGGTTCTGCAGGGCGCGGTCGCGCGGACCTGATAGGCAACTGTCCTACTGGCCTTCAAGACAATTCTTTAATTTCTTCAGTCTGCAGCCACCGCGTTCAGCTGCCTAATACAGCAGACATGCTTGTCCGACAGGCATCTTAATAGGACAAGCAGGGAAGGAACAATCATAGGCGCAGGCAGGGATTATGCAGGAAGGAACATCCATGCCACATCCTGGGAATTGAATCCGGGTCTCATAGATGAGTAGCCAAGAACGTTACCACTGGGCTAGGCGAGCGGTACCTCTGAGAATTTTTATTTAAATAGTTGATAAAATTAATTGTTAAAGGAATAGGCCTGGATGACTGATGGAATAAGAATTGAGGTAGAATAAAGCTGTTGGGCATATCTATACAATTGTGTAGACAGATTTTATCTCTTGGGCACAGCTATATCTACATCTCTCTCTGTATCTCCCACAGGCCACAACTACCTAGATCTATGTCTGTGTATCCATTGTGTGCCCTGAAAATCATTAAAATCAAACGTGTAAAACAATATCATTTATTGGACTCTCCTGGTTGCCATGGCGACCAGGTAAACTAAGGTGAGGCAAACAATGAAAGGTGTGGGGCACTAGTGCCATGGCAATGAGCATCCTAAGCTGAC
Source organism: Platynereis dumerilii (assembly GCA_026936325.1). Classification (NCBI taxonomy): domain Eukaryota; kingdom Metazoa; phylum Annelida; class Polychaeta; order Phyllodocida; family Nereididae; genus Platynereis; species Platynereis dumerilii. Next base: position 27,563,604 of record JAPTHN010000013.1, read on the forward strand.
ACGGTCGGTTACACAAAGTGCCAATAGTCACGCTTGGCCGCACATGCATCAGCTTCATACCAAAGAGCTCTGCATAACTGCAGGCAATGAAGTACAATAGAACTGTGTAATACTTGAATGGCAGATCTGGTATAGATCAATCATGGATCTGCACTGATCTGTAGCTATCTGTGAGATGACAAATTTATATTAATTTTATATTCAGGAGATGTCGTGGCAAATTGGCAATGAATTGTTGATTGGTTTATTTATAATTCATTGTGGAATCTGATGAAGCATTCCCAAAAGTAGAATATGATTTCACATGAACAGTACACTGAATCTAGCTGGTTTGACAATCTGGGGCTTTGGAAATATGAATGACCAACAGACAACAGTTTCTCATGCACAGAAAATTTACTGTCCTTCCTGTATGTATAAATGGGTGGTCGGTGTCACAAATCACAGAAAATCAGGCAAAAACGGCACAAAAATCTCACAACAATATGACTTTTAGATGCTGAGCAATCAGGCCAAACACCAGTGTGCATGATGATGATCGGAAAATGTGTAATCTAGCTGGTTACATGGTATGAAAGTCCAACAACAAATTTTACTAAGACAGTACGCCTAAATTGAATCCAGCTGGTGTGACTCCTTTTGGAATGACCAACTGTTGCAGTTTCAAATGGAAGTATAGTAGTTTACTGAATCACATGGACAGTAAATTTAATCTAGCTGGTATGGCAATCTAGGGCCTTTGGAAAGACCAACACATTCATTCATGGGTTGGAATTTGGAAACTTGAATCTAGCTGGTATGATTCTCTGGGGCTTCGGAAATGACCAACAGATTCACACAAACAGTAAATTGAATCTAGCTGGTATGGCTGTCTAGGGCCTTTGGAAAGACCAACAATTTCACATTCAAGGGTTGGAAACTTGAATTCAGCTAGTATGATTCTCTGAGCATGAGGCTTTGGGAATGACAAACAGATTCACACAAGCAGTAAATTGAATCTAGCTGGTATGCCTATCTTGGGCTTTCGGAGTGACCAGCAATTTCATATTGATAATAAATTGAATCTATTTGGTGTGATTGCACAAATTCAATTACATGTAGTATGAGTTTCCTTGGCAAGTTTTCTCACTGTCCACGTATCATTTTAAGCTTGCCTGATTGGTCTATGAGCAGTCAAATGTCCACCAAATCCATAGATTGAACGTAGAAAGCAATGAGAAACGTCTTATTCTGCTTCAGTGACCAGCTGAGTTTGATCAGTTGATCAGATTAGCAGTTTAAAAATGCTAAATGAGACACGTTACAGGCTTTGTAATACGTTTTTATAGTATTCAAATTAGATTTTTGACATGTAATTCAATGCCTCAACCAATCAGATGAATTACATTTGCAGTCCTTTTGCAGAAACTCATACTTGTGGAAATTGCAGTAACTTAGGTAAATGTGTAACATGTTTAGCAGTCCAGAGCTAATTTCATCCATCCTAATTTTTGCAAACCTAAAATACCTTATTGGGCTATCCAAACAGTGTATCGACCTGATAACTTTTGCACATATCATAAACTCAGCAACATTAAAAACGCACACTTTTAAAAAGGCTAAAAATAGTACTTCCTCTGAAGACATCAAGATGAAAATTTGCAGACTTCTAGAAGTTGCCATCAGGTATATTCACGAAAAATTTCAAATCTCTAAGTGCAGTACTTTTGTGTCAAATTAAATCGTCGTGGCCACTATCAAAAATGGAAGTCACAATATTTCAATTACCTCTGATCATTAATTTCAACAACTAAGCAGTTCTTTCTGCAAACTTTTTTGATAAGCCAAGAAAGTTTTTAATTTTCCTCGCTTGATGAGTTAGGAAAAGGGGATATTTGACCCAACCACAATTAAAGAAGATGAATTTAATAAAAATTAAGTGTCAATGCTGACATGCCCCCTACAGGAGCTTTTCGTCAAAACCTTAAAAAAAGATGTTTCATTCAGATTTTTGAGATAATTGATATGGAATGATTGTCTGTGTGTGTGTTTCTACCCTGGGCATACATAAAACCCCCATTATTTAACAGTTCTGGTTCGCACGCTTCATTTGAAGATGCAAACTCATAAATTTTGAGTTTTTAATCCAAAATCTGCTTTATCATTGACTTTTTTTTTCAAAAACTTCCGTGGGACCTCTTTTGGAAGTCTCGTGTCTGTAATGTGAAAATTTCATAAGATTAATCCCATCCAGTATGCCACAAAACCAATATTTCAAATTGTGCATTTTGTGTTGAAGTGCAGTTTGTGACTTCCATTTTCGACAGTGGCCACGACGATTTAATTTTTACACAAAAGTACTGCACTTAGAGATTTGAAAATTTTTGTGAATATACCTGATGGCAACTAATAGAAGTGTGGAAACTTTCATCTTGATGCTTTCAGAGGAAATACAATTTTTTAGCTTTTTTGAAAGTGTGCGTTTTTAATGTTGCTGAGTTTATATCAAACTTGCTGAATGCATTATCAAATAAGGGATTATCATTAGCTGGTGTTGGTAGCTGGTTCACCTGGTAACTAAAATAGATTTTGTTGTTAATGCTCAAGATTATTGGCTGGACAGTGAAAGTCCAAGCAAACTGATGAGGAGATATCTGGCTGGTTGTGCATGTGCTGTTGGATGGATGATTGGGGCTTCACATCCTGTACATAAAGGGTAGGCCGGCTAATTGGGATAGGGGAGGACAGGGCAATGAGGTGAAGGATGATTGAAACAGCCATCCAACATAGGCCAGGATGACCCGACTAGAGCTGGATTTGAACCCTGTGCCAAGCGATTGGCAGCCTAGCATGCTATGTACTTGTAACTAGACCAACCCTCACCCTAACAGGTTTTATTACAGTCTGTCATTTTGATATAGAAAAAATGAGGACCAGTTCACTGTGAAAAATGCACTTTGTGACTCATGATAGCCGATGAAGTGTCATCTTCTCCACTTATAACATGGAAAATATAGAGGCTGTTTGATTAGTCATGATCAAGAGTAAGCCATTTGACTTCTCATAACAAATTTTAGAGTGAAAGTCAGATGCATAATCCTTTCATGTGGCTGTCACCAACAAGTGGGATAAGTCTCCTTCAATCACATTAACATTGAAAGTATTGGGTTCGATCATGACAAATCATCAGCATGATGACACATTAAGTGCCATTTTCACAGTGCCACAGTCCACCTTAATTCTATATCAAAGTGTTTCGCTGTAATCCTCATTTCTGCAAACATAAATTACCTTAGAGGACTATCCAAACAGTGTGTCGACCTGATAACTTTTGCACATATCATAATTATGCTGAATGCATTATCAAATAAGGGATTATCATTAGTTTGTGAGCAGGTAGCTGCTGGTTCACCTGGTAACTACAAATTTTGTTGGTAATGCACAAGATTATTGGCTGGACATCCAAGCTAACTGATGAGGAGCTATCTACATGTAGCTGGTTGTGCATGTGGTGCTGGATGAATGTTTGAGGCTTCACATCCTGTACATAGTCCATAAACGCTCATGGGTAGGCTAATTAGGACAGGGGGAGGAGATGGCAATGAGGTGAAGTATGATTGAAACAATCGTCCAACATAGGCTATTCTAGACCATGTAGAGCTGGATTCGAACCCTGGACCAAGCGATTGGCAGCCTAGCATTCTATGTACTACCAGACCAACCCTCCCCCCAACAAAACCGCATAAATTTGTCTGGCCTGCAAAAACTTTTCCAAATACACGTGGGTAGGCTTATTGGGACAGGGGTGACAGGGCAATGAGGTGAAGGATGATTGAAACTGCTGTCCAACATACAGATCCAGGTGACCCAGCGTAAGCAGGAATCGAACCCAAGATGCTGCGATTGAGCTGAACTCCTTCTTTATATGTTTAACATGTAAAATTATTGAAAGAGACTCAGGTACATAGGTTTTTCAAGATTGACAGCAGATAGGCCTACTTTTACAGAGATACTTTAACATAATGCAATGTAAAAAGTTTGTATAAAATGATTATTTATATAGTTACCTGATATCTGAGACCTGCTGGAAATCCTTATACAGTCAACCCAGGTGGATGGTCAATTGGTAATTCCTCCTCAATGTAACCAAATGATTGGTGATGACACCCTTATGCAACATACAATGGAATTAAAGACTGAGATTGTGGAAAATGTAAACTCCAATGATTTGAAGAAATTATTTTAACAACACATTTCACTGACTTCAGACCATGTAAATCCATCAATTCTGTACATACAAGACAGTAACACCACACTACAGTCAATGTAGTCACAAACAATAAAGGCCAGTAATAAATATTAATCCAAAGTTATGCATAGTAATCCTGTGCAGCCCAAATAATACACATAAGTAGGTTAATGGTCACAAAGTGGCAGTGTAACAAGGTTACTCCACAATCAAATCATTATATCACATAGCCCCTATGTACAAAATAGTCATTTAGTGATGGTCTGCTACAATGTAGTGGTTCCCTCCACTGACAGACTGTCACTGAGGCTTCAGCAGAATCAGCAGCAGCAGTAACAGGACTGCAGCACCCCTAGTGGCGTCACGAGGAACTACTCCCCCAGGGACTTGCTGGATGGATCTCCAAACAACAGCAGGCTATAAAGATTCACTGGGACAGCAGATGATGTCAGGTAGATATTTGAACAGAAAAAGGAGGTTTTAAAACATACGAATCAGGTAGAATGTGCATGTAGGCGCTGCTCAGCAGAACAGAACAGAGGACGGATAATGATTTGGGCTTCACGTCCTGTAATTGTGTACTTCGGTAGGCTTGTTAGGACAGGATGAAGACACAGCAATGAAGCTAAAGATGACTGAAACTTGATTGATTGATTGACTTTATTTAACATTATTTCAAGAGTGTACATACAAGTTAACAAGAAGTACGCCGTCAAAATAACATTAGGATAGCACACAAAGTTATCAAACTTATTTCCAGTGCGGTCCTTGCTAAACAACAAAATGGTGTTGCTGGGCAACAAACGCTACCAATCGTCACAAATTAAAGATAACATAGATTCAAATAGATATATTTATATAATCATAAAATCAGAAAGATACAACATCCCTGTTTTCATTGTAATGAGCCTGGGTCCTGAGATAAGTTCTAACTTTACTTTTAAACAGTTGTTTGTTGTTAACAGACTTGATGGATACTGGTAAGTCATTCCAGGCCATTACACCTTGATAGGAGAAATTATACTTATCAATCCCAATTGGTTTTGGTACACAAAAATTATGTTCAGCATATCTGGTGGTATAACGGTGACTAATTACATTGAAGTTGTCACAGAAATAAGATGGAGCAGCTTGATGGTAAAAATTAAACATATGATTTAGAATTAATTGTCGAGCTCTATCTCTTGTACTCAGATAACCAACTCTGTCAAGTTCACATTGACCTATATGGATCTAGGTCCCAAATCTAAGATGAAACGTACAATTTTGTTTTGCATTATTTGGAGTTTCCTATATGAACATTGAGATAGACCCATAAACCAAGCGGAGACAGCGTAGTCAAAGTGGCATTGAATTAACGCGGATACCAGAAGTTTCCTTGCAAGATTTAAAATCAAGAACTTTGGCATTTCTCTACAGAAATTTAAGCCGAGATGTAGTTTTACTAATGATGAAACTGCCTTCCAAAATGGTGCACAATGAATTTCAACACAACTTCCATAACAAATTCTAAAGAAAAGCTAATTGGTCACAACTTCCATAACGAATGCCAAAGGAAAAGTCGATTAGTCACAATTTCCATTACAAATTCTAAAGGAAATACCAATTAGTCAAAACTTTCATGATGAATGCTAATGGAAAAGCCAATTGGTCACAACTTTCATAATTCTAAAGGAAAAGCCAATTGGTCAAAACTCACATAATGAATGTTAAAGGAAAAGTCAATTGGTCACAACTTCCTTAATGAATAGTAAAGGAAAGGCAAATTGGTCAAAATTTTCATAACAACTTCTAAAGGAAAAGCCAATTGGTCACAACTTCTATAATGAATGCTAAAGGAAAAGCCAATTGGTCAAAACTTCTGTTATGATGTCAAAATAAAAAGCAAATTGGTCACAACTTCCATAAAGGATGCCAAAGGATAAGCCAATTGGGCATAATTTCCAAAAAGAAAAAAAAGGAAAAGTGACTTGATCACAACTTCCATGCAAATACTAAATTAATAATTTAGTAAAATCATAATGGGAAAGCAAATCATTCACAAATACCATAACAAACGATAAAGGAAATAAAACAATTGGTCACAACTTCTATAATGAATGTTTAAGGGCCAATTGGTCACAACTTCCGTAAATATCCAAAAGGAAAAGCAGATTGGTCACAACTTCCATAAAGAATACCACCAAAAGAACCAAATAGTCACAACTTCCAAGGCAAATGCCAAGGGAAAACAAACTGATTCCAACTTCCATGAATAATGTCAAAGGAAAATGGAATTGGTCACAATTTCCATAAAGGATGCCAAAGAAAAAGCCAATGGGTAACAAATTCCATAAAAAATGACAAAGGCAAAGCCAGTTGGGCACAACTTCCATATAGAAAGCCAAAGGAAAAGCAAATTGGTCACAACTGTGATAATGAATGCCAAAGGAAAAGCCAATTGGTCACAACTTCCTTAATCAATACCAAAGGAAAAGCAAATTGGTCACAACTTCCATAATCAATACCAAAGGAAAAGCAAATTGGTCACAACTTCCATAATCAATACCAAAGGAAAAGCAACTTGGTCACAACTTCCATAATCAATACCAAAGGAAAAGCAAATTGGTCACAACTTCCATAATCAATACCAAAGGAAAAGCAAATTGCACACAACTTCCATAATCAATACCAAAGGAAAAGCAACTTGGTAACAACTTCAATAATCAATACCAAAGGAAAAGCAAATTGCACACAACTTCCATAATCAATACCAAAGGAAAAGCAAATTGCACACAACTTCCATAATCAATACCAAAGGAAAAGCAAATTGCACACAACTTCCATAATCAATACCAAAGGAAAAGCAACTTGGTAACAACTTCAATAATCAATACCAAAGGAAAAGCAAATTGCACACAACTTCCACAATCAATACCAAAGGAAAAGCAAATTGCACACAACTTCCATAATCAATACCAAAGGAAAAGCAACTTGGTCCAACATCCATAATCAATACCAAAGGAAAAGCAAATTGCACACAACTTCCATAATCAATACCAAAGGAAAAGCAAATTGCACACAACTTCCATAATCAATACCAAAGGAAAGCAAATTGCACACAACTTCCATAATCAATACCAAAGGAAAAGCAAATTGCACACAACTTCCGTAATCAATACCAAAGGAAAAGCAACTTGATCACAACTTCCATAATCAATACCAAAGGAAAAGCAAATTGGACACAACTTCCATAATCAATACCAAAGGAAAAGCAAATTGCACACAACTTCCATAATCAATACCAAAGGAAAAGCAACTTGGTCACAACTTCCATAATCAATACCAAAGGAAAAGCAAATTGCACACAACTTCCATAATCAATACCAAAGGAAAAGCAAATTGCACACAACTTCCATAATCAATACCAAAGGAAAAGCAAATTGCACACAACTTCCATAATCAATACCAAAGGAAAAGCAAATTGGTCACACCTTCCATAATCAATACCAAAGGAAAGCAAATTGCACACAACTTCAATAATCAATACCAAATGAAAAGCAAATTGCACACAACTTCAATAATCAATACCAAAGGAAAAGCAAATTGCACACAACTTCCATAATCAATACCAAAGGAAAAGCAACTTGGTCACAACTTCCATAATCAATACCAAAGGAAAAGCAAATTGCCCACAACTTCCATAATCAATACCAAAGGAAAAGCAAATTGCACGCAACTTCCATAATCAATACCAAAGGAAAAGCAACTTGGTCACAACTTCCATAATCAATACCAAAGGAAAAGCAAATTGCACACAACTTCCATAATCAATACCAAAGGAAAAGCAAATTGCACACAACTTCCATAATCAATACCAAAGGAAAAGCAAATTGGTCACAACTTCCATAATCAATACCAAAGGAAAAGCAAATTGCACACAACTTCCATAATCAATACCAAAGGAAAAGCAAATTGCACACAACTTCCATAATCAATACCAAAGGAAAAGCAAATTGCACACAACTTCCATAATCAATACCAAAGGAAAAGCAAATAGCACACAACTTCCATAATCAATACCAAAGGAAAAGCAACTTGGTCACAACTTCCATAATCAATACCAAAGGAAAAACAACTTGGTCACAACTTCCATAATCAATACCAAAGGAAAAGCAAATTGCACAAAACTTCCATAATCAATACCAAAGGAAAAGCAACTTGGTCACAACTTCCATAATCAATACCAAAGGAAAAGCAAATTGCACACAACTTCCATAATCAATACCAAAGGAAAAGCAAATTGCACACAACTTCCATAATCAATACCAAAGGAAAAGCAAATTGCACAAAACTTCCATAATCAATACCAAAGGAAAAGCAAATTGGTCACAACTTCCATAATCAATACCAAAGGAAAAGCAACTTGGTCACAACTTCCATAATCAATAACAAAGGAAAAGCAACTTGGTCACAACTTCCATAATCAATACCAAAGGAAAAGCAAATTGCACACAACTTCCATAATCAATACCAAAGGAAAAGCAAATTGCACACAACTTCCATAATCAATACCAAAGGAAAAGCAAATTGGTCACAACTTCCATAATCAATACCAAAGGAAAAGCAACTTGGTCACAACTTCCATAATCAATACCAAAGGAAAAGCAAATTGCACAAAACTTCCATAATGAATGCTAAAGGAAAAGCCAATTCATCACAACTTCCATAAGGAACGACAAAGGAAAAGCCAATTGGTCACAACTTCCATAATCATTACCAAAGGAAAAGCAACTTGGTCACAACTTCCATAATCAATACCAAAGGAAAAGCAAATTGCACACAACTTCCATAATCAATACCAAAGGAAAAGCAAATTGCACAAAACTTCCATGATCAATACCAAAGGAAAAGCAAATTGGTCACAACTTCCATAATCAATACCAAAGGAAAAGCAAATTGGTCACAACTTCCATAATCAATAACAAAGGAAAAGCAACTTGGTAACAACTTCCATAATCAATACCAAAGGAAAAGCAAATTGGTCACAACTTCCATAATCAATACCAAAGGAAAAGCAAATTGCACAAAACTTCCATAATCAATACCAAAGGAAAAGCAAATTGGTCACAACTTCCATAATCAATACCAAAGGAAAAGCAACTTGGTCACAACTTCCATAATCAATACCAAAGGAAAAGCAAATTGCACAAAACTTCCATAATCAATGCTAAAGGAAAAGCCAATTCATCAAAACTTCCATAATCAATACCAAAGGAAAAGCCAATTGGTCACAACTTCCATAATCATTACCAAAGGAAAAGCAACTTGGTCACAACTTCCATAATCAATAACGAAGGAAAATCAAATTGCACACAACTGCCATAATCAATACCAAAGGAAAAGCAAATTGCACACAACTTCCATAATCAATACCAAAGGAAAAGCAACTTGGTAACAACTTCCATAATCAATACCAAAGGAAAAGCAAATTGCACACAACTGCCATAATCAATACCAAAGGAAAAGCAAATTGGTTACACCTTCCATAATCAATACCAAAGGAAAGCAAATTGCACACAACTTCCATAATCAATACCAAAGGAAAAGCAAATTGCACACAACTTCCATAATCAATACCAAAGGAAAAGCAAATTGCACACAACTTCCATAATCAATACCAAAGGAAAAGCAACTTGGTAACAACTTCAATAATCAATACCAAAGGAAAAGCAAATTGCACACAACTTCCATAATCAATACCAAAGGAAAAGCAAATTGCACACAACTTCCATAATCAATACCAAAGGAAAAGCAACTTGGTAACAACTTCAATAATCAATACCAAAGAAAAGCAAATTGCACACAACTTCCATAATCAATACCAAAGGAAAAGCAACTTGGTCACAACTTCCATAATCAATACCAAAGGAAAGCAACTTGGTAACAACTTCCATAATCAATACCAAAGGAAAAGCAAATTGCACACAACTTCCATAATCAATACCAAAGGAAAAGCAAATTGCACACAACTTCCATAATCAATGCCACAGTAAAAGCCAATTGGTCACAAGTTCCTTAATCAATACCAAAGGAAAAGCAAATTGCACACAACTTCCATAATCAATACCAAAGGAAAAGCAAATTGCACACAACTTCCATAATCAATACCAAAGGAAAAGCAAATTGCACACAACTTCCATAATCAATACCAAAGGAAAAGCAAATTGCACACAACTTCCATAATCAATGCCACAGTAAAAGCCAATTGGTCACAAGTTCCTTAATCAATACCAAAGGAAAAGCAAATTGCACACAACTTCCATAATCAATACCAAAGGAAAAGCAAATTGCACACAACTTCCATAATCAATACCAAAGGAAAAGCAAATTGCACACAACTTCCATAATCAATACCAAAGGAAAAGGAAATTGCACAAAACTTCCATAATCAATACCAAAGGAAAGCAAATTGCACACAACTTCCATAATCAATACCAAAGGAAAAGCAATTAGCACACAACCGCCATAATCAATACCAAAGGAAAAGCAACTTGGTCACAACTTCCATAATCAATACCAAAGGAAAAGCAAATTGGTCACAACTTCCATAATCAATACCAAAGGAAAAGCAACTTGGTCACAACTTCCATAATCAATGCCAAAGTAAAAGCCAATTGGTCACAACTTCCTTAATCAATACCAAAGGAAAAGCAAATTGCACACAACTTCCATAATCAATACCAAAGGAAAAGCAACTTGGTCACAACTTCCATAATCAATACCAAAGGAAAAGCCACTTGGTCGCAACTTCATTGGCAAATGCTAAGTTATAAAAGAAAAGCAAACTGGTCAACTTCCTTAAAAATCGAAAAGGAAAAGCCAATAGGCCTCAATTTCCATGAAGAATGCCAAAGTAAAAGCCAATTGGTCACAATGTCCAATGGTCCATAACAAATATTAAGGAAAAGCCAATTGGTCATAACTTCCATATATGCAAAAGCCACTTGGTCGCAACATCTGTAACTAATGCCAAAGGGAAGTCAATTGGTCAAAACTTTCGTGATAAATGCTAAAGGAAACCCAAGTAGTTAGAAATCTTCCATCAAAATGACACAACCGACTAATTGCTAATCACTAGATGAAATTGACAGCTATCCAAATGTAGCATTTCAGTCTCTGAGGACAAAACACAACAGATATCACCAAAACAAATCTCCATCAAAATGACACAACTGACCAATTTGTAATCATTGGATGAAATTCACATGCTATCTAGATGTAGCAGTTTAGTATTCTGACATAGCACCACAGATCTCACCAAACAAATCTCCATCAAAAAGACACAACTGACTTAATGGTAATCATTGGATGAAATTCACATGCTATCCAGGTGTAACATTTTAGTATACTGACATAGCACCACAGATCTCACTAAAACAAATCTCAATCAAAAGACACAACAAACTTATTGGTAATCATTGGATGAAATTCACATGCTATTCAGGTGTAACATTTTAGTATTGTGACAAAGCACCACAGATCTCACCAAAACAAATCTCCATCAAAAAGACACAACTGACTTATTTGTAATCATTGGATGAAATTCACATGCTACCCAGATTAGGCAGTTTAGTATTGTGACATAAACTCAGCAACATTAAAAACGCACACTTTCAAAAAAGCTAAAAAATTGTATTTCCTCTGAAAGCATCAAGATGAAAGTTTCCACACTTCTATTAGTTGCCATCAGGTATATTCACAAAAATTTTCAAATCTCTAAGTGCAGTACTTTTGTGTAAAAATTAAATCGTCGTGGCCACTGTCGAAAATGGAAGTCACAAACTGCACTTCAACACAAAATGCACAATTTGAAATATTGGTTTTGTGGCATACTGGATGGGATTAATCTTATGAAATTTTCACATTACAGACACAAGACTTCCAAGAGAGGTCCCACGGAAGTTTTTGAAAAAAAAAGTCAATGATAAAGCAGATTTTGGATTAAAAACTCAAAATTTATGAGTTTGCATCTTCAAATGAAGCGTGCGAACCAGAACTGTTAAATAATGGGGGTTTTATGCATGCCCAGGGTAGAAACACACACACAGACAATCATTCCATATTAATTGTCTCAAAAATCTGAATAAAACATCATTTTTTAAGGTTCTGACGAAAAGCTCCTGTAGGGGGCGTGTCAGCATTGACATTTAATTTTTATTAAATTCATCTTCTTTAATTGTGGTTGGGTCAAATATCCCCTTTTCCTAACTCATCAAGCGAGGAAAATTAAAAACTTTCTTGGCTTATCAAAAAAGTTTGCAGAAAGAACTGCTTAGTTGTTGAAATTAATGATCAGAGGTAAATGAAATTTTGTGACTTCCATTTTTGATAGTGGCCACGACGATTTAATTTGACACAAAAGTACTGCACTTAGAGATTTGAAATTTTTCGTGAATATACCTGATGGCAACTTCTAGAAGTCTGCAAATTTTCATCTTGATGTCTTTAGAGGAAGTACTATTTTTAGCCTTTTTAAAAGTGTGCGTTTTTAATGTTGCTGAGTTTAGCACCACAGATCTCACTAAAACAAATCTCCATCAAAAAGACACAACTGACCAATTTGTAATCATTGGATGAAATTCACATGCTATCAAGATGAGGCAGTTTAGTCTTCATGGACATAGCACAACAGATCTCACTAAAACAAATCTCCATCAAAATGACACAACTCACTAATTGGTAATTGTAAGATGAAATTCACAGCTATCCAGATGGAGCATTTTAGTCTTCATAGACATAGCACAACAGATCTCACTAAAACAAATCTCCATCAAAAAGACACAACTGACTTATTTTTAATCAGTGGATGAAATTCACATGCTATCCAGATGAGGCAGTTTAGTATTGTGACATAGAACTACAGATCTCGCCAAACAAATCTCCATCAAAATGACACAACTGACGTATTGGTAATCAGTGGATGAAATTCACATGCTATCCAGATAAGGCAGTTTACTATTCTGACATAGCACCACACATCTCACCAAACAAATCTCCATCAAAAAGACACAACTGACCAATTTGTAATCATTGGATGAAATTCACATGCTACCCAGATGAGGCAGTTTAGAATTCTGACATAGCACCACAGATCTCACCAAAACAAATCTCCATCAAAATGACACAACTGACCAATTTGTAATCATTGGATGAAATTCACATGCTACCCAGATGAGGCAGTTTAGTGTTCTGACATAGCACCACAGATCTCACTAAAACAAATCTCCATCAATAAGACACAACAGACTTATTGGTAATCATTGGGTGAAATTCACATGCTACCCAGATGAGGCAATTTAGTGTTCTGACATAGCACCACAGATCTCACTAAAACAAATCTCCATCAAAATGACACAACTGACTTATTGGTAATCATTGGATGAAATTCACATGCTATCCAAATGAGGCAGTTTAGTATTCTGACATAGCACCACAGATCTCACCACACAAATCTCCATCAAAACGACCCAACTGACTTATTGGTAATCATTGGATTAAATTCACATGCTACCCAGATGAGGCAGTTTAGTATTCTGACATAGCATCACAGATCTAACCAAACAAATCTCAATCAAAATGACACAACAGACTTATTGGTAATCATTGGATGAAATTCACATGCTATCCAGATCTAGCAGTCTAGTATTCTGACATAGCACCACAGATCTCACCAAACAAATCTCCATCAAAAAGACGCACCTGACTTATTGGTAATCCTTGGATGAAATTCACATGCTATCCAGGTGTACCAGTTTAGTATTCTGACATAGCACCACAGATCTCACCAAACAAATCTCCATCAAAAAGACACAACTGACTTATTGGTAATCATTGGATGAAATTCACATGCTATCCAGGTGTAGCAGTTTAGTATTCTGACATAGCACCACAGATCTCGCCAAACAAATCTCCATCAAAAAGACACAAACGACTTATTTTTAATCATTGGATGAAATTCACATGCTATCCAGATACCAAAACAAATCTCCATCAAAAAGACACAACTGACTTATAGTATTCTAGCGTAGCACCACAGATCTCACTAACACAAATCTCCATCAAAAAGACACAACAGACTTATTGGTAATCATTTGATGAAATTCACATGCTGTCCAGATCTAGCAGTTTAGTATCCTGACATAGCAGTACAGACCTCACCAAAACAAATCTCCATCAAAAAGACACAACAGACTTATTGGTAATCATTTGATGAAATTCACATGCTGTACAGATCTAGCAGTTTAGTATCCTTACATAGCAGTGCAGATCCCACCAAACAAATCTCCATGGGTAATCATTGATGAAATTCACATGCTGTCCAGATGTAGAAAATTAGTATTCTAACATAGCACCACCGATCTCACCAAACAAATCTCCATCAAAAAGACACAGCTGACTAATTGGTAATCATTGGATCAAATTCACATGCTATCCAGGTGTAGCAGTTTAGTATTGTGACATAGCACCACAGATCTCACTAAAACAAATCTCCATCAAAAAGACACAACTGACCAATTTGTAATCATTGGATGAAATTCACATGCTGCCCAGATCTAGCAGTTTAGTATCCAGACATAGCACCACAGATCTCGCCAAACAAATCTCCATCAAAAAGACACAAGAGACTTATTGGTAATCATTTGATGAAATTCACATGCCGTCCAGATGAGGCAGTTTAGTATTCTGACATAGCACCACAGATCTCGCCAAACAAATCTCCATCAAAAAGACACAAATGACTTAATGGTAATCATTGGATGAAATTCACATGCTATCCAGATGAGGCAGTTTACTATTCTGACATAGCACCACAGATCTCACTAAAACAAATCTCCATCAAAAAGACACAAATGACTTAATGGTAATCATTGGATGAAATTCACATGCTATCCAGATGAGGCAGTTTACTATTCTGACATAGCACCACAGATCTCGCCAAACAAATCTCCATCAAAAAGACACAAACGACTTATTTTTAATCATTGGATGAAATTCACATGCTATCCAGATACCAAAACAAATCTCCATCAAAAAGACACAACTGACTTATAGTATTCTAGCGTAGCACCACAGATCTCACTAACACAAATCTCCATCAAAAAGACACAACAGACTTATTGGTAATCATTTGATGAAATTCACATGCTGTCCAGATCTAGCAGTTTAGTATCCTTACATAGCAGTGCAGATCCCACCAAACAAATCTCCATGGGTAATCATTGATGAAATTCACATGCTGTCCAGATGTAGAAAATTAGTATTCTAACATAGCACCACCGATCTCACCAAACAAATCTCCATCAAAAAGACACAACTGACTTATTGGTAATCATTGGATGAAATTCACATGCTATCCAGATGTAGTATTTTAGTCTTTAAGGATATAGAACCACAGATCCCACCAAACAAATCTCCATCAAAATGACACAATTGACTTATTGGTAATCATTGGATGAAATTCACATGCTATCCAGGTGTAGCAGTTTAGTATTGTGACATAGCACCACAGATCTCACTAAAACAAATCTCCATCAAAAAGACACAGCTGACTTATTGGTAGGGGAAGCTTGGGAGAGTTGGGCCGCAGGGAGGGTTGGGCCACCCTGATTTTTGAGGAAACTAAACATTTTTTGAGAAAGCTGCAGCCACCAAAATTTTATAAAAATAAAAATCTTTCAATGGATGTAACATTTCTGGCTAATTTGCTTGTCACATTCTTTACAGAGAAGAAAATTCAAATTTCGATGAAAAAAATGAAAAACTGAGCCATGTTACGAGTTTTTAATTGTCTGTCAGACAACAAGGACTGAGAAAATTTTCTATGGCATGTTTAGTGGGCTTGACTATTCAGTTGTTATTAACATATTTTGGAAAATTATCAGACAACCGGTTTTGTCATAATTGGGATTTAAGGAAAAATGGTGGAATTGGGAAGAGTTGGGACAGTGCCAATACTCTCCTCACATGTGTTGCATTTACTCAGATTTATTTTTATTAAGACAGAATAACTTGTCTAGAGCAATTTTCAACAGAGATTGAATATTTTTAGGCCTTAATAATTACTCATGATCTAATAAAATTAGATATCAGGAAATCTAGATGGGGAGAGTTGGGCCATCAGGCCGAGGCTTAAGTCTGACAGCAAACTAGAGTTGCAAGAGGCCTCAATTCAGGATTAATGACTTCTATGACTACCACACTACAGGTTAAAAATATTATGGCCTCAAGTACAGCTTTACCGAACCTGATATATTGCAATGGCCCAAGTCTCCCC
Organism: Platynereis dumerilii; assembly: GCA_026936325.1. Taxonomy (NCBI): domain Eukaryota; kingdom Metazoa; phylum Annelida; class Polychaeta; order Phyllodocida; family Nereididae; genus Platynereis; species Platynereis dumerilii. The sequence goes on from JAPTHN010000013.1 coordinate 27,580,148, forward strand.
CCTGAATGGCCCAAGTCTCCCACTTGATGGGGAGAGTTGGGCCGAATTTTTTCCAATTTTCATAAGGCTGTAGCTCATATGTTCTTGGGCAAATATCAATGCAAACCTAAAGATATTTTTCTGAAATATTTCAAGATACAATACATGTATTAAGCATGTTTATATAATCATTACTGTTAGCCGGAGGTGCAAGAACGTAAAAAGTGGCCCAACTCTCCCAAGCTTCCCCTAATCATTGGATGAAATTCACATGCTACCCAGATTAGGCAGTTTAGTATTGTGACATAGCACCACAGATCTCACTAAAACAAATCTCCATCAAAAAGACACAACTGACCAATTTGTAATCATTGGATGAAATTCACATGCTACCCAGATGAGGCAGTTTAGTATTGTGACATAGCACCACAGATCTCACTAAAACAAATCTCCATCAAAAAGACACAACTGACCAATTTGTAATCATTGGATGAAATTCACATGCTACCCAGATTAGGCAGTTTAGTATTGTGACATAGCACCACAGATCTCACTAAAACAAATCTCCATCAAAAAGACACAACTGACCAATTTGTAATCATTGGATGAAATTCACATGCTACCCAGATGAGGCAGTTTAGTATTGTGACATAGCACCACAGATCTCACTAAAACAAATCTCCATCAAAAAGACACAACTGACCAATTTGTAATCATTGGATGAAATTCACATGCTACCCAGATTAGGCAGTTTAGTATTGTGACATAGCACCACAGATCTCACTAAAACAAATCTCCATCAAAAAGACACAACTGACCAATTTGTAATCATTGGATGAAATTCACATGCTACCCAGATGAGGCAGTTTAGTATTGTGACATAGCACCACAGATCTCACTAAAACAAATCTCCATCAAAAAGACACAACTGACCAATTTGTAATCATTGGATGAAATTCACATGCTGCCCAGATCTAGCAGTTTAGTATCCAGACATAGCACCACAGATATCACCAAAACAAATCTCCATCAAAATGACACAACTGACTTAATGGTAATCATTGGATGAAATTCACATACTATCCAGATCAAGCATTTTAGTATCCTGACATGGCACCACAGACCTCAACAAACAAATCTCAATCAAAAAGACACAACTGACTTAATGGTAATCATTTGATGAAATTCACATGCTACCCAGATGAGGCAGTTTAGTATTCTGACATAGCATCACAGATCTAACCAAACAAATCTCAATCAAAATGACACAACAGACTTATTGGTAATCATCGGATGAAATACACATGCTACCCAGATGAGGCAGTTTAGTATCCTGACATAGCAGTACTGATCTCACCAAAACAAAACTCCATCAAAAAGATACAACTGACTATTGGTAATCATTTGATGAAATTCACATGCTATCCAGATGTAGCATTTTAGTCTTCATGGACATAGCACCACAGATCTCACCAAAACAAATCTCCATCAAAAAGACACAACTGACTTATTGGTAATCATTTGATGAAATTCACATGCTATCCAAATGTAGCATTTTAGTCTTCATTGACAATTGGACATAGCACCACAGATCTCACCAAAACAAATCTCCATCAAAAAGACACAACTGACTTATTGGTAATCATTTGATGAAATTCACATGCTATCCAGATGTGGCATTTTAGTCTTCATGGACATAGCACCACAGATCTCACCAAAACAAATCTCCATCAAAAAGACACAACTGACTTATTGGATATCATTTGATGAAATTTACAGCTATCCAGATGTGGCATTTTAGTCTTCATGGACATAGCACCACAGATCTCACCAAAACAAAAGGGTAAATTGAGCAAAAAAACACAAAGCAATCATAAAATATATAATTTTTAATTGAATATACAATTACAAATCAATAACACAATCCCAGTCACATATACATAGAAACAATTGTACATCTCATATCATATGTATTCAAATCAACAATGTAGGTAAAATTTTAATTCAAATCAACATTCTACATAAATTGAGCTTTTCTTTTTCTCTTTTGGGCAATCAACGATGATGCTGAAATAAAGACAATATATTAATAGGTCAACAAGTTATATTCAAGCATTAATATTTATTTCTGGGCCAAATACGACGTTTTCCATTTGTTGTTCTAAACTTAAATTATGTTAAATCAAAATAAATTAAAATGGATCCTCCAGCTACAGTATTATTACCATGTGTGTACATATATGGATGTATTCATATCTTTTATTTATATCAATGCTGATATTTATAGAGGGCCGGCACGGGCCTCCCCCAAGGATCACAGCACGTGCGACCTGTCATCAGTTGCTTCAGCCTGCGATCCAATTTATTTTGGTTCATGTTTTGAGGCGTTTATTTATAGCACAGTGTTGTGACGTCACCAGCAGCAACCAAGCGTCGCGCATGAAAGCGAGGCCACAAGTGGCTGGCCTGCTACATGACGTTATAGAGCAAAATATGTGACTTGTCTCAGAAAAAAAATTCTAGCTCGCTCAATTCTTAACGGATTTTAATGAACGATGGCTTGATGGAAAGCCCTCTTCCAGGCGCAAAACATATCCAAGCGGCATAAACTCAAACAAGAATCCATGGATTCAAAACCGGCCTTCGGCGATTGTATATTCGGGATTGAAATCATGAAGAGGGTGATTTACATATTATTACATGGACTGCTTTGTATTGAGCAGTGATTGCCAGACTGGTAGTGTTTGCTGCAGGCCATAAAAACTTTGTGGGGAACCTCTCAGTCATGTTGGAAATTTTCTCATAATTTATGAGGGAACCCCTAAGCAAATCCCCAAACCAAATAATAGAGTCGCCGTGGGCAATTCAAAATATGGTGGCCATTTTGGCAGCCATCTTGGATTTTTCTAAAAAAAATTCTTGGGGGAATCCCTAAGTGAACCCCTATAGCAAATTGCATAAATCTAAGTGAAATACTAAAGTCACAGTGGACAATTCAAAATATGTTGGCCATTTTGGCAGCCTTCTTGGATTTTTCCAAACATTTCTTAGGTGAATCCGTATACCAAATTGCATAAATCTAAGTGAAATACTAAAGTCACAGTGGGCAATTCAAAACATTGGTGGCTTTTTGGCAGCAATCTAGGATTTTTCCATAAATTTTTTAGGGAACCCCTAAGTGAATCCCTGTACCAAGTTTAATAAATCTAAGTGAAATTCTTAAGTCACAGTGGGCAATTCAAAATATGTTGGCCATTTTGGCAGCCTTCTTGGATTTTTCCAAAAAATTTTGAGGGAGACCCCCAAGTGAATACCTGCACCAAATTTCATAAATCCAAGTGAAATACTAACAGCCTTTAAAACTAGCTCTGACCTTTCACAAGGCATGCGGGCCGGTAAAAACTGGTTTACCGGACCACCAGAATTTTTACAGGTCCGTTTATGTGTGGTGGCAAGCGTCTTTTTGCAACCAGTTCTGCAGACTGCAATTAAAACACCACTTTAGTTTACAATCTGTAAAACAGATATCCAGACAGAGTGGGCTGTTGCACTGTGAAAATGGCACTTCGTGAATCATCATATTGATGATTTGTCACAAAAGTTTTACTCTATTAGTTACATGACAAATCCTTCTCTTCATCATGACTAATCAAACAGCCTCTATGTTTCCCATGGACGTTAAATTTGGGGAGATGACACTTCATCAGTTATTATGACTCACAGTCACAGATTGCCAAAATCTGTGGGAAGCAAGCACTCATTTTATGCATATCAAATTTACAGGCTGTAATGATAAATTTTGTCAAAATATTATGTCAGGATGAGAAATGCACTGGGAAAGGCTCTGGTCTCTTGGTGAAGTTAAGTGTATGGGTGTTGATAGACATTGCTTGCAGGAATAATTTGGCAATGGTGAGTGAGTGAGTGAGTGAGTTTGTGTTTTACGCCCCATCAGCACCAGTGTGGGCTATTTAGAGGCAAATTTGGCAATGGTACATAACTACATCATAGCACTGTACAGAAAGCTGGTGAAGAAGTAGACAATGCCAGGTGTTACACAAACATAATGATCCACTGAGCAAACATGCCTCATCTAGGCATGAACATAAATTTGGGGAGATGACACTTCATCAGTTATTATGACTCACAGTCACAGAGTGCCTAAATCTGTGGGAAGCAAACACTCATTTTATGCATATCAAATTTACAGGCTGTAATGATAAAGTTTGTCAAAATATTATGTCAGAATGTGAAATGCACTGAGAAAGGCTCTGGTCTCTTGGTGGAGTTTAGTGGATGGGTGTTGATAGACATTGCTTGCAGGAATAATTTGGCAATGGTACATAACTAGGGGAGAGCGGGGCACAGTGAGACGGCGGGCACAGTGAGACAAAGCCCGTAGCATCTACCTGGTACTGTTTACAGATCAACCCTTTTTTGTATAGTACAAAAATTAAGTAAGTGAGAGACTGTCCTATATCTTGAATGCTTACGCACTCAATACGCAGCATATCGAGAGTGGAATTTCAATATTTTTGTTTTTAGCCTGTAAAAGTAAATAATTTTGCTAAACGACTTTTTGTTATAATTCCCAAGAAAAATGGTATAATGCAAAGCGATTGCCAGGGATTCAAACCTTGGTTGTTTGTCTTAGTTTAGTGAGATGACGAACCACAATGCAGGCATCCGGTCCGCAGGATTCAAAAATTTTATAAACAGAGCTGCGTGGGGCACAGTGAGACAGTTTGAAGCGGGGCACGGTGAGACATCACAGAATACACTCGAAACGACCCGAATGTAATGCATGGCTCACAATTAACTATTAAAAACAAAATACCTGCTATAAACTACTGATTTTAGTGAGTATTATCAACAGGGAAGCGTCAAAGAAGAATTTTGATTAGGATGTAACAGGTGCGGCAGGTGAAATAAGTCGTGCATGTGTCCCATGCGATGAAGTTTCAAAACATGCTCAAAAAAGAACCTAAAAAATCACCTAGCCAGCTGCTTTTATTAGAGTACAGTAGTTTCTGATGCAACAATTTATAGAACAATTCCGCAGGTCCTGATGATTGGCGGTTATGACAGCGGATGCCCTGTCTCACTGTGCCCCGCCTGCTGTCTCACTGTGCCCCACCCACGGGGCACAGTGAGACACTTAATGAGCACGGACATAAATCAAAGTTTCTCCAAACCTGTAACAGGTAGGAACCTGAAACTATGTGACAATATACCCAACGTCATCTACTTAATGTGGACCTGATCTCATTTAACTCGTTGCTGCCAACATTTTGGAAGACTTCAAAATAAAAAAGTGTCCAACTGTGCCCCGCTCTCCCCTACATCATAGCACTGTACAGAAAGCTGGTGAAGAAGTAGACAATGCCAAGTGTTATACAAACATAATGATCCACTGAGCAAACATGCCTCATCTAGGCATGAACAATTATTTTAAAACACAAGTACTAGAATGGTTAGACTCTCACAGTGCTTTGGAATTATAAGCAATCCTGACACAGGGGCACCTTCTCCAATGAGGCTCACAGGCCCACTGCTGGCTGCAGCTGTTCATTGCACCTGTAACCATGGTAACCCCTTACAGCTACCTGAATCCCCCATTCATAATGGGCAGGTCCATATTTGACATTGGCCCCATTGCTCACTAGGTTGCAGCACTGTGTTCAGAGGGGCAAGGCTAGTGGAAAAGTGGACATGGACATGGACAGGACACATTTACACATGGACAAGTGGACAAGAGTCCCATTTCACCAAAAATCTGTTTAAGCCCTCCTCTAATAACTGGCCTTTGGCCGGTAAAAAAATTATAAAGCAACGAAATTGCCTGTCAAATCCAGGCTATGACAGTAGATCTTAACAAATTCTCAATCTGTGCTTGTCAAAATGTCCCAGCAGTGGGCCAGCACACAATAGATTATTACTAAGGAATTCTTTGTCATCTTACTCATTCCCAGACAGAATGTATGAGTTCATTCTTAATAAATATATTTTATTTATTTTAATTTTTAGGCAGTCCCACAGCCTTTTCTCTTCCTTGCTCCTTTAGGCCTAGACTGTTCCACAGATTACTTTAGGCCCTACCCATTCCCCCCGTCCAGAACCTCATAATTATCTTTGAATGAATGAATGAATGAATTTATTAATAGAGAAAAAAAAACATGAATTTCAGGCAATAAAACAAGGGATCTTGTAGCAAAAAAAAAAAAAGATGGAATGCTCTGCTAGGATCTTTCACCTGGACCCTGGCACCGAAGTAATTGACCCAAATGAGAACATTTATTAAATACAAAGAAAGTAATTACTACTAATTCAGAGAATAAATATTTCAATAATTTACCTGTATGAATTTGAGTAAACACCAGTTCAAGGCTCACCAAAAAATTATTAATAAATACCACAAGTCATGTCAGTATCTTTTTTTTTCCCCATTGATGTGATCTTCAGCAAATCAATTATTTTCAGTACTGGACTAAAACTATCCAGTAAAATGTCATAATTTTAGGTCTTGTAATAGGGCATATTAATTTAGAAACAATGCCCACTAAGCTCTGGGTTCGAGGGTGGAAAATAAATGAGTAATTGCAAATAGAAATATTTATTACATGACAAATATGGAACTCTACATGACGTGTGGTAGCAACACAGTACTGGGTAATTTCAACTGTTGTATACAGATATAAACAAATCAAGCTGTCAACCAAACTGACAAACCAAGTGTCAAAGTCAAAGACAAAGTATAAGTGTTTAATGAAATCCTTTCTGATCTTGCTGTTGATCATAATTGGTCAATGATATAACGATATGCCCATTTGGATTAGGAACTTGACTGGTCAACATATTCCACATTTGAACATTGCAGACCGCATTTAGTGGAGCTTTTGAAAAAAATGCAATAAAAATTAGATCCATATGGACTGATAGAAAATAAATAGAAACAGACAGAAATCGATAAATATGTATAAAGAAATAGAAATAGATAGACAGACAGCTACACAGCTAGATAGATAGATAGAATTATCTAGATAGATAGACAGAAAGAAAGACAGAAAGAAAGACAGAAAGAAAGACAGAAAGACAGAAAGAAAGACAGAAAGACAGAAAGACAGAAAGACAGAAAGAAAGAAAGAAAGAAAGAAAGAAAAAAAGAAAGAAAGAAAGAAAGAAAAAAAGAAAAAAGAAAGAAAGAAAGAAAGAAAGAAAGAAAGAAAGAAAGAAAGAAAGAAAGAGAGATAGATAGAGAGATAGATAGATAGATAGATAGATAGATAGATAGATAGATAGATTTTAGTTGATTGAAAGATTGATTGATTGGCTGATGATTGACAGATTGATTCTGATTTATTCATTGATAGATGGATTCATTTTTGACGGTAACAAAATGTGGTTTGATATGAATAAATATGGGCTTGGTCAATCACTGCTCATGCGAGGTGATTAGCAGGCCACACTTGTACAAAATTTCACAATTTCCGATTGTAGAGTAAATTTGAAAGAGATTGGTGAAAGAGAGTGACCTCCAGAGTGCTAACGAGATTCCATGAAATTCTTGGGGGTAAGAGCAGCTGTGCTGCTAAAAATGGGTTTACCCTCACTAAATAAAAATTGTCTATATCCGTCTGGAAACCATAGGCAATATGATTGTGCATGTCCTAATGTGATGTCTGTCAGTCACCACCAACAAGCAGTATAAACACAATTCTTTCAATTTATCTCTGCTTGTAAGTTGTATGGAAGAAGAATGTGTAGGCCTTGGCTAAAAAACATACATGTATGCATTAAATTTGATATTTAATCTATCAAATTTCTTAAATCAAAGTACCAAACAAAGTGGCATGTAGAAAATGTTCAGCTGAGTAGGCTACTATGTTGATTGTTGAATCATCTCGAAAAGAATGCCAGAAAATGCACTTCTTTGACTTTGCATGTGATTTTCATTGAGTATTTGGTGATTTTCTGATAAGTGTTGTCATTCATTATACATTCTTGGAAAATGGAGATTGTCATGTTTTCCTATTTCTAAGCTTGAAGCATTATATAAGTGGATAGACAACTGATTGGCTCTGGATCTTGCATGACTAGATTGGTCACTGCATTTTTGCAAGTCTATATTCTGTGCTAACAGCATTTTTATTCACTCTCATAAAATTTCTTTGTCCTTCTTCGAAAACCCCTGCGCCATAATGACTCAAAACTAGTTAAACAATTGTGTATGTATTATTTTCATTGACGAGGCGCAGCCGAGATGTAAAAAAAATGAGTTCCTATATGATATCATATATCAAGACCGTTAAAATTTACCTCTCGGCCCTCTACACTAGACATTGTCTACATAATTATATTATGAATAAATCATGTTGAGCCTGCTATGTTCCAAAGAAAGTTTCCATTTTTTTAACTGAATAAAGTATATTGTTATCGTTATTGTTATGTGTAGTTTGACAATGGGCATTATACAAGTGATAGCTTTTTGGAATCGCCTCAACTTGCATATTAAACTTCATGTCGTTGTCATTTAGTTTGCATGGCGATTTCTTTCATTGTAATAACCATGTTTTGCTTTCCGCAGTTTTCTGTTTTACTCGCCAACAATGTTATAATATGCTGAGTGACAAACAGAGCATTAAAATTATTTTTTATTAATAAATGGATAAGTTGTCATCATAATCTTATATCTCACCTGGCTTCCTATGGATTCCTTTGCCGTAGATTCGTTTATGCCGGAATTCCGCCGCCATCTCACCCGATGATAATAACTTCTTTTTGCTATCCTGCACTGTGAGAACTTCTATACCTGCATTCCTGTTGTGTAAAAGCAATAAATTTGATTGATTGGTGATAGTTGCTCAGCATCTCATGAACTCCAACCCTCCAATCGCAGGCAGAATTAAATCAAAGCAATTTAAAACATGATTGTAATGCGGTAAAATCCTGATTTTCCTCGTATGGATGGATGGATGATTAGGACTTTATGCCCTGCATTTATGCACTTGGTAAGCTAATTAGGACAGGAGGAGGAGGACATGACAATATGGCAAAGGATGATTGAAACAGCCATCCGACATAAGCCCCAGGTGGTGAGTGGTGACCCGGCAAGAGCAGGATTCGAACCCTGGACCCAGCGATTGGCAACCTAGCACACTATCACTGAACCAACCCTCTCCCTTAATACAGATAGATTAATACCATAATTTAAATCACTTAATTACAGTGAGTGAGTCAATTTGTCTTTTACGCCCCATCGGCAGTTCAGCACCAGTATGGACTATTTAGAGGCAAAATCACTTAATTTGAAATTATTTCTAAAATCACCAACCGTGGACCCTGCAAATTCTCTCACTCACCTCTCCTAGTAATATTATAATTTTTTTTTTCCAATTTTCCAGGCAACAATTACCTTGATTTGCTTGATTTTACAGTGTTAAGAAATGTCTACAGAATAGAATACAGCAAATATTAATTTTTCCGGTAGTAAGTTTGATGCAATTCTGCAAGCGAAATTTAGATTTCTTTAAATATTGACAATGCAAAAAAATTACAAAACATACTGGTCAAGTGGAATGAAATCTTCCTCATCTCCTTCATAATCCTCATCATCAAATATCCCTTCATCCTCGGACGCTTCTAGTCGATCTCCAACTTCTGGAAAACAAGAACCTGATGGTTGCAAAATTGGTGAAGTTAACTGAATCATACCATCAATTCAAGGACCTCTGTCTTTTCCAGCCAAAACTACTGATTGTCAAGTTATGAAAATTTGGCAGCAACTTTCCTTAGTGCCCTAGAAGGTCTTGGGCTGGGTTAGGTACTCCAAACCAGCAAAAGTATTACTGTATGGCTATTACACATACAGTGTATATACATTTTTCGGACACAGAGCAACTGAGACCATAAGCCTAGCCCAATGTTGTGGCAACTTAACCTGGGACACTTCTGTTAACTTTTAGATGCTTTCCTTATATTTTCTCACATTTCACAGTACAGGTATTTTAAAATCTTAAATTCAATTAAGGGCTCAAGTGCAGTATCCAACAGTAGGTGACCTCCCCAGACTGAATAAACCACAAGATTGGCTAATTAACACCTTTTCCGATGAAACCTGGCATTTATTCAGTTGCAGAGGCCACTCCCATGTAGTTTGCTACATTGTTAAAAGCCATTTATTTCAAATTAAATTTAATATATGCAATTTAACAAATTCACCACCAAGAAAGGATCTAACAAATAAAAAGATAGGAACACAAAACTTTGGCAGTAGAAATTTAGCTTTAATAGTGAAAATACCCGTTAAAATTCTCAACCAAATTTTACTGCCTCCTTCCTCTTTAATCCATACCTTCTTCTGCTTTTCCTTCTTCCTTTCCTTCTTCTTCTTCTGTCTTCTTCTTCTCTTTCAAAGACTTCGACGACAAACTTTCTAAAATTTCTGCAGGCAATTTCTTACTCTGTAATTCTTCCAGCTTCTTTTTCTGTAAAATAGATAATAATAGTCATTATTATTCACCAATAGGACGGATGAAGGATCGGATGGACAATTGGGGCTTAATGTCCTGTATTTATGCACTTGGTAGGCTGACTAGGACAGGAGGAAAAGGGCAATGAGGCATAGGAATTATACACCAATTATAATTTGATAAGTCTCGTTAAGGTACTCAACAACTGCATTATAGTCTTAGTCTTAGTCATTACTGGAAGCAGGCAAGGTTTTGCCTCTTTTTCCAGATCAAAATTATCCAGTTTGTGACTAATATATAAGTAATCCATGTATTAAAATTTTTTTGTGGATATTAAGATTGTAATAAATTGGGTGAAATAAAATATCCATTTGGCCTTGTCGATAAAAACCATGGTTTAGTTGAAATCCATCTAGTAATTTTTAAAAACCAGGTTCCCCATGCACATTTAAAAACCAGGTTGCCCCTAGTTACTATGGGATAGATTAAAGTTTATTGAAAAGTTTCCAAGCACAATTTATTCATACATAATGGAGCTCATAATTAAAGTAGACCAAACAAATTCTTTCAATTAAAAAAATAATAATAACAAACCAACCTTTTGGAGTTTGTAATTTTCATCTCTCTGTTTCCTCTTTAATTTGACTTTTTCTTTGTCATCTTTAATTTGCGACAAGGCATCGTTGACCTTCTCAAGGACAGATCTGCAATGAAAAAATTTAAAATTAAGATAATATTCATTTCGTATGGCACAGCCTAGATAAGAATCAACCGAGAAAAAAAATTATTCTCCCAAGGCAGTTTTACTCTATATATAGGTCTGCAAACTGACAAATGGGTAGCTGTACATGAATTAACTGAGAATACAACATATATATATTTATTTCAAATTGAGAAATTTGTAGATTTTGGAATTTTTTTACTCATTGGCTAAGTTTTAGTATAGGTGTTATTTCGCTGACTTGACTTGCTTTGGTCACCATCCTGCAAATTCTTTATACTTTCAAGATAGGTTATGCTTTTTTGGGCCCAAATAGTGAATCCAACAGAGAGTGGCATCTCTTAACTGAATAAGCAACAGGATTGGCTTGTTCAGAGTTGTTTACACCTTTAGGCCACACATAATTGATTCTTAGCTTCGCGGACCCGCCGACACAATAGATTTCCTGCCGATGGAAAAAAATTATTTTTTTTTTTGACATTATAAAAAAAACTATTTTTTCACCTTTTTTTTTTGTCCTACCGACCGACCTTAGAAAAAGTGCCTTGAGAGGATCCGAGAAGCTAAAGATCAATTATGTGTGGCCTTACAACCAATCCTGCCCTTTCTTCATTCTGGGCAGGGAACTCTATGCTGGATACACTACTTGAGCCCATTTTTGTTTGGTTAACAACTAAAATATCAATGGAAAGACAGATAGATATAGACAGATAAATAGATAGATATTATCCATTCTTTTATATACAAAACGCACAAAGAAATCTGTGAATATCATGAAGTCACTCACTTTTTACTTTCGCCAAACCCAACATCTTCCGGGGCGTCATCTTCGCTCTGTTCGCTTTCTGATTCACTATCAGCCAATAACCGCTCTCCTACTGCTGCAAGAACAATGGACATCTTATGTTAATCAATGAAAAGATAATAATCAGTTAATGGGACAAAAATTACAACTCCAAATGGTGTAGGTATTTCCCAACAATTGTCATAAAACCACAAAAAATAAAATAAAATTTGGTGTCAAAAACCCTGTGGTCCCAATATATCCCTTGCAGTCAGAGTTGTTACTTTTTTGGATTTTTTTTAAGTTTAGTGATTGAAATCCAATAAATCGATTTTTAATGCTTGGATTTGAAAATCTCCTCAGGACAGTTGTTATCCATATATATATTTTTGTGATAAGTGTTCTTTAAACATGTCTTGGATCACCTTCTTTGCTGTATTCAAAACTCATTTAGGAACATACATGTACAAAAAGACACAAAATAACAATAAATTGCGTTCTGTTGAACCAAAAATTATAACAATACCTGTATCTTCTTCTTCTTGTAATTCTGGTTCAGACTCCGAGTCTGAGTGGAAAACTTTGTGAGACATCTGAAAGAATAAACAAGAAATTGGGGTTTTTTAGCAACACTATCAAAACAATACAGGAACTAAAGGTCCAATGGTAATGGATATTTATAAGTTAATTTAACAACAGATTTTTTTTTTTTACTAAAGCACGATGAAGGTGAGAATCCAGGCTTATCAAGCCAAAGGAAAACACAAAAGAGAACTTTTTGATTGAAAGAACTCACGATGTTCAGTTCTCTATTCTTCGCAATACTAGTTTGTCCCACATCATGCGAATTGCTATTTGGCCTGATTCACTGGCGGCTGTACGCTCTGCTCAGCAGAGAAACACATACCCAAGGGTAGATTAGCAAATTTGTAATTTGTTTATCAGGTTTTTGTGATGTCTTGCCTGATTTTTGACGACGGCTGCCAATCCACAAAAGTGGGACAAACTGTAAGGCCAAAGTAGGCCTACTGGCATGTACAATGTACGGCTGCAGGCTTTAGAAATAATCCCAATAGTGACACTCTCATTCTCGCTGTTTGACGAATAAAAAGCACATACCTGGTGATTGCACATTAAAATGTACTTTTCTCTGTTTTCAGTGGAAAAACATGTGGAAGTGAGCGATAAATGGTTAATTTCGGTTTATTTAAGCCATTTATCTGTTGACTCTGTGGTGTTTCAAACAAAACCACAATTTTAAACGATACACACAACTTAATTTAACACAGTTAAACCATTTGATTGATTCGGATTACCTTCAATCAGCTAAAAAACATGAAAACTAAAAAAGAAAAATTTTCTCACTTTCGAAGTTCAGCAATTTTTCACCAGGTGGCGTTTCAATCTTTCTCGCTCTGCCCTCTATGAAGATTTTTTTGTGAAAACATAAGTTACTCAGCAGCATACCCTCAACACAATATATATATATGGCTAAATATTGAACTGGGGCTGGCTGCAGTTGCCCAACAGCAAGGTGATCCAGGGTTTTTGTGACATAGGCCTAGAATGTAATGTAATGAAAAATACTGAACGCAGGCCCGCTGGGGCCTCTATGTTCAGATCTAGTGAGTGGACGGTAATAAGCGGACGGTTCTAGGGAATCTTGGTGGATGATCTTTGGTATAGCGACATTAATTTTGTCTTAATCAAGTTAATCGGATCTCCTCTCATATTTACGATTTTGTTTATATTATGTAATATAGTACGTTTTATATGAGAAATAAATGAACTCTGAATCTGAATCTGAATCGTCAGTGCATGATCTGTTTGATCGATCAGACTCGGGAGAGTGGTGTAGGCCTACCCCCTTAAATAAGTTGTAAAAAATTAGAACCCCCTCCCCTACTGCAACACACAAAGACAATTTTACCCCCTGGGTCATTTTTTTTCAAACTTCAAAAATAACTTAATTCATGTTGTTTTTTTAGCCTCAATTGTTCAAGCTGACCAGACACCATTAAATCGCCAAGAAAACAAACAAAATATTTCTTCACATTGATATTTTAATGATCAAAAAATTGTGTACATAACATTGAACATGGCAAGTAACTTCCAACAAAAATTTGCATTACAAAAATACTCAATGCATAAATTATAAATGAACAGTTTTGCATTTGTGCATGTTTTAATTACTAATTACTAATGAATCTTTAAAATTCAGAAAATGATTGAAATTAAGATGAGATCATGCCCTAAAAAATAATATTATCAATTATTAAATGATATATGATTGAGTGCGAAAAACAAATCTGTAGGACAAAAACTCAAAATGGTGATACATAATTGCAATATTTAATTGTGATACTTAATTGCGATACCTAATTGTGTTACGTAACAGTGATAGGTCATTGTTACACAAAATCATGATACGTAACAATGATACGTAAACATACAATACACTACATTAAAAACCTCACTACAATGACGGAACAATAAATTGAACATTGTCCACACAAGAAAACAATATAACAGCTTCAAAAATTTATATATAATATATATATACTGAACGCATCGTACACTCTGTTACGCTATCTTTCAAGCATTTCAATTAATTCACATCGTATCATAATTTACAATTGACATTCATCACACAGTCATTCGTTAACATTCATATTTTAAACCCATCAATTGATCATTTTAAATACAGGGATTACTATACTGTATACTCCTAATTAGAATTGACTAATGAAAAGTAATAATTACTAATTTTAGAAAAATAACCAATTTCTAAAGCGCTCTAGTAACCCTAACTCATAACTCAGAGATACACCAGAATTTTAACAAAAGTAATCATTCATAACTGACTAGGTCTACATGGTCTAGAGGCAATGAAACACTTCAAAATCAAAGACTTATTCCTGTTTTAAACATTGGTCAAAAACATAATTATTCATAAAAGAGTGGATCTCTTTGTTTAAGTAAGAAGGCATATTATCCGCACATTTATTTGAGTCAAACTTGAATATGATAGTAAAATTTCCATTGTATTGTATGCTCAAATATCCTTTTTTAACAAAGTGCAATTTTTTGTAGGCCTACCAACTTCATGAGATATCGGCACATTTATGAATTTTTTAGGAAATTTTTGAACACGTTTCCAACTCAAAAGCAATTTAATTTTAAATGAAATATACATGCACATACCGGTATATAATATGAAGCAAACAATTTAGCAAATACTAGCCCATGACTTAGGTCTACGGAAAACTTCAATTTCAAACTATGTAACAGTGAACGCTTATCATTAGACAAATACTGATAATTGGCAAAATGTATATAATTTGAACATCGTTAATACAATATATTATACTGATTACTTAAAACAACAAAAGCTAATGCTTTCATATTAATTATAAGAATAATCAAAAAGAAATCAAAAAGATTTAATTCCTTAAAATGTTATGCTTAAGCAATACCAGAGACTTTTCTTTAATTTAAATTAGAAAATAAGTTAAGCGATTAATATCAAACAGTATGAAATTCAAACAGTGAAATCAAAGTGAACACTCATAAAAAAAAACACAAAAGCACCATAAAGACAAACTGTTGTGTTAGCAACAATGTTACCATGACAACAACATCACCATGACAACGAGACTTCTGTACAACAATACATGGATAAGGCAAGATGCTACACATTAATTCATTCGTTTAATTTGTTTTATTAATATGTTTAATTCATTTGACAAACATTTCTTTGGCATTAATTTTCAGTGCCTCCCTGAAATACAGAAACTAGCTTAAATAATATTACAGTTTAAAAATAAAACTCCAGTCTAACTTATCTTCAGTTTTAATAAATGTACAGAGTACTTTGTGACGAGAAAAAAAATAGGTTTTCTTAATGACAGAGTCAAAACATACAATTAGCAAGATACAGAATCAATATTCAAACGAAAATTTACCTACATTTTATTAAAAAATTTGCGACCGAAGTTTATCTGAGAAAATTACAAATAGCTCACGGCTTTAAACAGTTTATACAATATTGTGAACCAAATAATTTTTCGTAAGTGTCTCAACGTGGCTTAAAGCAGGCTTCATACAAGTGACTGCCCCTACCTTGAAATTTTATATTTATAGCTGAAATGTGTTTAATAAGTCTTAAACTATCCAGGAAAGTGTCCCTTTAATACGAAAGCACGCATAATTATCAAATATATGTTTTGGCTAAGATTGTATCATTTCAAGCCATTATATAATTTTAGTTTGAAATAATCGGAGTGAGGTAGATTTCAACATAAATGCTTGATGATTCAAATATTGCACACACTATGCAGGTCTTGCTTAAGTAATTAACACATAAGTTCACGGTTGGGGCTAATAGGGCTTTACGTCCCGTATTTATGCACTAAAAAGGTTAATTAGGACAGGGAGGCACTGCACAAAAATTAATACAATCAGTTTCAATCACTCGCTTCATTCGCATATCGCATTATAACTTGCTGCATTTGTGCGAATATAAAAATTTGAATAATCATAAATTGTTTATTCAATTGCTATCACTATTTTTATTGAACGTCATGATTTTATGCATTAATCGGCATCTAATCAATCAAGATTACGCGGCAAATTAATGCCGGGGTGAACGCTGAATTGGTAAAATCATTTACATATACTTACAGGTAAAATTGTAAATATTAAATTCAATCAAACAATAACAAACAAAACATGCAAGCCCTTGTATATATATAGCAATCAAACGTCAAATTAGAAAATACTGACACATATTTACAATGCTGGCATAAGTCTACATGTATCATAATTAATTATATTAAATATATTGCAAGCACTAATGATATTAATACATTTTTAATACATTTTGATTGAAAACCATCAAATTGTCAAAAATAAAAACACAACAATATTAATTCCATAATTGCGCATGCATATAAATTATGACTAAATTCAAATACTATTTCAACAATAACAACGTTATTCAAAATCATACAACATTAATATGCCAATATATATCTGTTTCAAATTAACATGATATATACGCAGAAGCAAATCTTCATCCAATTTAATAAATTAGATTTGCATGGATACTGATTAAATACTAATATAATCAGTACTTAATTTCGTAACTTTGTAAATTAAATGACATTAGATTTCACAATGCACCATACCATTTCAATACTGATATATGTCCAACACTTATACATAGACTTCAATATAAAACAAGCTTAACAATGCATTTTGGCATTTATATATCATAAAACACAACTATCATCAATCGTCATATCATTATTGACATAATTAATCATTAAAACATTAAAAGGTAAAAACCCGTTCGTAGTTTTTTCAAAATACAATGATTCGTTACCAATCACTTCAAATGATTTCTGTGAAAGTTTCAGGATTTTTTTCAGTGATTCCCACAAAATGTTTTCGTCCACCTATTCACGTGAAATTTATATTGTTTTTCACAGCGTTTCCTGTAAAATATCTGTATATGGTAGCGGTAGCAGAATTTCACAGAAATTCTTAAAATATCCATATTCATTATAGTAATAGCTCTGTGAACCTTACAGCATGGCTTTGAAGGAACCCAGCAAAAATTCTGTAATAGTTCTACGGGACATCATTCCGTAGTCTTAACAGAAAACTCTTGTGAAGATTCATTATTTTCATCCAATAATCACATGAAATACCAGTAACATTTCAGGTACACATTTTTCACTGTGTAAAAGTCTGTTTTTACAGTAATCCCTGCTTTTCAGTAGTTTAGTAAGATAATCTTGTAAAAATGTTGTATTTTCTTACAGCTTGTCAAATAGTGCGGTAAAAATTATACAACTTTTTTCACATTTTATTCCTGCATTTCAGCATCTTTAGCAACATTTTCACCTTGATTTTCAGTTTCGATGTTTGCTTCGTTTGTTTCACATGCACTTTCATCTTTTTCGCCCGATTCTTTCGTTTCAGAAATTAGTAAATCTTTACTCAAGTCTGCGTCGTCTGTCGAATCATCATTTTGCGCATTTTCCGGCAAATTTTCTTGAGAACTGTTGACAATATTCGCAGCACTCTTTTCAGAGTCTAACTCCATTTCTGCGACTTTCTCAGACTTTATTGGAGAACTCAGTTCAATTTCGACCAACTCCTTTTTTATGGGAGAGGCTGTTTCCCCGCTTTTCTTAGCAGGGGGGCTTTCGTCCTCTCCCGCGTTAACAAGAGTCCGTTTCTGGCCGATTCTTTGAGGACTCGGACTGCCCGAGTCCGAGTTTCTGTTGTCTTGAACACTTTCTTTGTCATTTACACCTAATAGTGCCGCTTTTGAATCAATGACGTTCGATTCTGCAACACTTGAGTCTGTGTTAATTAATTCCTGAGGGGCGGGAGATCCGCCTGAACTTTTAGTCGGACTTTTCGGGCGATTTTTCTCGACGAGGGCTAACTCGCGTAATAATTCATACTCGTTTCTCGTCACCCACTGTCCGTTTCCAATCGGCACAATCTCGTACTCCCGGCCGTTAAGTACTAGAGTCTGTATCTGCCCGAGGGTTTGAACGGGGTCGCTTTCTGCAATCAAGTCCATCATGTTCTGCTTATCCGTCGACGAGTGACTCGGATTGTTGAAATCGAAGGAGATGATATTAGGAGCAGAGAAAACTGGCTGGCTCGGGAGTTTTTGCGTTACAACTTGACCTTGAGATTGAGGAGAGGTGGCGCCACTGGAGCTATTGCTACCACTGGGATCGTTGACGCTGTTGCTGCTGAGAATCTTTGTTAGGTTAGAGTTCTGCGATTTTGGGGATCTACTCATCGAGGGAGGCGTTTTTGGTCGTAAGATCGGAACTTTCATCGTTCCGATACCTAGTTGTTGCTGCTGCTGAGAGGGCGCCAAAGTATCGTCCATATTCTTGTCATTCAGATCTAACTCACAAGGGGGCAGCACCTCACCCTCTTCTACTTCATCAAAAGTAGAACCAGGTGACAGCACTAGTTGTCGTCTGGCCATGGACGTTTCTGAGACTTTTTGTCCGCTCTGACACAGTTTGACGGGCGTTCCTTTCCTGGGTTTCCTTGTTGAACTCAGCTCTTCTACATGTACCTAAAAGAATCAGAATTATAAGTACTTTCTAAATTTTAAGTTTTAGTTTTCCTTACAAATATAGGTCTACTACAAAACTCTGGTAGAGCAGTAATATACAAGACATACTGAATCTCACGCTTTTTGGGAGTAAGGATATATAGTCAATCATTTAGTAATATTTTCAGATTTTTTTAAAGTTTATCTCCTTTGGTAGGCCTAATTACATACAAATAAACATTTGACATTTTCGAGACAAGCAGCAATGCACCAGCACATTTTCTTATAAAACGTTCAACAGGTTCATTTTGTTGCAAGAACCACATAACTGAATATTTAATCAAATCAAACTATATAACCAATTGAAATATTTAATTAAATCCAATTCCTTACCTCGCCCTCCTCTCGTTCTCTTTTGGGACACACGATTCCGTTCATCTCCAGCTTGGCCGTTACCCTCATCAGCGGAGAATCTTTTTCGTCAGACGACCCGGCTGGAGAGATCTTCCGAGCGATCGCTGCTTTCACGGACTTACTCAATCGGCCATTGGTCTTGCCTCCATCTGAAAAGGCGAAAAGGAAAACATATAAAAGATGAAAACAAAGAAGAAGGTCTCCATGAAACCCTCTCACAGTTTCGACCCACTCCATATCATTACATTGTGTTTACTTATGTGATTAATATCATTGTAGTGCCTTTAGCGGACTTCAGACTGCATCAGTTTTGAATACATCACTTAATTATTTTCTATTAGTCAATATCTGAAATGCAGGAGCTAGATTTCTTTACCAGACAGACAGACAGACAGACAGACAAAAAAGCTAGATTTCCTTTCCAATCATTAGTGTCTTTGTACCCAATAACCAAAGACCAGATTGAGAAAGACAAGACACTTCTTATGAATCCTCTGAACTACATAATACATAAACATAGGAATGAGGGGTTGAACTGACATGTTTCTGAGAATTTTCCCATAGGTGGTCTCCCATTTAGTGGTATACCATCTTTCCCGTGTAACTTTAATGTTTACCTTTCTCACCAGATGGCTCTGGTGATATAGACTCCTTCATACTGCTCATTGCCTGGGCTTGGGCAAATCTCGCGATATCCCGTAACATCTCCTGCGCCATGAGATTCTGCTTGGTGGCGCCACTGATAGATTGTGCCAGTTGTTGTGTGTTTATTGAACTCGCATCAAAGATTGTGTCCTTTCCGTCCGAGCTGTCATCATAGACATCATACTGAAAATAACAACAACATTTTCTGTAAATTTTCCGTAAAAAATAGTTGTTTTAGAAACTATTATAGTTTTACAGTACATGTAAACAGGAAAGGGGGAGTAGAGTTCTTACTATGAGATTGTATACAAGAGGTAATTTTTCCAAGCTAACAGTCCTAAAGAGAAGTCGGATTATTCCTACACATGACCAAACATTCCTGGCTAGAAGTGGGTCCCACAAACTCCCACAATTTCTGAGTAAATAAAATCCCTCTCTGAAAGGCTTATTTGAGGTATAAAAGAGAGTGACCGGTACAAATAATTAACATTTATTTAATTTTAAATCTCAATATTATTCCAATATGCCACAGAAACTGTATGCTTCTCAAAGGGTGAATTTTTCCTAGAAATGGCCAATGGACCTCTTTTAGGGTTCACAACAACTACTGAGACTGGGCAATTGGCAG
This sequence comes from Platynereis dumerilii, assembly GCA_026936325.1. NCBI lineage: Eukaryota > Metazoa > Annelida > Polychaeta > Phyllodocida > Nereididae > Platynereis > Platynereis dumerilii. The sequence continues at coordinate 27,600,884 of JAPTHN010000013.1, forward strand.
TTCCCACTTATAGAGACAAGAGTATAAGATATATGATAGACTTACATCTTCGAGATTGCTATCCGCCGCACGGTTCTTTGCCATGGACTTGTCCCGGATGATCCGGTTGATGGAGCTGATGCTCGGGATGTTCTTCTCGATGCAGATTCCATCTTCCAAAAGTCTGCAATTAGCGAAAGGTTATTGAGTAAAGTATTACAGTTTATTTTTGCTCATATTATGATTCTATTTCAAATCAGTATACACTTTGAATATGATATCAGTGCCTATTCCGTCAGTGATGGAAATGGGGGAGAACTTCTTCCCTGCTACAGTTCTCCAGATGATCAGTGGTGAAAATACAACTAGAATGGTGTGCATGAGATGCACAAACAGAGCTCTGCTACCAGTACATGACACCATGCTAAGTGGGGCAGCCGAGGAGGTTGGGCAATGTCGCGGGGGTAAGTCCCCATGTCCGCGGGGGTAAGTCCCCATGTCCACGGGGGTAAGTCCCCATGTCCGCGGGGGTAAGTCCCCATGTCTGCGGGGGTAAGTCCCCATGTCCGCGGTAGTCCCCATGTCCGAGGGGGTAAGTCCCCATGTCCGAGGGGGTAAGTCCCCATGTCCGCGGAGGTAAGTCCCCATGTCCGCGGGGGTAAGTCCCCATGTCCGCGGGGCTAAGTCCCCATGTCCGCGGGGCTAAGTCCCCATGTCCGCGGGGGTAAGTCCCCATGTCCGCGGGGGTAAGTCCCCATGTCCGCGGGGCTAAGTCCCCATGTCCGCGGGCTAAGTCCCCATGTCCGCGGGGCTAAGTCCCCATGCCCGCGGGGGGTAAGTCCCCATGTCCGCGGGGGTAAGTCCCCATGTCCGTGGGGGTAAGTCCCCATGTCCGCGGGGGGTAAGTCCCCATGCCCGCGGGGGGTAAGTCCCCATGTCCGCGGGGGTAAGTCCCCATGTCCCCGGGGGTAAGTCCCAATGTCCGAGGGGGTAAGTCCCCATGTCCGAGGGGGTAAGTCCTCATGTCCGCGGGGGTAAGTCCCCATGTCCGCGGGGGTAAGTCCCCATGTCCGCGGGGGTAAGTCCCCATGTCCGAGGGGGTAAGTCCCCATGTCCGAGGGGGTAAGTCCCCATGTCCGAGGGGGTAAGTCCCCATGTCCGAGGGGTAAGTCCCCATGTCCGCGGGGGGTAAGTCCCCATGTCCGCGGGGGGTAAGTCCCCATGTCCGCGGGGGGTAAGTCCCCATGTCCGCGGGGGTAAGTCCCCATGTCCGCGGGGGTAAGTCCCCATGTCCGAGGGGGTAAGTCCCCATGTCCAAGGGGGTAAGTCCCCATGTCCGCGGGGGGTAAGTCCCCATGTCCGAGGGGGTAAGTCCCCATGTCCGAGGGGTAAGTCCCCATGTCCGCGGGGGTAAGTCCCCATGTCCGCGGGGGTAAGTCCCCATGTCCGCGGGGGGTAAGTCCCCATGTCCGCGGGGGGTAAGTCCCCATGTCCGCGGGGGTAAGTCCCCATGTCCGCGGGGGTAAGTCTCCATGTCCCCGGGAGTATGTCCCCATCAGATATTAAATGGTTGCCCCCTTATTCTTAGTAATATTAAATGGTCGCCCCCTCCTTAGTAGATATTAAATGGTCGCCCCCTTATCCTATGTATCTATCTATGTATCTATCTATGTATCTATCTATGTATCTATCTATGTATCTATGTATCTGTGTATCTGTGTATCTATGTATCTGTGTATCTGTGTATCTGTGTATCTAGTATGTCCCCATCAGATATTAAATGGTTGCCCCCTTATTCTTAGTAATATTAAATGGTCGCCCCCTCCTTAGTAGATATTAAATGGTCGCCCCCTTATCCTATGTATCTATCTATGTATCTATCTATGTATCTATCTATGTATCTATCTATGTATCTATGTATCTGTGTATCTGTGTATCTATGTATCTGTGTATCTGTGTATCTGTGTATCTATGTATCTATCTATCTATCTATCTATCTTAGCACCTATCTATCTATCTATCATCATAATTGATTGGCATAATTGATTGGCATAATTGATTGCCATCATTGATTGCCATCATTGATTGCCATCATTGATTGCCATCATTGATTGCCATCATTGATTGCCATCATTGATTGCCATCATTGATTGCCATCATTGATTGCCATCATTGATTGCCATCATTGATTGCCGTGGCATGTGATGGCGCGAAATGGACAGCAGCGCCGCCAGCGGCCACTTTATGTACTAGTCTTAGTGCCTGCTGACACGGGACACGCATCTGGGGCAGCCAGGATCAACAAAAGCTATGCTACTCTCGTAGCAGAGCTAATTCCTGTTCACTTTTTCAGTCCTCCAGGTACTATTAGCCAAAATTATACTCTGGTGGCAGTAATTCTTTTCCATTTGAAAAATTTGGCGTGCCATTACCACATTAGCCAAGAGCTCCCCCTGATGAAAATTTTCCATTTCCATAACTGGATCCACTACTGAGTAAATGCCTGAGAGAGAAATTACTTTTTATTTCTCAAAAGTCAAATCTAAACCATACAAATCATGGCATAAGCAGCAAAGCAGCGGAGAGAGTTACAATGCTATAATTGCTATCGAAAACTTGCGAGGGCATCAGAAACTATTGCATTTGTCACATCCACAAGGTGGCTCTGATTTTAAAGACAGTTTGTAATGCCCCCTGCTGAGTAAATTGCACATTAAAACGCACTGCTTCGAGGCACAAGAGGCCAGGCCTGATGCCAAATGGCCGAGACCTCTTCTGAAAATTGTAATTAAAGGCATAATTCCAGGGTAATCACAAAATGTATTATCCGAACTTACCTTTGCCTAATTTCCCATGCAAACATTTGTGGGTTCTCAATCTTGTACATTCGGACCTTGTCCACTACTCCAGGGGTGGTCACTTTCGGCTTCGATCCTCCTATCTGTCCTGGGTTGATACTGCCCGTCCTGCGGTACCTAGAATTACACAATTTTGATAAATTATAATAATTTAATATCATAGTTGAGTGCAGCATATCAAGTGTATTTACAAAACCAAATCAATGATTCGGTAAATCATTTTCCATATTTTTAAAAGTGAAACAAAATAATTTTACATAAAATTCACTTTTATAGACTACAGGAGTGCCAAAATTAGACCAAAAACAATTGTGAGGTTGCATCAAAATTCTGTAATTTTAGAGTAGACCCAACATACATTATTACTGATGTACTCTAACAGGCCCCATTTAAGCATGTAACTCCCGGAACTCCTGGACGTCCCGCAACTCCCGTTGACTCCCACTAACTCCTGCTAACTCCCGCTAACTCCCACTAAGTCCTGCTAACTCCCGTAACTCCCACTAACTCCCGCTAACTCCCATAACTCCAACTAACTCCTGCTAACTCCCATAACTCCTATAACTCCCATTAACTCCCGTAACTCCTGGTAACTCCCGCTAACTCCCGTAACTCCCACTAACTCCCGCTAACTCCCACTAACTCCTGCTAACTTTCCTAACTCCTGGTAACTCCCACTAACTCCCGCAACTCCTGGTAACTCCTCTCAACTCCCGTAACTCCCTGAAGTCCCAAATGGAGGCTCCGTTTGGGAGTTACATGCTTAAATGGGGCCTTCTAACTGTCTGGGATAACCACGCAAATATTTGGGAGAAGCAGATTTCGCAGACTCCCTCAAAAAGTTCTAACCTAGAATAACACTTGACGATAGCTGCTTGTTCAGAAGCATCCAGATTTTGACGCCACATTTAAACCATAAAGAAAACCTACCTATTAAGTATCTTGGACACGCATCCGTGGGAGACCTGTAGCTGGCGGCTGATCTCACACGGGCGCACCCCTTGAAGAGCAAGTTGTAGGATTTGAACGCGGAGGTGGTCAGGCAGAGGTCTTCCATTTGTGAAACTGCGGCCATATTGGTTGATGTTTTTGCTTCCGACTGAAAGAAAAAATAGACTGGTTAATTTCAGGTCGACGTAAGAGTCAAACTGAAAATGGAGATGAAAGTTTAACTCGATGAGAATCCCACTAGGAACTGAATGGGGAGTGAAAGTGAAAGAAGGAGTAGAATTTGGAGACAAACTGGGAGACAAACGAGATAAACTGGGAGACAAACTGGGAGACAAACGGAGACAAACTGAGAGACAAACTGGGAGACAGACTCACTCAGTGGGAGGCAGACTGGAAGATAAACATGGAGTCAAAATGGGAGTCAAACTTGGACACAAACTGAGAGACATAAATTCTGGGAGTCCAACTTGGGAGTCAACAAAGGAGTAAAATTGGGAATTCCAACTGGGAATCAAACTAGAGTTTAACTAGGAGTCTAACTGAGAGTCCAAATGGGTCTAACTCTATTATAGCTATGCATTCTATCTCTTTATGCATCTTACGGTACCAGAAGTAAATGCATCCATTGAGTAATCACTCTGGCATCCTAGACTGTAAAATTTGTGTAAAGCACAAAGGTGAGTGACCAAGTAGCAATTAGGTCAGATGAATGACCTTTGCCTTGAATTAATCACCTCAAGTCTAGGTCATTATTCACTGGGGGACACCTGCAGTGTCCTCTTGGAACTATATACCTGTCTTCTTGTATTTGTCAATTGATTGTGAGGATAACAAAGTCACTAATGACTCACTATTCATCACTTCAGCCATATTATTGAAAAAAAAATCTCCTGAACAAGGGGCCAATATTTTGGCCATTCTAAAGTAAAGACCATAGATAAAGTCTTTATATTCAACTGTATTTCTAGACATATATGATATATCATAAGTCCTCATTAAATTTGCTACCTGTGGCATAACGAAAGTGCAACTCTCTGATTCTATGTTTGACAGCAGTTTCAGTCATCCTTCACATTATTGCACTGAGCTCAGCACACAAAAGGTGATACATGCATCAGTGCCCGTGCTGAGCAAGTAAAAGATCCCTCACATGGAGTATTTGTGTGCAACATGTTGAGTAACCCTGCTCTCTCTCCCATCTCATCAGTCAACCCTCGTGAGCACCCAGAACTGGCTTAGAGGGCTGCACCACTGTCTATCTATCTATCTATCTATCTATCTATGTATCCAATATCTGTCTATCCGGTATCCGTCCAGTATCTATCTATCTATCTATCCAATATCCAATATCTATCTATCTGGTATCCATCCAGTATCCATCTATCTATCTATCTATCTATAGATCTATCGATCTATCTATCTATCTATCTATCCATCTGTTCTATCTATCTATATATCTATCTATCCAGATATCAATCTATCTATCTGTCAATCTATATCTATCAAGTAGTATCTATCCAGTATCTAATCTACCTATCCAGTCTCTCAGTCTCTCTGTCTTTCTATCTATCTATCTATCTATCTATCTAACTATCTATCTATCTATCTATCTATCCATTCGTACGTTCCAAACTCTGATATCAATATCATTGTAAGAAGGCCAACTGTATTCTACAGAACTGCAACCGAATAATCATTTGGATCCTGGTGCCTTGGCTCAGTGCTGCCTCAGTGCAGCCCCCCCCCCCCCAGCTCTTCATGCCTGCCTGCAGTTGCCCCCCCCCCTGCAGCTGCAGTTCAACCCCCCCCCTTTCTTCCTGCTGCTAAGGTTGCTGCAGCTGATGCCTACTTATTGCAATAGGCCTCTTCAGTTTAGTATTAACTGTTAAGAAGATAGATCTATATCATCCTATTAATTTGTAAATTTAAACTATCATTTTACAATGTTTTAGGATTAAACTGTTATTTAAGCGACTCTTATAGTCATGATGAAGTGTAACAGTTCTTTATAATGAGAGCGTTTTATAATTTACAGGGGAGTTTCTTTTCAAGATTTTCTTGATTAAAATTGTTGAGACTACAGAGGATAATGATTATTTGTAGTGCCACCATATCTATTAAGATTTACAGCCCTCGATTCAATTTTACCTTTGTAATATTATAGTAAGGTGTTTCGCAAAAGAAAAACAAAAAAAAACAACACAATAACTTTTTCTAATCTAAGGTAGCCAATGCCCCTCCAATCCCTGAATCTTCTATTCCTAAAAGCCTCAGAAAATAAATAAATTAAATTTATAAAAATAAAGTAAGGAAAAAAATTAAAAGTCAGAATTTGTACACTTCAGCAGATCAGCAAAATAACCCCTACCCCTCAAGACAATGAAACCCCTTTCCCTCCCCCCATAAATATAGCACTGAAAATAATAAACACTAAAATAATTCATATAAATTTATATAAAATCTGTACACTTTAGTGAATCAGCAAAATAACACCCCCCCCCAATAAAAAAAATCCTCAAGACAGCCCCCCCTCTCAAGACCAACCAACCCCCCCCCTTTCAAGACCAACCCCCCCCCCCTCTTCAAGACCCCCCCCTCTTTCTCATCATCCCCATCAGCTCAGCTGCAGTAGCCAACAACCGAAATAGCAGGTGATATGCTTGGCAGGCGAACTGCAGCGAATGATGGCCGTTGCCATGGATACGAGAACTAGAGCTGGCAGGTCATGCAGTGATAGAACTCCTGGTGCGGAACAACTGCAACTGCTGGAAAATGTTGCTGCTACAGTGGACCTGCTTCATGGCAGCCCTGCTTCAGCTCTGCTAAGCTCTACTGGCTGCAGTCAAATTGCTTTTCACTCACTGCAGTTCACTGCAGTTTAATATTAAGAAATTACACTATTATACAGTTTAATATTGTAAACTGAAAATTAATTCAGTAAAATAAAGTGTTAGTCCTAAATCAGTTTCTCCTAAATTCAAATCAGCTAAATTACTGGCTGCAGTCATATTACTACACTATTAAACAGTTTAATATTGTAAAATGTAATTTAATTTTGTAAAATCAATCAGTGCTAGGCTTAAATCCCTAAAATCAGGTTCTTCTAAATAACAGATCTACAATGTATATATTTATATGTTACCTCAAACTTTGTTCATTAATTAATAATTTCTAAAACAAATTTATTTCTTGTCTTTAGCCCACCAAACTAGAGGTACTTGCAAATTAATATCTTAATAAATCCATGAAATTCAGTGATAAAATACCTGCAATTTCCTTTTCAGCATTGAATACTAAAGGTCTACCAATCTATTCATAACTAGGCTAATATGCAAATAGTCCATCATTAAATTTAGACCTTATTATATATACATTACATACACAAAGCCATACACAGGTGCAAAAAACAATTGAAACCCTGAACCTATAATCCCTCAAATTTCTTTTAAATTTCTTCGCCTTTTTCTGTGAAACAGAGCACCTTTCCACAGCATTGATCAGATTGTGTCAGTGGCTCTGAGTCATTCAACCTCAGAGAGGTCATCACAAAGAGATTTAAACATGATTCACCCTTGTTCAGGGCACTCTGTCTGTCTGTTCAGAGCATTTTGTCTATCTGTCAGGCTTAGCTGTTTGTTTAGTTGTTTGTCTGTATGTCTGTATAGATTTCATTGTGGCAAATTAATTTTGTATGTTTAATGTTCTTTTTATCTAAAATTCAACGTTCTATTCTATTCGATAATATTGATATTTCTGTTCTATCTATTCTATTCTAATTTATTCGGTTTAATAACTATATTTTTTTCTTCTACTAATTCTTGGTCATTCTATCTCACTAAATTCTACTCTATTCAATTATGTTCTATTTTCTTCTCTTCTCTTCTTTCCATTCTATTCAATTCTCTTATATTCTATTACTTTCTCTTCTATTCTCTTCTCTTCTCTTCTTTTCTATTCTAATTCTATTCAATTCTTTTCTTTTCTCCTCATTTCACAGATATGCATCTAACTTAGCATAACTTAATACTCATTAAAATATACCTGTAATCATATATAAGAACAAATTAATTTTTGGCCCCAAAATATCAAATTGCTATCTTGGAAAAGATCAAGTATGCCACTTTGATATCTTCATTTTTTCCCTTGGCAAGTTGGCATGCACTATCATGCAGTCGTCATGAAATCTGTGAATGTATTGGTCCTATATCCTATATCAACATATATAAGAAATTTAATTAATAAAAAATAATTAAAGTTTCTGACTTTAGTATATATAACAATCCTATTCTACTTTTAATCTCTTTTGATCAAATCATACCCGATAGATCTATAGTAATAACAACACACAGAGGCCATAGATGCAGTATAGTATGTTAGACCGTTAGTAAGCCTTGTCCTATATACATATAATCCCACGCTGTTGGAAAGTGCAATAGTCGTGAAATTGATGTTCAGTAGTGCGTGACACGTCCACTAGACCATAAAGTTGCGGCAGCTGGTATATATTGGTCCAGTTGATAGATCACATGATGAACTGCTATATATATGCCAATTTTTTGCCCCCCCCTCTCTTTGGCCTCTAAAATTTATATATATATATACATCGGCTACATATATATACTTGTATTACAGTTTAACCAATGTTGTTCGCATCATTTTATGCAAAAGATATATAACTTATTGCCACTTTTGACTGTTATATAAACTGTTATAGGCCAGTACTAAAACAGTAGAATACTAGCACTAGAGAATAATACATTATAGCTAAAATATTGACAGTTGCCAAATTGTGTGGTGAAAAACATTAATCTTTTCACAAATACAATCATGATTTTCGCGATGACCACGCCAAGAGAAAAGCCATGCTTGATCAGCAATACATTTTCTAAGATGTACGCTTAATTTGTGTCAAAGTTTGAGTTAAGAGAAAAATGATGAAGGTAAACCAGTGGTCCTACATTAAAAGTAGGCGTTCAATTTTGATTCAACATTTTAAAAAATTCAATGGTCATCTATTCTGTATCAGTCAAACATACACTATCTTATAATCATCTAATTTATTCCTTTCTAATCCATTCAATGCCAAAGATTCCTTTCTATTCGATTCTACGATTTTCAATCCTATTCTATTTTACCTTATCCAAGGCTAGTATATTCCATACTTTTCTATCTATTCTATTCTATTTTATTCTGCAATCTTCTAATCGATTCAATGTTCTTCTTATCTATTCTATCCTATTCGGAATGTAATACTGTATCTATACACAACATATATCAACATAATCAATTACCATGACTTCATTACCAAGAAAGTGTTAATGATTTTGCCATTATTAGTTAGTCAGCTATCAATATCATAATATCTTAAACCAACAAACTTGATCAATCTATCATCTACCAATCACCACACAAACAGATCAATATCTATTGGTAAAAAATTACATGATATCAACAGGATCGATAACCAAAATCTAAATAATTATAATGTACTTACAACTAAAACCTGATATACATATATTTTTTTCTCCTTAAAGCGATAAATTATACATGTATATCTCATGAATTTCATTTAAATAAAAATATAAATAAATAATATCTTAAACTGTATTAGAAATATATAATGCTTCAAATTGATACAATAAACTAATACAAATTATATGACCAAAAACAAACAAATGTAATCAAGTCTACTGAATGGCAAAAAAGAGTTATCAAATTCCCCCAAAAAAATTATAAAATGCCCATCGAACACTATTATTTTGACAACTTTCCTTTGCTGTCCATCAGCTTCTATTAAATCATCACCTTCTATTAAATAATAAAAATGTTTAAAGTTTATGATTAATGTCACAATTAAAACTTCTGCACAGATCATGTCTGATAACATGGACTATTTCTGCTATTTTATGCTCATGGAGTTTTAGGCCAAGTAATTGTAATCATTGTTGTCACTCCAGTCATAAAATAATTCTCTATCCCAGTGACCTAATTAAGCAGCACCATCTGTCTAGTGATAATCTAAGTGACCCAATTATTGTGACTTAATGGTTTCACTTAATTTATGGAAACTAGACTGTCTGGCAGGTGCAGCTTGCTAATTAGTACTTAAGGATGTGTATAGTACAATAATACATTATCTCATTGAATGCAACTGGTTTTGAAGCTTTGACCAGTCTTTTAATAGCAACAGCTGCAAGTGGCAGACGTAATGACGAGATGAGAAAGAGGTGAAAAGTGGACAATATATCAATCAATCACATCACTGACAATGCAATCAGAAATGAATAGCACAAATCTAAATCATAAAAGTTTCAAACTCTGTTTTATAAAAGTTTCAGCCATTAAAGAACAAAGACAAAATAGTGCGCGTAGTGCTTCAAATTTTCCAAAGAAAGTCACGGAAAGTAAGATGTCGGTAGATGGGTAGATAGAAAGACAGATAGATAGATAGAGCGGGGATCGAACCCACATCCTCATGTGTACAAGGCGGGGATGCTACCCACTGTACCACGGAGCCACATAGATAGATAGATAGATAGATTGATAGATAGATAGATTGATAAAGACAGATAAATAGAAAGATGGACAGATAGAAGGATTTTGAGATAGATAGACCGACTTATATCAATACATAGATAGATGGAAATCTGGACATATAGAAAGAGATAAATCAGGATAGATAGACAAATAGACAGTTAGATAGATAGACATATATGAGAACTAGACACATCTATCCAAAACTAAACAGTGTCAAACAAAAAATACCACAAGGAAGGTCTATCAATCTCGAGCTATAACTAGAAGGCACACAAGTGTGCAATGGGCGGTAGTTATGGCATGGAGTGCTTTGCTGAGCACAGGTGATGGTGGTATATATTTCAGTTTAAGTGTAAGTGAATGATATGATGGTGTCCACCGGCCCCGACTACTGTCCGCCGGCTCCACTCCTATCAGCCACCCCCCACTCCTGTCCGCCTCCCCTGACTCCTGTCCACCGCCCCAACTCCTATCCACCTCCGACTCCTATCCACCCCTGACTCCTATCCACCTCGACTCCTATCCACGGCCATCGCCATAGATTCTGTGGGTTGTGAGTCATCATGTAGGGCCTTCGTAAAGTGTTAACAAATATGGCCACCAAGGTCACAGAAATGGTTCAAGGTCATCCATGTTACAACTCATTCAAGGTTTTACTGTGATACAAAATCCCTGTGAGTTTGGTGGTCCCAGGGAGAATAATAGTGGAGTTGTCGTGTATATAAGCTTTTTACAAATATGGCTGCCAAGGTCACAGATATAGGTAAAGGTCACTGATGTCAAAACTAATTCAAGGTCTTACAACGATACATAATCCCTGTTAGTTTGGTGATCCTAGTGCAAATACAAAAGGAGTTATCGTGCACACTAGATATTCAAAAATATGGCCACCAAGGTCACAGAAGTAGGTCAAGGTCACTCATGTCAGAACTCATTCAAGGTCTTGCTGTCATACACAATCCCTGCTAGTTTCATGATTCCAGGATTAATAGAAATTGAGTCATCTTGTACACAAGCTTTTCACAAATATGGCCGCCAAGGTCACAGATGTAGGTCAAGGTCACTCATAAGTTATGCCTGGCGAGATGTCAAGGTATTTGATGTATTTGACTCACACTGGAAGTCTGGGGCAGCCTGTGCAAAGTGAAATCATCGTCAATAGGGAGGACAACTGAGACTACCAAACCTCACACTACAGCAATATGGGCGGGATGGCCTTTGGCCACCGCCCATAATAATAAATCATATACTCAAGAATTAAATAATAAAACTTACTGTTGCTGCCATGGCGACTGCCTTTCTTGATGATAATTTCTCCGTCAGCCCCTTCCAGCATTTCCTCGCTGTCGTTACTGGCGCCATCTACATCTTCTATGGAACCGGTGTCGGAGGCTAAAGATTCCGTTTTACGTCTGATGCGCGCCTCGTAAGGAATATCGTTCTCGGCAACGTCCTCATCCTCTTCGACCTTTGGGGTGTTTTTGGCTGAAATAAATTTTAATATTCGTGAGTTTTTGTAGAAACAAATCTCATGGCAAATTTACCGCTAAAGAACAATATTTAATTGTTACCCTGACATGCGCAAATGTATTGAAACACTATTTTATAGTAATTTATTTTCTCAAGGTAGGCCAATTCTTAATTTTGACTGTAGGTTGTGTCAAATTGTTCGGGCTACTTTTCTATAACAAGAATCCATGGATTCAAAACCGGCCTTTGGCATTGTATATTCGGGATTGAAATCATGAAGAGGGTGATTTATATATTATAACATGGATTGTTTTGTATTGAGCAGTGATAGCCAGACTGATAGTGTTTGCTGCATGCCATTAAACTTTGAGGGGAACCCCTTAGCAAATGCCTATACCAAATTTCAGAACTGCAAATGAAATACTAAAGTCACAGTGGGTATTTTAAAATGTGCTGGCCATTTTGGCAGCCATCTTGGATTTTTCCAAACATTTTTGAGGGGAACCCCTAAGTGAATCCCTGTACCAAATTTCATAAATCTAAGTGAAATACTAAGGTCACAATGGGCAATTTAAAATATGGCGGCCATTTTGGCAGCCATCTTGGATTTTTCCGGAAATTTCTGAGGGGGGACCCCTAAGTGAATCCCTATACCAAATTTCATAAATCTAAGTGAAATAGTAAAGTCACAATGGGCAATTCAAAATATGGCGGCCATTTTGGCAGCCATCTTGGATTTTTCCAAAAAATTTTGAGGGGAACCCCTTAGTGAATCCCTGTACCAAATTTCATAAATCTAGATGAAATACTAAGGTCACAGTGGGCAATTCAAAATATGGCGGCCATTTTGGCAGCCATCTTGGATTTTTCCAAAAAATTTTGAGGGGAACCCCTTAGTGAATCCCTATACCAAATTTCATAAATCTAGATGAAATACTAAGGTCACTGTGGGCAACTCAAAATATGGCGGCCATTTTGGTGGCCATCTTGGATTTTTCCAAAAAAAATTGAGGGGAACCCCTTAGTGAATCCCTATACCAAATTTCATAAATCTAAGTGAAAAAGTAAAGTCACAGTGGGCAATTCAAAATGTGTTGAAAGAAAAGTGGACAAGTGGACAAGTTTACACATGGACAAGTGGACAAGTGGACAAGAGTCCCATTTCACCTTAAGCCCTCCTCTATTAACTGGCCATTGGCCGGTTAAAAAGTAAAACTTTTGACAATACAGCACAAGTTTGGAAAACATGAAATTTTCAATATAGGACGAGACTGAAAATTTCATCCTCCCAGAGTCCTCCGATTAATAAAATAAAAATTTTAATCTAAGTCAATCTCACCTTTGCGAGCTTGTTTCTGGGCCTTCGAGAGGTCAAGGGCCTGGTAAGAGTTGTTCGTTGTTGATTCTTTATTGTTGTTGTTGTTGTTTGTCGTTGTGGTTGTCACAGCAACGGGTGTTGAGGTAGCGACAGGCGTAAACTGGGGTCTGTAGTAAGTTACGTAATGAGGAAACGGTTGGGGTACAACCAAAACCGGACTGGTCAAACCGGGTTGAACAATCTGCCGTCCTCCGACCAATCCATTTAAGTACGGTAAGTCTGGCAACGGCACGGCTGTACCGATAGCGGTTGTCGTGGCGACCTCGCCATCTTTAATCTCTCCCGGCTCGGCGTCGACTTCCTGTTTGATATGTATTTCCGTTGTTGCAGACATTGTCACCTCTTTTTAACTCCTTCGGTGCTCAGGATGCGGTGTTAGAGTAACGTAGCTCTCCTGGGCTAACAGGGAGGCAAGCTTCTTTACGGACGCAGAGATTTTTTCAAATCGGCCATTAGATGCGGTCCATCTGGAAAGAAACAAATTAATAACATTATTACTAGAATACTGAACTACAGGAAGATTCTGAACTCTGGAGACATTTAGAAGTCTTTGTCAGAGTTTGTCAAGTTAGTCTTTTGGGAAGTCAGGCACATTTTTTTATGTGTCTTATAACCAAAATATCAATATCAGTCCAGCATGAGACTTCAGATCCTCATTAAGAATGAAAGCCGTCTATTTAAATTGATAGAAACAACTTTCAGACATTAGAACAGTAACACCAGTTTCGTTGAGGAAAAGAAGAACACATGTTTGGTAAAGGTCAGGATAAAGGGCCTATTATAGACTAAATTTTCAATCATTTTAGCTATGCGCCAACACAATGACTTTCACAGTACTTCCAGATTTAATTACACTTTCATTAAACATTTTGCTAAAAGGTATATTTAGAGTGATAAACATGTAAAGTGTGTTAGTTATATTCCCATGTTTTTGCAAAATGATATAATATGATAGCAAATATACCATAAGTTAATTAGAATAACATCAAAGTTATGCAAGAAACAAATTATGCTTAATTTCTCTCTTATAATTTAAGACAGTTTGAATTTTAAGCCTTTCGCCAAAACTGAAACTCAGCGCAAATATATAATATTCTAAAATTACTGAAAGAGTGTGTAGCCGTAGCATCACTGCAAATTAGACAAAAAATGCAGAACTGTTTTCTAACTTTCACACACTTTGAGTTCATTCATTGATTGATGAGACAAACATACAATGAGTGTAAAAGTCAATTTGTGTGTTGGACCAGTGACCTACTTTTGTGATATCTCATGCGGAAAAACTAAGCTATGACCCAAAAACTGTGCTTAATATACACATATATATTGCATAGCCAAAATTCAACAATTTTATCAATAACTTGTAACTGAAATGTGTTTGATTATACATGGAAGTCAAAAATAAAATGTTAAAATACATGTAGGCCTACATCATAGGCCATTTACACTGCTTCAAATATAATCTACCAAACAACTTTGCAGAATTTACATTCTGAATAACATTCTGAATAAATCCACACCTTATTTGTAATTGCGCCACCCTGTGGCTACAAATGAGAACCTTAATTTGGTTTTACAATATAATTATGTATTGTTCATGCATGTGTTTCATCATAATGACTATATATAATTTTAATTAGGCTATCACCATTGACACCATACAATCACTCATCCATCTCATATTAGTCAATTTGTCTGCATATTTTTTGATCAGCTATTGACCTGCAGTGTATTTTCACCTGTTCATATAAAGCCATTGAAACTAAGGTAGATCCAATTATGACAGCTAAAAATCATAGTCCTACACAGTGGCATATCAGCTGTTGCACATAGAAAACTCAATGGTTCCATTTCCTGCGTTGCAATGGATGTTGTGGTTTTCATGAGAGTAAAATAGCTTTAATCCAGCGATCTGATTGGTCCATAGACAGGAAGTGTGCCTTTTCTGTATGTACACGTGAAAGGTCATGATTTTGCTTGGTACCAGAATTTTTCTAATTTTTTTTCTGATTTTTTGATGTAAGTGAAATCCATGACCTTTCACGCGATCTATTATCGCCCATAACTTTCTAAGTGTGTAGAATGCTAAGTAAAAAATAAAATTATTTAATTAATTATATCAGGTAGCTACAACTTATAATCATACCTACACTGTAGTACCAGAAACCTGTACATACATACTAGGCCTGGCCTGGCCTACATGCAGGTATGATGCTGCTGGCTGCACAGATCATTACATAGTGCATCCAGTGCATGAGTTTATCACACCACTTGAAGTCTTGAGATTGTTTGTCTCACCAAAAATCATATCAGCAGAGCTCTAGCTAGAATCTCCAAACCATGAAACCACAGCTGGTAAAATTCTGCGCACTTGTGATCTTGTGCAGCTTTGTGTGTAGCAAACTGAAACAGTCCAGTTAACAATGGTTTCACATTACTGCACTTGGAAATCCTTTCTACTAAATTCTAGCAGCTCTTTTTGTTTCGCATGATGAATTTTCCCAGTGGGGAGTCATGCTCTACTGCCCTAAAACAGAGCAGATGTAACAAGAGCCCTGATTCGTCACGCTCCACGCCCTCAGCCAATCAGAATGTCCTTTTCAATCTAACAACCAATCAGAATCTTCTCTACACATGACCTGTCAACCATGACTTAGCAAACGGGGCACTGAACTAAAAGTTGTTGGAGTTTGTCCCCCAAGCAAAAGAACTCAGCTAGTTTGTCACATGTCTCACATTTCAAATGGTTGACTGAATAGGGTTAGAAGAAAGTAAACTTCAGAAGTTTTGACAATCTAATAGAGAGACCATGAGCCAGTAAATAAAACAATCAGATGATTCATTTCAGAGTAAATTAGACAGCATATATTGTCAATTGTAGGACTTCAAAACTTCTTGATAGGCCGGTATTCTTCCGAATTATTGCAAACAATACAGTCAATAATTTGAAGGCTATACTATTATATATGCATCTATGTAGGATACAATTATAGGGATACTACCGTCTGCTGAATATGTGAATTATGAGTGGTTTAATTGAAGACATAAAATGTGAGTTAAATCCAGACACTGCAACAAAATGAAGATATTGACATTGTCTAAAATAAGCAGGCATTCTCAAAATGCAAGCTAGTCAGAGGTAGTAGGCCACAACAAAATCATAATTTAAAGGTACCTAATTACAATAATGTCAAATTTAGGGCTAAATTTGAACAACTTGTCAATTAAAACTTCATCAAAGATTCAAAATCAAAAAAGACAATTCATAGCTACCATATTGCAGCAGATACATCCCAACATATATGATCCATATACATACATACATACATGTGGAGCAGGGCAGCAGGCTACATTTGAATGAACACTATCATCTGGTCATGGTTCATTGATTAGGATTGTCACACATGACTAGATAACATCTGGACAGAGTATAAATAAACATATAGGTCAGAGACTGACATGATCAAAATATATTAGTTGTTGTAGTGTGCATGAAGATGGGCAATTATATAGCTGCTGACACATCTGGTGAACACATACATACATGTATAGAGAAATTATAATAGAGATGCATAGATTCATCCATGCAGGGATGCAGGGATGACTGTCAGATGTTATGGTACATTGAGCATAGTGCTTTTATCTATAGATCTATTCATTCTATTTATCTATCATCTACTATCTCTATCTATCTGTCTATCTATCTATCTATCTATCTATCTATCTATCTATCTATCTATCTATCTACCTATCTATCCTATCTATCATTCTGTCTATCTATCTATCTATCTATCTATCTATCTATCTATCTATTATCTCTATATATCTGTCTATTTGCTTATTTATTTGTCTATCTATCTATCTATCTATCTATCGACCTATCTACCTATCTATTCTTTCTATCCATCTGTCTATCTATCTATCTATCTATCTATCTATCCATCTGTCTATCTATCTATCTATCTATCTATCTATTCTATCTATCTATCTATCTATCTATCTTTCTATCTAAGTATGTCTGTCCATATGGCTGTCTGTCACCATCTTTTAAATATTATACATGTATGATTTCTACAATTTTTGAAAACAAATTTCACACCAACTTTCCTCTCATTAGAAATTTAATGAATTTACAAATAATTAATAATAATAACACCATTGTAATCCATTAATATCACTGAATATTTTAAGTATAATTTTGTAATAGTCTGAATTAAAGTTAGATCTTACCAAAAGTACTATGTGCCTGTATAGTATCACTGTATCAGTGTCTAAATGTGGATTTAGGGCCAAATGTAAGTCATGCGTGAGTTGAGACAAAACTTGATAAGATAACTTATCACTCCGCATGAATGACTGTATACATATCATATAATATATTCTGGATAACAGTTCAATAGTGATTTAGTCCAAAACTATACAAAGTTTACAAACAGCTACTTTCATATAGATAACAACACCCACAAAAGGAAATTCATACTTTTTTTCTTTTTTTTTCTTTTTTTGTGAGATTTCTTCAATTTATCAATTTATCTTGTAAAATTAATTGTAGGGGATTTTTATCATCCTAGAATTATGCATTTAGACTTGCAGCCTTATGATATCTATCTATCTATCTATCTATCTATCTATCTATCTATCTATCTATCTATCTATCTATCTATCTATCTATATATCTATCTATCTATCTATCTATCTATTTTTCTTTCTTTCTATCTATCTATATATCTATCTATATATCTAATGATATCTATCTGTCTATCTGTCTATCTGTCTATCCATCTATCTATCTATCTATCTATCTATCTATCTATCTATCTATCTATCTATCTATGTTTGCCCATATGTCAATTTATTTTAAAAAATCTACATAGTTTTATAAGTGTTCAGCTCATTCTGTAACTAATCATCGTAATCATCATAAATTTATATTTAAATAATTAATTAGGATATGAATTTTGTTTTTAAATGCCCTATTAGACAATATCATTAACTCATCATCACCTATTTACTGAATTAAAAAGTTGTAATTTTATGAAGATGTCATTTATGTAAAAGGTGTTTCCATACCATTTTTTGGTGTCACACAATTGACACAAATCATGCATGACTACTATTGTCCGCCTAATTGCAAATCACTTTGGAGGCACTCATAAAATCTCTTCTCATCACTTGTGAAATTACTAAATCACAAATTGACTGGGGAATGAGGCAAATGACAAGGTTGCATGCAAGACTGAGCAGAGATGAACCAAAAGACTAGTTAAATTGTTGTTGCTGATTAATTAAGTAGCTCTTGAATAAAAATCACCTGTAGTGATTAGATATTCATGAGCAAAAACACCAAGTGACTGTGTAAAACCTCTCATTCAGTCACTTCAGCACTCAGCAAACACACATCATCAACAATTCAGTTAATTCACTAACAATTTAACATCACAGTCATTATCAATTCATCACATTGCATGCATTGCATGAGAGAGGATGCTTTCGATTGGTGCACTACTCCAGTCAATCCAGTGGCACCTGTCAGCTGCTCAATGGGAGCATTCGATTTGCAAACTCAAAAGACCAAACACACAGATTTGTTCCTGTGAATAATTGATATAAAATGAGTTACAATGGTGTTGGTTTGTTAAACTGACTCCAGTCATGCATACACATTTATCATGCCATTGGGTACTGGACAGGTGGGGGGGGGGGTACCAAGCAAACTGCATAGTTGTGGCAATCTAAGCTGATAGATAGATATATAGATAGATAGAATAGAGATATATAGATAGATAGATAGATAGATAGATAGACCAGCCTATCATCCACGAAGATATAAGTCTGTACATATTATAGATATATAATATGTCATCCGTAGAACCCACTGCATAGATGCGATAGTCTTGCTGTCTGAGACACACCCTGATCGACATAGATAGATAGATAGATAGATAGATAGATAGATAGATAGATAGATAGATAGCTATATAGACAAATATATAGATAGATAGATAGACATGTAGAATGCATTTTGCACCCTGATGAGAGACCAGCCAGACCACACCCCCATGAGAGACCACTTCATGACTGCATTTAAGTTCCAGTCTTAACACACAGGTTCCACTGAACTGGATACAATAGACAGAATGACAGATAATGATATGGGCAGCATGCACCCATGAGCACCATCAGCCTAATTGTGTATGTATGAGGGGCCATGTGGCATGTGCAAAATGTCAATTAAGTTATTAAATGGAAGCTACACGCTGACATGGTCAGATGTGATGCATGATTGAGTTACATGATCAAAACCACTGGACCGAAACGGAACATTTTATGGTCCATCATTTTATGGTCTATCATTTTTATTGTCCGTTTCGGCTGGTGATATTGTGATTGTTCTTTTCCACGCAACTTTTGACAAAATTTGTTTCATTGTCATACATGTCACATTGTCACACACAATGAATTTATTAATGAGGATTTTGGTCTTTTATAGAATAGCTGATATGGTCTACTGGATGTAATTTGCTAATGGTCCATGCTCTCATCATGTTCATGGTGTGTGGTGGCTTGTAAAAATGAAATCATAAGTCAAGCAAATAGGTAAAATTTTCCAAAAAAACATTTTCTACAATGCTAAAATAGTAAAAATACACGTGAAAGTTCCTATTATTAATAAATTCTTCACAATTGTTCCTGTGGTACATTTCATTTTAACGAGAAAAAATATCTATTCCTTTTTTACAAGTTCTTTAAAATAATTATTTATCGCAGTCAACTGCTGCGAATATTTACCATCAGGTCATAGGAGGGAACCTGTTATATGTTAAGACCATTTCAACAAAATTCTCAAATCACTGCTTTTTTAAACTAGCTTAATTCCCAAATTGCATATCATAAAGGCCTTATAAAGTCTTGAAATCAAAATGTGAAATGACAATGAAATTCATCTCATGGAATTCATCCCTATGTCATTTGCATGATCTGGCTTAAATCAGCATTTTGTCTTGGTTGGATGCACTTGGCTTGTTCCATGGGAAAACTATGACATGGCCTAAAAAATATTCATAAATATTCAAATATAATATGTAGGCATTGTCATAAATATTTGTGTCATAACTTTAGGCATGGGGGAATAAGCTTACATCCATGCTTCAGGAGAACACGGAGAAGACTTTTAGTCCTTTACCAGGCTAACAGCAAACTGTTGGTCTACCTCCGAATAAGCAACCTCTATCAATTAATGAAATAAGCATAAAACATATTTTTAACCCTGGTTATAAGACCAGCTTGTCTTTCTTGTGTCCATTTTGACATTTTGCACTCTGAAGAGACCACACCCCCATGAGAGACCACTTCATGACTGCAGAAGTGATGGTCTTACAACGCAGGGACCACTGTATGAATTATTTCCAAGGGATAGTCCCTTTTACAGGTAACCACTGAAAATGTATATATATAGATCATACTTCACAATTAACTTTGGAATGACAATAACTCTGTGATTGGCAACCTCCTCCTTCTGCAAGTGGATGGATGATTGGGGCTTTACGTTCTGTATTTATGCACTTGGTAGGCTAATAAGGACAGGAAGAGGACACAGCAGGTGAATGATGAGTGAAGCAGCCGTCCAACATAGGCCCAGGTGGCCTGACAAGAGCTGGATTCGAACCCGGGACCCAGCGATTGGCAGTCTAGCACGCTAACCATGCACTGATCAGCTACCCTCCCCTTTCTTCTGCGGATATAAATGTTCTCTGCATACCACTAAAATATCTGCAACCGCGTTAATGACTATAGGTCTGCCACTATAGTATCAATTCATTCTTGTGATTAATTTACATTTTTGCAATTTAACAAATTATTCCTCTATCAAAAGTTAATTCAAAGCATCAAGAGCTGACTTGAACTTTTACAAATTTAGCTGCATCAAAGTAACTTCACTTATTAATCATGTTAATAACATCAAGAGAACAGTAGCTAACAATATATAAAATTTACCTTATATATAAACTGAGAGGCCTTGTGAGTTCTCTCCAAATATATATCCTCTGCCCTATTATTCTGCAGCATCACTTTGGCAGTAGAGTAACACAGAGACTGGCACATGACCATGTGCAGAGGCACTGGACCATAAAAAGGCCATGCATGACTAATTCCACCACACCTACCAGCATGGACCAGAACTAATCAAGTGGGTTGTGGAATTTTGTTTTTGTGTTTTTGTGCAGAGAACGGATCATACGAAATATATTTTGACTATTTTGTTCAAGGTTAGTCATGTTTTTTAAATTGAGGGTTTGTCGGTTCCAAACTGAGGGTAAGTTTGTTTCCAAATTGAGGGTAAGTCAGTTGCCACTTTAATGACTTTATAAGGGTAAGTCTGTTTCCAAATTGAGGGTTAGTCGGTTTCCAAATTGAGGGTAAGTTAACTTAGTTGGTTTCCAGTTTTGATGGGGTTGATTGAAAGATCGAAGGATTATGGTCGGTTTTGAAGGGGTAGATTGATAGATCGAAGGATTATGGTCAGTTTTGAAGGGGTAGATTGATAGATCGAAGGATTATGGTCAGTTTTGAAGGGGTAGATTGATAGATCGAAGGATTATGGTCAGTTTTGAAGGGGTAAATTGATAGTTCAAAGGATTATGGTCAGTTTTGAAGGGGTAGATTGATATTTCAAAGGATTAAGGTCAGTTTTGAAGGGATAGATTGATAATTCAAAGGATTATGGTCAGTTTTGAAGGGGTAGATTGATAGATCGAAGGATTATGGTCAGTTTTGAAGGGATAGATTGATAGATCGAAGGATTATGGTCAGTTTTGAAGGGGTAGATTGATAGATCGAAGGATTATGGTCAGTTTTGAAGGGGTAGATTGATAGATCGAAGGATTATGGTCAGTTTTGAAGGGGTATATTGATAGATCGAAGGATCATGGCCAGTTTTGAAGGGGTAGATTGATAGATCGATGGATTATGGTCCGTTTTGAAGGGATAGATTGATAGTTCAAAGGATTATGGTCAGTTTTGAAGGGGTAGATTGATATTTCAAAGGATTAAGGTCAGTTTTGAAGGGTTATATGGATAGATTGAAGGATTATGGTCAATTTTGAAGGGGTAGATTGATATTTCAAAGGATTAAGGTCAGTTTTGAAGGGTTATATGGATAGATTGAAGGATTATGGTCAGTTTTGAAGGGGTAGATTGATAGATCGAAGGATTATGGTCAGTTTTGAAGGGGTATATTGATAGATCGAAGGATCATGGCCAGTTTTGAAGGGGTAGATTGATAGATCGATGGATAATTGTCAGTTTAGATTGGGTTTATCGATAGATCGATGGATAATTGTCAGCTTTGATGTGGTCGATTGATAAATTGATGGATTATGGTCAGTTTTAAAAGGGCTGATTTATAGATCGATGGATTATTGTTAGTTTTGGATGGGGTTGATTGATAGATCGATGGATTTTTGTCTGTTTTAATGGGGTTGGTTTCTTAGATTGACGGACTTGTCATTTTTGATGGGGAAAACAAACAAATCTACACATTATTGTCAGATTTTGAAGAAGTCAACAGTTAGATCGATGTAATAAATATTGTCAGTTTTGAGGGGTCAAATACTTTTCATAAAAATTACATCAAAATAATCCTTTAAAATGAATAAATTCTTTAGATAATTGCATACTGGACCTTTAAACTGCACTGGTGCCCATAGTTACTTTACCCTGTTAGTCTTGTGCTTGAATAGACTGTTCAAAGTCCATGCAAGATCAAATCTATAAAAAATATTACATATATTCTTGTTCACAATGTGGCAGCACTGTACATAATATGCGCCCACGCCATCTGTTGTATATATTTGTATATAGAGTCCTCTAGCGGTCGTCATGTAATAAAGTCAGTTGACGCTCGATTCTCACACTGGCTGGTTGCTTCTCATCTCTTCTCTTGTCTTCCACATTCTAATACTTCATGGTGTCAGGAAACGGATAAATCTGTGCTGAAATGGAGTTGCAGCACCCTGGAAATATCGATTTACATAGCGACAATGTAGCTGAACGTTGGCGAAAATGGAAACGCCAATTCCAGTTCTTCTACGATGCGTCAGAGCTGGACAAAAAATCGAAAACGACCCAAACGGCGATTCTGCTTCATGCGGCGGGACCAGAGGCCCAGGAAATTTATGAAACATTTCCTTGGGCAGAAGGCGAAGACAAAAAAGACTATACTACAGTTCTGAAGCATTTTGACCAGTATTGTGAACCGTTGAGAAATGTCGTCTACGAGCGATATCAGTTCTGGAAACGTGACCAGAAGGAGCATGAAAGTGTCGATTCATGGCAGTCAACTTTACGCAAGATGGCGGCGACGTGCGAGTTTGACAAACAAGAAGAGCACATGCTTCGTGACAAGATTGTCTTTGGGATTAGAGACATAGGAGTCAAGGAGAGGCTTCTTCGTGAAAACCCTTTATCTCTCAAGAGAGCCTTGGATTTATGCAGAGCGGCCGAATCCAGTAAACAACGAATTCGTGTCATGACGGAAATGGAGCCGCACGCATCCGTCGACGTACTTCCGGTCGGAATCCAAAATGGCCGTCGTCATCCAAACAAATCTGGTGAGACATTTTCTGTCGTCAATTGTAAATACTGTGGTGGACGTCATGCTAAAGGACAGTGCCCCGCTTACGGAAAACAATGTGGAAAATGTTCTGGCTATAATCACTTTGCTGCTGTTTGTAAAGGAGGTGGATATCGTCGCACTTCTAATTCGAGGCCTTCACATTCTGCTGTCAAAATGTCGGCCCCACAGCACAAACCTCGCTCATCCAACTTCAAGCCAAGATACAACAACAAAGGCAAGTCTGTTAGAGTCCATGCTGTTGATGAACATTCTGATGCTTCGTCTGATGATGAATATTTATTTATGGGTCCAGTTACTACGTCTGAAGAAAAATCTTCTCAGAGATGGCATGAAAAATTTGTGTTGAACAATTCGGAAATTGCATTCAAGCTTGATACTGGTGCTGATGCAAATTGTTTACCAATGACTCTATGGCATAAACTGTTCCCAAATGAAATTCTCAAGAAGTCGAAACACACTCTACGTGCTTATGGTGGTGAAAATATTAAGCCTGCTGGTGTTGCGACTGTTTCTGTGAGATGCCCTGCGACAAATATTACTTTGCCTACTACATTCTATGTCACTGATGCTGATGTTACCCCAATTCTAGGCCGGGTTTCATGTGAACTTTTCAAGCTTGTTCAGAGACTGTCTGTGTGTCAGCTTAGCCAACCGTTGACAACGGACAAGATGTCTTCAATGTATGATGATGTATTCAGTGGTCTTGGTGAATACAGTCTACCGTATCACATCGAAGTCGACCCTAGTGTGACTCCAGTTATGCAGCGAAATAGGAGGGTGCCCTTTGCCAAGTTGGAGCCGCTTCGTGCCGTGCTACAGTCCCTTGAGAAGGATGGTGTCATTGCTCCAGTTGACCGTCCCACCGATTGGGTAAATAACTTGGTAATTACGGAGAAGAAAAGTGGTAGTTTGAGGATTTGTCTAGACCCGAAGCCACTTAATAAAGCCATCAAACGCGAGCGCCACTCCATTCCTACAGTTGAAGATGTGTTATATAGACTTAATGGCAAGAAATTGTTCACTGTCGTCGACATGAAAGATAGCTATTGGCACGTCAAGTTAGACGAGCCATCGTCTTATCTCTGCACATTCCACACGCCATGGGGGCGTAAGCGATTCCTTCGGATGCCATTCGGAATCAGTTCGGCTAGTGAAATTATGCAGAAGCGAAATGAGCAGACCTTCGCAGATATTCCAGGCGTTCATGTCATCGCAGACGACATCATCATCGCTGGCAGTGATGAAGCTGAACATGATGCTACTCTTCTGAAGGTGCTAGATCGTGCTCGTCAGTCCAACATCAAATTCAACATGGAGAAACTTCAATTCAAGAAGACAGAAGTTGCGTACATGGGTCATGTTGTCACAGCTGAGGGACTTCGTGCTTGTCCCAAGAAAACTGAAGCGATTATCGACATGCCCTGTCCTACTGACAAGCCTTCACTTCTACGCTTCCTTGGAATGGTAAAATACCTTTCGCAATTCATCCCCGGAGAGTCAAGTCTAACGGCTCCCCTTCGTAATCTTCTGAAGAAAGATTCACATTGGCAGTGGAGTTTTGAACATGATAAAGCTGTTGAGAACATTAAGCAAGCCTTAAGCAAACCTGTGTTGTTACATTTCTTTGACGTGAAGAAACCTGTTCTGGTTCAGGCAGATGCTAGCCAATCTGGCCTTGGTGCTTGTATTACGCAGGATGGTAGTCCTATTGCTTTCGCATCACGAGCCCTTACGGCTGCTGAATGTAACTATTCACAAATTGAGAAAGAACTTCTTGCTATTTGCTTTGCTTGCTCCAAATTCCATCAGTACTGTTATGGCCGAAAAGTAACTGTTCATTCTGATCATAAGCCACTCGAAATGATTTTTAAGAAACCTTTGGCTATTGCTGCTCCTAGATTGCAACGGATGCTACTGCAGTTGCAACGTTATAGTCTTGATGTTTCGTATGTGCCTGGTAAATACTTGTACATTGCAGACGCCCTTTCCAGAGCCTACCTCAGTGACAGCGAACCGATTGGCGCCCCAGATGACATAGAAGTTATGGTGCACAGCTTGACATCATCGCTTCCAATGAGCCAGCAGAAGTATGAAGTGTTCCAGAAAGCTGTGGCGGGAGACGCAGATCTACAACTTCTACTTCGTGCAGTCCATGGTGGTTGGCCTAGGTCCTACAAGAAAGCTCGTGGAATCCAGAGGCAGTATTGGAACGTCAGAGATGAAATTCACGAAGCCAACGGCCTTCTATTCAGAGGTAACCATATAATTGTGCCTGCTGAACTAAGATCTGAGATGCTAAAGATCATACATGAAGGTCACCTTGGTATCGAAAAATGTAGAAGTAGAGCTAGACAAATTTTCTACTGGCCAAGCATGGTTCAAGACATCGCTGATGAAGTAGCCAAGTGCAATGTATGCCTAACTCTTAGAGCCAATCAACAAAAAGAGCCACTTCTGTGTCACGAAGTTCCGATGCGACCATGGCAAAAGCTTGCCGCGGATATCATGTCGATTGGATCAAATGACTACCTAGTGGTTGTGGATTATTTTTCAAAATTCCCAGAAATAGCTTTGTTAAAGCAGAAAACAGCTAAGTGTGTTATTCTTCATTTAAAATCAATTATGGCTCGTCATGGAGTTCCTGAAGAACTTTTCACAGACAATATGCCCTTTGCAAGTAGAGAATTTAAGAAATTTGCCAGTGAATGGGACATTAGACTTAGCACTTCTAGTCCTACTTACGCTCAGTCTAACGGCCAGGCTGAACGTGCAGTGCAGACAGTAAAACGTTTGCTTGTTAAAGCTGAAATGTCCGGTCAAGATCCCTACGTCGCCCTTCTGCAGTATAGATTGACCCCCCTTACCGGCATTCCCTATTCCCCAGCCCAAATGTTAATGGGACGACAGTTGAAAGGCAAGCTCCCCGTTTCGTCGAAACTTCTAGAGCCTGCTAAAATTAATGCTCGCCCCTATCTTCTAGAACGTCAGTCCGTCCAGAAACGTCAGTATGATAAAACTGCAAAGTCTCTCCCACCTCTACAGTCTGGAGATTCCATTCGTATGCAACGGAAGGGAAAGTGGGAACCCGCAGTTGTTATCAAACCTCACAGTGCCCCGAGGTCCTATATCGTAAATTGTCAAGGAGGAACGTACCGTCGGAACAGACGTCATCTACTGAGCACGCCTCGTGTGCCTGCTCCTCGCATCCAAGATGCCTTTCTCGACGACTACATGATGGCACCGTCTGCAGCCGATGATGTGCCATGTGATCGTCCCGTACCCCCAGCTGCACAAGCGGTAATTCCTGGTTCTCCGCCCAGATTGAACCCGGAACCTGAGAACCCCCCTCGTGTCGAAGACCCCGCACCGCCAGTGCAGATTACACGCCCGAAGAGAGATCGTCAACCTCCAGCTCGGTACAAAAGTGATTATGTGATGAGCAAGTGATTCGGTGCTCTAGCTTTTAAAAATGGATTTTATTGTACCGTCTGGGTTTTTAAGTGAAACAAATAATTGTTTTAGATAGAGTATGTGCTAGTAACCTCTGCTCTTATTATTTTTATAGAAAATTGGATTTTATCGTGTCATCCAGTTTTTAGTCAACTAACATCATCATCTTCGAGATTCATCAAGTTCCAAGTGCGCTATTCAAAGACTTGATATTTCAATTTATAAATAATTCAAGACAAAGACTTTTCGATTTATTGATATTTTATTTGACAATTCTATTTGGTTATTCTAGTCTCAAGATGTATAATTTTAGTTTGTTGAGTTTTACATGATATTATGTTTTATGCTATTATGTTTTATGCTATTATGCTTTATGCTATTTTATAACTTAAAAGGGGAGATGTGGCAGCACTGTACATAATATGCGCCCACGCCATCTGTTGTATATATTTGTATATAGAGTCCTCTAGCGGTCGCAGTGGCTCAACTACCATGGGGGCTGGGTAGGGCTGCCCTACATGCCCCCACCCCTCAGGGGGCCCCCACCCCTCAAGGGAGGCCCCCACTCCCAAAGTGGGGTAAAAAAAATTAAAAGCAAAATAAAAAATTATTGTAATTCCATTAGGGGTCAATCATGGATGAATTAGCATTGTATCTGCATTAATTTCTAAAGAAGTGACACGTCAAATATAAGACAACTAGGTAACCAAAAACTCTGAAGTGGGGCCTGGGGCCCTTTAAATTATCTAACGTCGGTTTGATACAATTATAGAATATAATACATTATTGGTCCAAAAAATGTTGAATTCCTTTAGGGGCCCCCACAGATAAAAAAATACATAAGCTTTCTTTCAAAAGAAGGGACACATCAAACAAAAATTGAAAGAGGTGGCGCAGTGGCTCAACTACCTGAAAATGTTGGAATAGTTATGGGGCAACCCTGCAGTCTTTTAACATGAATGAGGGATTAGTGGGGGCCCTTTAAAGTAAGTCTATAAGTCAAGAAGGCAGAATATCCTAAAAATGTTGGATTAGTTCGGGGCTAACAGAGTCTCTCACCATGAATGAGGTATTAGTGGGAGCCCTTCAAAGTAGGTCAAAAAGTGAGGCAGAGGCAGGCAGAATTATGTGTCTGAAAAATGTTGGAACAGTTCGGGGGCCCCCAGAGTCTTTCAGCATGAATGAGGTATCAGTGGGGGCCCTTCAAATTAAGTCCAATAGTGAGGCGGGCAGAATTATGTCTCTGAAAAATGTTGGAACAGTTCGGGGCCCCCAGAGTCTTTCAGCATGAAAGTGGCTGGGATGTTTAGTGTATAGATGCTGGTGAACTTATTAGGATGAAATGTTTAATAATCTTAGTATATGCTTGCGGAAGGTTGAAAAAAAAACCAGCCATTTCAGTATGTCAAATTGTCGATGAAATAAGATAATGTGGTAGTGGTTAGACAATATCTATATTTATTTGTTTGTGTACATCTGACTGCTGTGCAACAGTGCAAGGCCCTTCAATGGTGGACTAAAGTAACTTGAGATTGATAAAGTTTTTATTTCTACTGATAAGGTAATATTAAATAGGCATAATAAACTGTGTTTGAGTCTGACTGAGTCTTTTATGCTTTTCCAAGTGTAGGCACATTAGTGAAATCTGTGGGCTTTAATTGAGTACATACTTCTCAATCTACCCTGGTAGCCTACCTAATTTCACATAAATCAGACAGGCAATAGCCAATGATATATTTAGCTGAAACAAGAATAGAAGATTTGTCCAATAAACCAACATAAATTTTCAACCGATGACCGCCCTATTAAATGACGTCCGATGGTGCGGGTAGGGGCCCCCAGCCTTCCCGTTCCTACGGGCCCCACAACTTCTAGTTGAGCCCCTGAGCGGTCGTCATGTAATAAAGTCAGTTGACGCTCGATTCTCACACTGGCTGGTTGCTTCTCATCTCTTCTCTTGTCTTCCACATTCTAATACTTCACACAAAATCTGAAAATTTGTTTCGCATGTGACATACCCGACTGGCTTTTTTAAATCTTAATTTTTATACCCAAAAGCTCCCCCTTGTACTGCAGTGCATAACTCAGGAAGGCAAATACAGGAGCTTATAGGCACACACATTTTATTGGATGGTTCGGCGATTATCAAGTCGGCCTATTATTCGTTTTCTTCTAGTCTTTTAATGCCGTTTTATTAGTATGAAAACAAACATTTTTGAAAAACCAAAAGACGATTTATTTATTAATTGCACCTTATCTGAGTGATCAGTGACATAGCTCAAAATTTTTGTACCAACAAAAACTTTTCTTTCATTATGTCTTAATTCTTTTTGGCATGGTTTGCTTTCCTTCATTTTCATTTTTTTAAATAACTCATGATGTTGCCAACCAGTGGCGTAGCTAGGAAATTTTCCAGGGGGGGCAAAATATTCAAGTCAGCGATGGAAATGGAACATTTTTGTTGGGGGAGCTATTATCGCTGTCGCGGCAGGGGCGCGCCATTGGCAAAATACAACGTTTGATGACAATTTATTCATTTCCTTCCTGGTCAGGATGGAGCCAGGGGGGCAACCAACCCCCCTGCCCCCCCTGTAGCTACGCCACTGTTGCCAACTTTGAAAACTAGGTTATAAAATGCATTTCATTGTTTTTTGCTGTACCGGTTTTAGAATTTTTTTGCCTCTTACATAAACTGTGAACCAGTCCCAAAAAATGGACATCAGAAAGTCATGTGGTAGGTGCCCCACAAAATCATTGGTTGGGAGTTTAGTGGCTTTTTAAATCTCATCTTGAAGCTAGGACTTCCTCCATATGTAGTTTAGCCTCGGTGGATAGAGTGACATTATATTTTCCTGGAGTACTTTTTTATAAACTTAAAATATGGGACAAAGTGCAGATACCAAAACATGACTGTTCATTCTGACTTTCGAAAGAGAGATTTGGTTTTATTTACAAGACTACTGCAAAAGGCTAAATACATAGAGGTGAGTGCTGCCTTACTGTTACTTTCAATTTAGCTGTATTCCTTTAGGCCACACATAATTGATCTTTAGCTTCTCGGATTCGTCTCAAGGCACTTTTTCTAGGGTCGGTTGGTAGGACAAAAAAAAAAAAGGTGAAAATTTTTTTTTTATAATGTCAAAAAAAAATTTTTTTTTTTTTTTTCAATTATTTTTTTCCATCGGCAGTAAATCTATTGTGTCGGCGGGTCCACGAAGCTAAGAATCAATTATGTGTGGCCTTATTCAAATCTGAATGGTCATTTGTAATAGGCCTATAACTTTCTACATCTATGGACTTTATAAACTACAATTTACATGAAATTGTCATTTTTACTGTAAAAATTACTTTGAACCTTAAAATGACTTTTTTTTTTATTGATAATGGACATTGCCATATTTAATTTGTTTATCTTTTAATTACAATTCTAAAGAAGTTTGTAATGGTATTGGAAATGCATTTCCAGTTCTGTAAGAAGCCCTACATGTAGAAAAATATCAAATTATGAGATTTTACTCAGCTTGATCAAAAAATGACTTGGCGGTTGTAATTTTTTAAAACTAAAGCTCCGTTTAAGTTATTATGACTGAAATCTTGACATTGGTGGCTGTTCTTACAGGTCCTACATGCACTTATTATTTTGTTTTACGTGATTACTTGCAATGAAACACATATCTTTTGTTAAACTCCGGTCCATATTTGATTGATTAATCAAGTATCATGATGACTCGAAATGTCATTTGATTTGACTCACTTCTCTTATCTCTTGCCATCATCTCATTGACCTAGATACAGGTCTATTAAATTGCTATCATTAGCATTTTGTTTCACTAACAGGTCTGGGGTCCTATCAAGATGGCAGGACCACTAAGCAATGAGAAGGTGGAAGAAATTTTTGCCAAGCAGCCAATTCCAGAAGCACAGGTAATGCTAATGTAATTTATAACTTAAAATGTCTGTTAGTCCCACTAGGAGTAGAGACTTATGTTTTCATTAACATGTGTCTGGTCGTCCGTCTAGCTGCTTGTCTGTCTGTCAGATTGCAAGCTACTACATAAACTGCTGCACCATTTGACGTGAAACTTGACGGTATTTTAGGTTACTAAATTTCGCTGACAATCGAGGAGAACACAGATCAATTATTTCACAAATTGGCATAAGCCTTTCCATGAGGCAGCATGTGCTAATCGTACAAACTAGGTCTGGGTCCCCCATATGATCCTCTGTGATATGACTGCTTCTCAATCTGGTACTATAGGTGCTTAATTGTGTAGTGTTTTATAATTGTAATATTTTTGAAAACTTGTTTTGGGGATGATCTCAGGATGTATAAAATTCTGTATAGCCTATCAACATTTGCATGGGATGAAATCTAGAGTATAGATCTGAGCAAGATTCTGCACTGAGAAGATTCTACTCATCAAACTGACTTTAAGATGTCTTAAGTTTTCACGCCACATCTTTGTGCTATACTTCATCATTATTATTTTTTTCTGACTTCGTTGCACTTCTCCTTAGCTGCCTGTTCTAGTTTGGTGCTAAAGTTCAGCAGTGAAATAATGCAAAATGGGCCTAAACTGACTTCTTTAGTTAAACAAATGAGCATGTGATTATATTTTCTCACTGGGTCATTGCCAAGGCATAGCAGTGATAGCTCCAGTAGTGAATATTCATTATCACTACTCAAAGCTTTGGCATCTATCAATAAATACAGAACTTAATAAAAATGGGTTTTTTTCTTAGTGCTTAGGTACTTAACATCTTTATCGTGTTTATTCAGACTTTCTTTTTCGTGCACTATTTCTGACCTTAGATATCTACGACAACAATCTTGAGGCAAAACAGACAATAAATAAATTCACTTGCTACTATTGTTTTATAATCTTTCCATACAAAATTCACTTGCAACTATTGTTTTATAATCTTTCTGCACAAAATTCACTTGCAACTATTGTTTTATAATCTTTCCATACAAAATTCACTTGCAACTATTGTCTTATAATTGTTCATGAAAATTTCATGTATTGCAACTATTGTTTAAATAATCTTTCTATACAAAATTCACTTGCAACTATTGTTTTATAATCTTTCCTGCAAAGTTCGCTAGCTACTATTGTTATAACAATAACATGACCTGTGGAGGGCGTTATGGGTGGTTGACAGCCCAAGGGCTTGCTAATGTCAGCCCTACGATTTCTTGTCAGCCCGAGGAACGACACAGGTCATGATATTACTATTATCATTACCTCGTACTCAAACAATTCACCTGCCATAAAACTTTTCAGACCTTCCCAATTGCAGTGCTTTAAAATCCCAATAAATGTATGCACTCTGATGTCCTTATCAGTTCTTGTGCATTATACTGTATTCAAGATCCTGTGCGAATTTCAGTGTAATCAGATCAAAAGGGACTGAGAATAAAATAAATAACCAACACTGATTCAGTAAGATTTCAAGAAAACTTGTGATGCTACCACTTGTGGCCCTGAAAATCATTGTCGGCCCTCAAAATCATTGTCGGCCCTGCAAATGAGGGCGTTATGGGTGGTTGTTGCATGGGTCATCTAATGACAATACCCTACTTATCTCATGGCTGAGGTGATGATAATTTATAATCTTTCTATACATATTTCACTTGCAACTGTTGTCTTATAATTCTTCATAAAAATTTCACTTGTTGCAACTATTGTTTTATAATCTTTCCATGCAAAATTTACTTGAAACTATTGTTTTATAATTATTCCATATAAAATTGACTTGAAAAAATTATTGTTTTATAATCTTTATATTCTCATCTTGTAGGATGCCAGATTCCATCACACAGCATTTCGCGTAAAGGATCCTGAAGTTTCATTGGATTTTTACCGAAGGATCTTTGGAATGAGGTAACTATGAAACTCTTCTAAGGTTCATATTTAGGGCCAAATCGTAAAATAATACTTTCACAAATGTTCAGGACAATTGCAGAAATTTCTTCTTAAGATAGATTCTCTCAAAAATTTATAATCTTGTGAAATTTTTTGTAAATTTTGATTCTCCAACAAATTTTTAAGATTAAAATTATTCAATTTTGGTTATAGAGGAGCTTCATGGGGTAACATATATATCACACTGAAATTTGGTCAAAATATGTCAACAATTTTAGGATAAAATGTTCACAATACATTTTGACATGTGATGAACTGTTTTTTCACTTTCAGTTTACAATCCCGCATTGATCTCCCCAATTACAAAACTACTGTATATTTCTTGGGTTATGGAAAACCGGAAAATAATCCAGAATCAAGCCTCTGCAAATGGCAAGACATGTCAATTGAACTATTCCAGTAAGTTCAAGCGGCTGATTTGCAGACTCATTTTCGTATTCCTCGAACTTCAGGACTAAGGCCATACCTTACTAATTTTATTGATGATTGGTTCACTCAAATGTAAAGTGGC
Organism: Platynereis dumerilii; assembly: GCA_026936325.1. NCBI lineage: Eukaryota > Metazoa > Annelida > Polychaeta > Phyllodocida > Nereididae > Platynereis > Platynereis dumerilii. Next base: position 27,634,581 of record JAPTHN010000013.1, read on the forward strand.
ATAATTAATTTTACAATAAAAAATTTTAAGTAAATTTCTGATATATAATAGAATTTTTCAGATATATATTGTAAAATTTTATCCGGCATCTCTGCCCAAAATTTGTTTCTTTCATTTGCTTACAATGATTTTTGGTGCTTCCTAAAGGATCTTATCATGTTTATTTTAACTTCGCTCAATCGCTCCCTTTTTCAAGCTAAAAGTTAATTTCAAGTGAGACTAATCGGTAGGATGATTACTAACGTCAATTTGATCTCCAAATTTGAAACATTTCATTATTAATTGAATTTCAGTGTATGGGGCAGCGAATCTCAAAGAGACTTACACTACTCCAATGGAAACGAGCGACCAAAGGGATATGGTAAAATCTTCAGAGCAATTTTATCAAAATAAGATCATCATTGTCAAAATTACAAGAAATTTTGTTAATAGGATCTTCATTGTCAATATTACGAGAAATTTTATCAAAAAAGATCTGTGCTGCCAAAATTACAAGTGATTTTATTTAAAAAAATCTTCATTGTCAAAATTATGAGTCATTTATCAAAAAATGATCTTCGCTGTCAAAATTACACGTGTTTTATCCAAGACAAATCTTCAATTTTAAGATGATTAGAGATTTTACAAAAAAAAATTCTTCATTGTCAATATCACAAGTAGGCTTATTTTATCCTTACAAAATCGCTTATGTTGAAATAACTAGTAATTTTATCCCAAAAACATCTTGATTGCCATAATCATGTAAAATTAAATTTTATTTTAATATTCGTCTTTCAGGGCACATAGGTCTAACGGTGCCGGATGTCCATGCATTTGCAGAACGCATAGAGCGGATGGGTGTTCCGTTTATAAAGAAACCTAGAGAAGGTACATGATCATCTTTTTTTAATATTAATCAACTTCATAAGCATGATAAGGCTTATACGCTTACAACACTGTTTCTTACACTTGGACTCGAATAACAATAGTACAAAAATTTGTTATGAAAATTTTAAATAGCGGTTGAAATTTTGGAACATAGAAAGTTCTCTTTTCTTACCAACCCCCCCCCCCCTCCAATAAAAAAAAATCAGCCAAATATCCAGGGGGGCTTGAAGTTTAAACACATTTTTTTAGAATGGCGCAGCGCCGCCAGCGCAAAAGAAATAATTACATCTGAACTTTCCGCAAATAAAATAAATCAAGCTGCGGAAAACTCAAAGCCCCTGCTCAGACTCTACCCACCCTAAATATATCTAGTAGTTTTATAATCAAAGAATATTATATATGGATCAAGCTGTATTAAAGTATAGTACTTTATCCCCAGATACTTTTTCTTTTAGGAAGCCCAAAAGGCCAAGCATTCATCAGAGATCCCGACGGATATTACATCGAAATTATCAGCGAACTTTCAATCGCACCCGGTGAAGAAAATCCTGAAGCCTATTCCGAAATGTTCAAGTTGTAGAATATTTTGAAATTAACTAATATTTTATTCTGCTTTGTGATATATTTAGGTATTAATAAAAGATTTTAACATATGTTGAATGACAAATTGTTCATTAAGAGTTGTAGCAACCTGGGAATTTCTCAGTGAAAACTTCAGTGTCGATAGTTTGCAGCTGTCCGAAACTGAGTAAGCCTCCTCTAAGCCCTCTTGCACATTGGGCGGGGGCGTATAATTACCAATTGCCATATACAATATTGTACTTATCAATATGAATATATTATTTTGAATATTAATGTGAAAGGAAGGTTGTACAAATAAGTTCTGCCTGCATTATAGGACCTCGCCTTCGCTTTGCCATGAATCAGTCTATCATGGGGGCACGGTTACTCCTTGAGTTGGAAAATACTAAAACTCGTCTTTTTTTGGTGGAAAACATTCTCTGTATATATATTTGACACAAATGCAGTAAGTTGATTTGTGAACAAGAGGTCTTATAGTGCATGGACCACTTTTGGGAACTCAATACCAAAGTGGTACATTTATTAAGTGTCAGAAATCACAGGTATATATTTCAAAATCTGAATCACTAAAATACCACATACCTTCAAAAATGTTTATTTGACTTGATTTGTTCTAAAAATGTCTGTGACAATGCATCATTGCATCAAGACCAATTTAGACCATGTATCTCCTTTTTGTATTCAACAATATTTTTTTAATGTATCTTGTTTATTATTCTTTTGTCAACCCTCAATTATTGTTTTGCAGGCCACCATGTTTAACAATAGAAGTCCACAGCCCCCCCCCCATTGCCTTCATTCAACCAGTTATTCAACTGGTGGCTAACGTGCCCAAGAGTTAAATCAACAACCAATCAGGAAGGAGAAACAGCAAATCATGTTGACACTCTAAACAAGAAGTATTGATCTTTTTTGAGACTGCTCAGATTTTAAATCAATCCAAAAAAAGAGCTAATCAATATTCTTGGATGATTCCTTCACTAATTGAGACACAATCTGGGCATTTTCTCTTGCATTTGATGGATGGATGGATGATTGGGGCTTTACATCCTGTATTTATGCATTTGGTAAGCTAATTACAGGAGGAGGACATGGCTATGAGGCGAAGGATGATTGAAACAGCCGTCCAACATAGGCCAAGATGACCCAGCAAAGAGTTGGATTCGAACCCTGGACCCAGCGATTGGCGGTCTAGCACGCTACCACAAGACCAACCCTCTCCTCCTCTTGTATCCGATGAAGGGTGATCAGAATTTTCGGAAGAACTTGAGAATTGGTCTCATTACTAAGACCGCAATTTCCAGGGACCGCTTGTACAAGCCAGGACTGTAGCTGGACAGATCCATTAAGTCAGCTGCCACATACTTAATTTGTTTCATTGTTGAATAGGCACTGGTCGTACTTTCGAAATTTAGCCGCTATTTCAGATGTCCGCTTGTGTAAGCTTGGACTGCATCTGAACCATTCCATTAAGTTGCCACATGCGCATATGCTACAGTGTACCTTTGAAGATTATCATTGGAAACTGGTCACATGCTTTAGAACTATGGCCGCAATTTCAGGTGTCTGCTTGTGCAAGCCTTGACTGTAGCTAGTTGTAGCTGGACCTTTTCATTAAGTTGCCACATGTGCACTTAGCCTATCGTTAAAGATTGTTATTGGACACTCGTCATACTTTTCGAAATTGGGCCGCAATTTCAGGTGTCCGCTTGCATAAGCCTGGACTGCAGCTAGACCATTACATCAGGTTGCCACATGCACTTAACCTCTATCAAAGATTATTATAGGACACTGGTCGAACTTTCGAAATTGGGCCGCAATTTCAGGTGTCCGTTTGTACAATCCTCAACTGTAGCTGTATCATTCCACAAAGTGCTTACTACTACCTTATTAAGCCTACAGCACACTGGTTTTCCTTGACCACAATTCAGGGTGTCCGCCATATGGAGCATCTCCTGTATGCCAATTGATGGAGCTGCAGTGAGGCGTGTTCCCTGTGACGCTTGGATGCAGTTGCAGCCGCTGAAACCTCAGTGATGCTGCTGCCAAGGGTTAGACCGAAACATCTGACTGCACTACATATCAAAATTTTATGAGGCAGAATGTATATGAATGTCTTTTAACTTATACAATCATGACAACTTGGTGGCAGAGTGGTTATAAGGTGCAGATCAGCTCTGCAGAAGAAATTGCATGCATGGACTCAAACTCTGGTAGGGAAACAGGAAAGTTTCAGTGGACCTTCATGACCAAAATCCCAGCTGGATGTTGTTCGGACGAGACAATAAATTGGTGGCCCCTTGCATCAGTTTCAACGATGGGTAAGTAAAAGATCCCTGACATGGGGTAAATGTGTAATATGTTGACGACTCCCGCTCTCTTTCCCAACTTATCATCATTTAACCCTTAAGAGTCCCAAGAACTGGGCTTAAGAGAACATTCTATGGGAATTTATTCAGTTGGAGCCAATTGACGGTAGGCCTAACATTTAAATTCAGCATGAATCTAAAACATTACCCGCACAATCAAGGACTTCATTCAATGACAAACTGGTCAGCGCTTCTTCTGCACCAATTGTGACAATTGTCAGGGCCTATACATTTACTTTGCGACCATTTAAAACTTCTCGTGAGAGCTCTGTGAACCCGTGTCTGTGAACATTAATGGCTGCCATCACATTGACTCAAATGTGATGTAAATGTAGGGAGAGCTGCTGTGACTTAATGCAGCTCCCCTGGTGGCTGATTGAAACTCAGTCAAAAGAGCAGTCTGAAAGGAATGGCTTTCTGAAGGCTTGTCCAAAACTTCTCCAGATGACAGGCTTTTGACAACTTTAGCCTTGTCATGTTGCTTTGACGCAACTGACTACTTTTTGACAATGCAACGTCAAAACGTTGTCCAGTATCTCCTCAACACCTTGTCAACACCTTGTCAATAGCTTGTCAACAACTTGTCAACACCTTGTCTAGGGATGGACACCGTTTGCCAAATTCGATACGATACGTACCGTCGATATGTTTTTTCAGTTTTCGGTTCGTATCGCGATCCGCAAATTCAGCCCGACCCGCAAATTAGTGCATTTTTCGGCAAAATCCGCAAGCGAATCCAATATTTTGGTACGAATTTTCGGCAGAAAAGTCGTGGCTGAAACCTGGGCGAAGATCCGTTAACGTGATTTTACGTATTTCTTGGCAAAATGAAGTAGTTTTTTACCTGTTTACATGGACATTAAGCATGTGGAGGGCAGAATTGCATCGAACCGAAAGTGTTTAACATCGATTTTGGTTATCAAACCGCCAGAAAGAACCGGTACGATCGATATACCGTGAACCGGTGTCCATCCCTAACCTTGTCAATAGCTTGTCAACACCTTGTCAATAGTTTGTCAATAGTTTGTCAAGAACTTGTCACTGAGGAGGGAAATCCTCATGGGCAGAGCTGAAATCGGACCATATATATCTGCTAGGTACTTTCGGAAGCCCAGAGCAACATATAGGCCCACTGAGCTGGCTAATGCAAACATGAACGCAGTCAGATTTGTCGATCTAGTAATCCTCCCTCAGTTCCACCGAGTTCTGCTGAGACAAGTGGAGCATGCATGAATCATCTTATTATTCTCTGGACTTTGTACACTGACTAAGGCTTGACAGTCATGCTTGTGTGGCAAAATTCAGCAAAATGTCAACAACTTATATTAAAAAACACAGTTATTTTCTTGCTCTTTTAGGTTATTAGTGTAATAAATAACATAGAATGTAATAATATGAAGACCTCAACAGTGTGATTTCAATGCTTTTAAGATTTTATTCCTGATGGAAGAAAAATTACCTTCTGGCTTCATGGTCCCAAAATCTAACTTGTGTACATGTAGGCCTTAAAAATGTTTGGCAGGCTACCGTATGATATAACCAGGTATTTTATAATGTAACCCGATAAAGTATACCATGCAAATCACAAGTTCGGTTGACACAAGTAAAAGAAGGTGTCACCTGACACAATCGACAAAATACTTCACACTTCTAGAAACAGGTATTTGGAGAAACCACCTGTACCATTTTCTTGTAGAAGAATCAAATCCCAGGTTGTATTTTCAGAAATAGTACCCTTCACAAGTTAGTATTCAGTTATTTGTTAAAACAATGTACTGTAGTTATTGTCAAAATCAGGTAAAACATTACTTTTAGGCCTATTAATTTAACCATAGTTACAGTCAAACCTACCTTTTATGGTGCAGTTTAAATCCTTGTAAAGCGGATGGTCGTTAAACAGAGGTCGCAGAACAGGGTAGAACTGTATTGTTGATGGGATTACGTAATTTGGAGCTTAGTGGTGTTATCCAGAGAATGCTGGAAGCCTGTGACCTAATTCTAAATTGGATTTAGGTCTGTTGTTTTAACTCTGTCCACTTATGTTTTGGTATGGTTGCTGAAATCAGTGCATGACAAAGGTCTTGAATATGCTGCTCAACTGGTACAGGTGGTTTAAAGGTGTTCTTTTCCTAAATGTTCCATTAAATTGGTGCCTTGGTAAACTTCGAAAACCCTATGTATATCATTCAATTGTATACATTGTTCAACAGGCACTGTCTTTTTATAATTCCTATAAATTCACTGATATGGTGGGGACCTGGCCAAAATCATGCATGTTAAATTAGTGATGCATGAAATTCTCTATTTATGAACATCCCATGTATGGTACAAATCTAATAGGTCAATGGTGAAAATCCCTTGATCACAACCATTGACTAAATTCAATAGTTACTGTATAGAGTTTAAGTTTACACTGATTGCTGGCCTATAATAAATAAGAGATTTCCAGTAAATAAATGATCCATGAAATTATGCTCTGTGACTCTATTGATGGTTGTAAAGTGGCAGTAGATGGATATTTACTCCTAACAGAAGAATGACCTAGGTTAGGCCTATACAGGCTATATCCAGTTGTGTGTCAATGCTGAATTACTGATCCATGGAATTGGGTAGGTATCACTCTGAGAAAAGCTTACTTTCCCTGAGTGGTAGGTATAGGCCTAAATGGAAAAAAATCCAGATTCGTCGTGATGGTGTTAAAATTTAGCTTTGTTTAGTGTTCTTGGAAAATGATGTGGAATAAATGATCCATGAAATATGTGAATATTGAATAAATATGCAAAAACATAAGCCTTGATAATAAGCAGTAATTTGATGGTTGATATGACACAGAGTTTCACATCATCATAAAGTTAAAGTCCTTGTATATAAATCCAAAAACATCTCCATAGTATAACATAGGAGAGTTCTGTGAGCTTAACCTGCAGCTTCACGGAGAATGATGTTAGCTGCTTTTAGACTGCAGCGCAGTTTTCTGCATCAATGGCTCAGCAGCAACTGCACCTTTGCCAGGCCGCTGGATAAAATCCGTTACCATGGCAACGGGCTACATGGTCCACTGACAGCTCCTCTAATGCGCGCATGGCTGGGGGGCCCAGGGGGGTCAGGCTCTTGCTGAGTGGAATGGAGGGGGAAATTTGGACCCCCTTCATATAGCACCTGGTTCCTTCCTGTTAGCTGTGTAGTGTTAAGCTGACTGACCAGCAGCTGCAGTTCCAAGCCTGCAGCAGCTTCTATGTTCCATGCATGCAGCTCAAGCCAACTGTGACTAGAATTCTCAGAGCTGCTACAAGTCTATGTAGTTCTGCCATAGTAGCAGAGGCTGATGATGATAGCCCAGGCTACAGAATTAACAAAGATATTTCATTTGTAAGATTTAATAATTACGATACTAGTCTTTGTGGCAGGCCTATATTTTGACAATAATTAGGCCTAAGTCAAGCATAAACTGTTAAACATAGGCCTATAGACCTGCTCTCTGTTGGGCCTAAATTTAATAATTATTTTCACTGAGTTTATGCAACCTATTGGAATCCACGTTGAATGTTATGAAGGTGCTTTATATATTCAATGGAGATATGAATTAAATCAAATAATTAATATTATCTAATTCACAATATATCATCCCAGTGAATCAGATAGGTGGTTAGTTGCAAAAGTACAATCTCAAATTTGCAGAGCCCAACTTTATTTTATTTAGTTGGTCAGAAAATATCTATAAAATCATCAAACAATGATGACTTTACTCTCAAATATATATATGTTACACTTACAAAGTAGCCCACATAAATTACATGCTATAGACATAAACCAATTAACCAGTCCATGCTAGACATGATCAAGAAAATAAGATTCCTGCCCCCCCCATCACCACATAGCCCCCCCCCCCTGTAATCATGACACCCCCCCCTCTTTGTCTTGCGTGACGTTTCACGCTGTCTTGTCTCCAGGTCATTGGTTACCATGGCAACTGATTCCTTAGGATTTCACCTTTGTTGTTAATTGGAGAGGTTCAGCAGTTTAGCCAGTACTAAGACAATAAAATATAGAGAATGGTATTTCATGTAGGCCTACTTTCATAGCAAGAGATCATTTATTTATTGGTTGTGATAGCATGGCCCTTTTTGGTCAAGTTTATCGATTTATTCCAATTTTACTATAATCTATTTCGCCCCCCCTTTTTGTGTTATATTTATTTAATTTAGCATTTTTCTTTTATTGAAAAACTCATTGGGAGTTTAACAGGCCATTTGTTCACCAATTTTCTATCTCAGAATTGAAGTTGGCATAAAAAAATCCCAAATAAAAACGGAATAATTAAGCAAATATAATCATGCAAGCATGTCTGGTATAGGCCAACACATATGCAGATATTCTGTAAAATACAAATGTGTGCAAATATAATATGTGGTGGGATAAGCAGTGTTTTGCAAAATGGTAAGTGTGACAAACAGTATTTAGCAAAAATGGGAAGTGTGACAAACAGTGTTTTGCAAAATGGGAGGTGTGATAAACAGTGTTTTGCAAAATGGGAGGTGTGATAAACAGTGTTTTGCAAAAAAAATCAACCTCCTGCACAGTGACCCTGCTAAATCAGGGCATGCTTTCAACTAATAAAAACGTGGGGTATTTTAACTGTACTGGAATAGACAGGCAGCTGCCTTGTTTTTGCAGGGTACCTGTTTGGAGGATGACAAAAATGGGAAGTGTGATAAACAGTGTTTTGCAAAATGGGAAGTGTGATAAACAGTGTTTTGCAAAATGGGAAGTGTGATAAACACTGTTTTGCAAAATGGGAAGTGTGATAAACAGTGTTTTGCAAAATGGGAAGTGTGATAAACACTGTTTTGCAAAATGTGAAAAACATTGTTCATTGTGTTTATCACATTCTACATTTGTGCAATAAAATGAGTGATCATTGGGAAGCAGGCTATTGATAGGCGCCTGTTAGATCTATTTAAAACTATTACAATATAATAGGCCTATATATTAGAACACTGTGAGTTAATACACAGCTTACAAACTTCATCAAATTCATGGTCGACCTCCCAAAAGGCTTCCAAGCATCCAAAGTTGACTGCTTCCACATGTGTGTGAAGCCCAGTGGAGCAAAGCAGTGTTCAACCAACTGTGAAGTTCCATAATCACGTCACTTTGAAGTCGGAGGGTGTGCAGTCATGCATAGCTAATCACTGAACCATGTTGGGTCTGTGCTGAGCATGTGGGGAGCAGAGATTTCACCCCCCTTTGAAGTAAACCACCCCAGGGACAAGTTTTCAACATATCTGCTCAGGAGATGATAAGAAAACTACACTAGCAGCAGCTGATAAGTCATCCTATTATAAACATGATAAGCTTCTGGGTCTATAACTTAGCATTATGTATTTAAACAATTAATACTAGTAGTAGTCCAACAAAACCTGACTCAAAGTTAATGAAGGCTTAATCAAACAAAATATGATGTCATCATGTCAGTAAGTCTCGGTAGGTCTAAGTTGCAGTGGCGTAGCTACAGGGGGGCGGGGCAGGGGGCCCCCCCCTCCTTGCTCCATTCTGACCAGGAAAGAAATGATTACATTGCCATCAAACGGTGCATTTTGCCGACGGCGTGCCTCTGCCGCGACAGCGATAATAGCTCCCCCGCTAAAAATGTTCCATTTCCATCACAGACTTCAATATTTTGCCCCCCTGGAAAATTTCCTAGCTACGCCACTGATTTTCGTTTGAATTAGTGGTGCACATGGTATTTCAGGGTAGGCGGCATTGGCCTGGGCTCGGCACCCAGCTCCGATCAACTGGACCTATGTTGGACAGCAGTTTCAATCATCCTTTGCCTCATTGTAGTGTCCTCTTCCAGGAATCCTGCTGTCCTGATTAGCCTACTGAATACATAAATACATGAAATACAGCCCTAATCATCCATCAAACCTCTGAAAAGTCTGCACAAACCTGTTTCAGTAGCCATTTATACAGTTGCGGACTAGCCGTTGGTCAGAAACCTGTAGTTTTCCACCTTCACAGAAACATATATATTGCAACCATCAATCAAACAGTTGACATCGGTTGTAACACTTCACAATGGTTGTTGGTTGGTCAAAGACTTTTGTTAAAATGGTTGATTAGGCACAGCTAGGCAGCCCAGGTTCTGAATTAACAATACACAATGGCCCCCGGTCCATGAATGAAGCATTGATGTCCATGAAATCAAGAAAACTAACACTTTGTACTTTGGGATGGCGTGATCAATGAGTTTAGATGTACGACAAAGTGTGGCCAATAGATAGATAGATAGATAGATAGATAGATAGATAGATAGATAGATAGATAGATAGATAGATAGATGACCTGTTAATTGCATGGAGAGATTGGAGTCCTCATGAGATGAATGTGAGATGGATGGCTTTACCTTCATCCTGTTATGTATTTACGCACTTAGTAGGCCAATTAGGACAGAAGAGGTCATGGCAACAAGCCAATTAAAGGACGATTGAAACTGCTGTCCAACATTGGCCAAGGTGACGTGACCCAGGCTGGTCAAAGCTGGAATCGAACCTAGGACCAGCTAATTCCCTGTCTCCTTATGAGCCCTTACAGAGTCATTGGATGGATGGATGATTTGGGCTTTATATCCTGTATTTATGCACTTGGTGAGCTAATTAGGACATGAGGAGGACACAACAATGAGCCAAATAATGATTGAAACAGCCATCCAACATTATCTTACGCCCAGGTGACCAAGATAGAGCTGGATTCTTGTTTGACCAATGATCAGAAGCTGATTAGACTACAGAAACCATCCTCATTACTAAGAGCTCATTTGTTCAGAAAATGATGTTGCCCCGTGGTTGCCCCAAAATTGTCCATGACCCCAGCCACCTCCCAGTGACCTTACAGTGACCTTGCAGTCTGTTTCAAGGTCAATTAGACCACAAGGTCCTTCCGGTCACATGACATGATGTTCTCACCCTCTCCTCGCGAGACTGTGCTAGACAATAGCAATTAGCATTGGTGACGTCATGACACAAGTGGGTACACCTACCCTACAATGATCAGGCAATTTGGCCTAATTTTGTTCTTTAATTCCAGAAAACCAAATTTCTTTTTCTTTTTATTTCTTACACCAATTATTTTCTAAGATAAGAAAATTAAATTGACACTTGCTTGGCATTTGGACTTTAACGGCTCAACAAATTTACTTTGACCTAGGGATGGAAGGATGGATGGTTGATTGAGACTTTATGTCCTGTATTTATGCAGTTGGTATGCTCATTAGGACAGGAGGAGGACACTGCAATGAGGCGAAGGATGATTGAAACAGCCGTCCAACATATAGGGCCAGGTGACCCGGCAAAAGCTGGATTCGAACCCTCGACCCAGCGATTGGCAGCCCAGCACGCTCCCACTTAGCTAACCCTCCCTCCCCCTTTCGACCGAGGGAAGCAATTTATTTACAAAAATCACAAAAATACTATTTTAATATCATTAAGCACTGCAGAATTGAGAATGTTCCATAAATTCAAAATCTAGGTTCCATTTTATACAAGGCTATACAAATACCACCACACATCAGACAGTATATAAATACAAGTTATCTGAAAATAGGCCAAGCATATCAAGTGTTATTGTCTTTGACAGAACTATGTGCCAACTAATTTGCATACAATGGATCCGTCATGCCTTGTTGCACATGGCTGGGTGCAATGTCATCATCATCATCATCATCATTTTGAACAAAAAACTGGCACCAGATGAAATGAGGTTTGTAAGATATTTAGTTTGGGGGGGGGGATGCAATAATTTACAATTTTTTAATACACTTGCCAAAAATTTTTATTGAGTTTATTGCAATGCACTTCATGGAGTGCAACTTTTACTGTGTGACACACCCACTTCAACTGGAATAGAAACTTTTTCTGTTGCTAGTTCAGAGGAATATTCTGGATCGTAAGGCCATGCATATTTGATTTTTAGCTTTTTGAATCGACCGACTTTCTGAGTAGATCTAAGGAAAAAAATATTGAGCTAAAACACCAATTTAATCAAATATACATTTTTTGAGAATATATACATCTTTTTTTCTCGTCCTGCCGACCGACCCAAGAAATAGTGCCTCGAGAAGATCCGAGAAGCTAAAGATCAATTATGTCTGGTCTAAACAGTTCTAAACATTCACAATATATTTCAACCAATAGGCCTATTAAAAGAAGATGTCAACTGTATTTCTTATTCTCACCAGTGATGCATAAAAGTATGGATGATTGCATTAAGGGACTTCATGCAGGCCTACTTTTTTTTCTTTTTTCTTTTTTTTTTGGGGGGGGGGACCTTGCATGGGTAACGTGGGTTAGGGATTAGGGGTGGGGTTAATCTTGTCCACTGTTCCATGACAGACAATAACCCCCCCCCCCAAATTACAAACAGCAGATGCTGAAATTCAGGATACTCCACCCATATTCCATAGTGACAAGTGTATTGTCTCATTGTTTGTGAGAATTTTTACACCCCTGATATAATTGGCATAAGGACATGTGCTTTTGCATTGTGGGGTCACCCTGAGGTCATACATTCCTTTTTAGGCCCTTTTTGTTTAACCATCTAAGATCACAACTCCCTGCCTCTCATTTAGGCCTATGTAGGCCTTTCATAGTTTTCAACCATTTTCAAATTTCTTGAATTTCAAGGCCTGCAATACTTTATTATACCAATTGTGAAGTATTTAACCTAAATTCCAAAAAATAGACTTATTATTGCATGAAATGTATATCATAATTATTTGGCTAATTATAGGTCCAGAAATATTAGGGGAGCAACCAATGCCAACCATAAGATATCTATATATATTTCAATGCAAAACTAACATGGATTTTTAAAAAAATCCATGTTGGTTTTTTGCATTGAAATTTGGTTTTTCAAAAAACCATTTTGAATCTAAAAAAACAATTTTGTCTGAAATTTTTTAGAGTGTACACTATTGTGCTCTGATCAGTGATCACTGACTCCAAATCACAGCAACTCAAACTGACATCATAGGACCCCCCCCCCGCCAATCCACAATAGATGTCATCACGCAGGTGTGTATCCACTGAGGGGGGAGGGGGGGGGGTCGTTACACCTGCCTGGTGCAGCAGTCACAGGTGACTGAATTAATGAACACATCTGTTGCAGCCTAGTTCGGAGAGTGTGCCAAAGTACCAGTATAAGTCCTTGACAATAGGTATACAATTAATACACAGGCATAATTAGTACACCCCCCCCCCCTCTTAACAAGGAGTGATAATGAGTCGTGAGTATAAATCCACAAGCAGCTAAAATCAGTGGATCTGACTGAATGACCAGCCTAGCAGGACAAATATACAGGGGGGGATCCAGAAATTTCTGGTGGGGGGGTCTATCGGGCTATTGCGTCGCGGACTGCATAATTCGCGACATCACCCGACTACGGGCTGATAAAATTAACATGTGAAAATATATAAATTTTGGTCTGGTGGGGGGGGATGCATCCCCCCCATCCCCCCCCCCCTGCGTCCGTCCCTGCAAATATATGTATATATATCTAATGAATTCGAGAAACTGTGCTCCAAGAGAGATCCAAAGATTAGTCCTACCTCTTAACTTATAAATGTACTAGAAAATCCCATCAGATCAGGGAAATAGAAAAGATTCTAAAAATAAATAAGGGTCTCCCCTCCCTTTTTTGGCCCCTAATTAAGTAAGGCATGGAGAAAGGAAGAAGAATGTGAAAGGACACACGAATTGGGAGGAGAAGAAGAAAGAAGTCAGTGAGTTATGAGAAAGAAGAAGGAAGGAGAAGGAAGGAGAAGGAAGGAGAAGAAAGAAGGCAAGGAACCATGGGAGGAAAGGAAGAAGTCTGAAGATCTGTGATTGGAATATATATATGATAAGAAGTTGAAGAGGAAGGGGAGAATAAGAGAATAAGAAATGATGGAAGAGAAGAGAAGAAGAAGTCACAGGAAGAATATTAAACAGAAACATTAGAAAAGAGTGAATATTAAACTTAGAAGCAGATAATTAGAGAAAATTAGAAATATTTTGGTATTTCTCTGCACTGTGCACCTTAATTTAGTCCAATTTGTTAACAAGTAAAAGCATAATCACATATTATCTCCCTACCATATAATTTATAATGTAGGCCATAGGCAGGACTCAATCCTAAAACTACCAATGAAAAATGATGAAATCACTATCAAAAGTCACCTCAAATACAAATAGACCTTTCCAATCAATCACTGAATCAGTGTCCTTGATTTCAATAGAGTTGGTGAACCATGTAAATGACAGAAGTTTTTCAACAAACAACACAAGAGTCAGAGGCTGCTCACAGGCTGTTCAGAGGCTGACAAAAGGTTTTTCATCACCTGTCAATCCATGCGAGCAGGCTGCAACTCAGGTGTGTCATTCTCTGATCATTTGCAAGTTTTACAGGTGCAAATTCCATGCTCCATCAATGGCCATTGTCAGTTTACAGGTGTGATTCCCCAAAAGGGAAGTCCCAAAATGACGTCATGGCCCTCAGCACGTGCCAGCTCTCCTGACAAAGAGGTCCAGCACGTGCCCTTCTGACATTAAAAACCTTCCACAAAATGTCGTTTTTACGCTACAGTGAACCCATCAAACATAGGCGAATAAAATCGTACAATAATTTATTTTAAAGCATGCAAAAGTGCGGGTTTTTATGTCAACTCATATCGAATTGATTGGCAACAAGTGAGTCTTTTGAATTTTGATATTGACTCGAAGAATCTTGATTGTCAACAAGTCCGGTCTTTTGATTGTTGATACCAACTCTTTAAAATCCTGATTCACAACAAATAATAAATCTTTTAGTCTTTCATATCAACTCTTAGAATCTTGATTGACAACAATACAAGTCTTTCGACATCATATTTTGATATCAACTCTTTAAAATCTTGATTGTCAACAACTGCAGTCTTTGGATTATTGATACCAACTGTTTGAAATCTTAGCTGCCAACTTGTCTATAGGTAGGTAGTCTTTAAATATCAACTCATTAAAATCTAGATTGCACAGTAGTCTAGCATTTTAATTTCAACTCTTTAAATCTTGTTTGCCAACAAGTCAAGTCTTTTGATTATTAATACCAACTACATGTAATTGAAATCTTAGTTGCCAACTTGCCGATAGATAGACTTTTGATATCAACTCTTTCATTTCTTGATTGACAACAGGTCTAGCCTTTTGACCTGATATCAATTATTTCCTTTTTTGATTGCCAACTTGTCCAGTCTATTGATGTCAACTCTTTAAAATCTTGATCACCAACTAGTCAAGTATTTTGATATCAACTCTTTAAAATCTTGATTGTCAACAAGTCTAGTATTTTGATATCAACTCCTTAAAATCTTGATTGCCAACTTAGTCTAGTCTTCTTTAACTCTTGATTGCCAGCTTAAAAATCTTGTGTTTTGATATCAACTTTATCAGTCTCTCGGAGACTCGGAATCTTGATTGACAACCAGACTTGTCTTTTGATATTGACTCTAAAATCTTTGTTGTCCACAGGTCAACTCTTCCGACATTGACTCCGGGATTTCCATGCCACAGATTCTAGTCTTTCAGAGTATTTAATTCGAGAAGAATACATTTCATCACATCAGTTAGGCCTATTTCAACCAATTTTCTTTTGACTAATTTGAAGTCAGCAACAATATTTAACAGTCTTTACAACAACTTGCTTTATCCTATGGAAAAAATTACAAATCCTTCGAAAAACATGCACCGAAAAATAGGAAATCGACTAATAATGACTGCGATTGATTTTGGCTTTCGTGTCAATTCAAGTGGAACGGAAATGGCACAAAAACCACTCACGTGTGACATTGCACCCTCTCGTGAGAAACATCAACTATTGAGGGATTTTGCGTGTTACCCTCAAAGCATTAATTGATTGCAATTAAATCTAACAGCTCGCCCTTTTAAGAGTTTTTTAGTTGATTCAGACACAATTAATTACAGAAACACTAGTTGTTCAGCCTGTGAGTGGATGGATGGATGAGTGGTCCTTTACTTCCTATATTGAGGCTCCAGATGAGGTTTTGTGTCCCCCCCCCTAACCCCCATCCGGAGCCTCTGTATTTTGAACTTTGTAAGCTAATTAAAGCCTAATAAGTCTGTCTCCATATATATGGATTACGAGAGGTATTATGAGTAAGTGGCACTATGATAAGGGGGAGAGCTATTTTTGTCTTGGGGGAGCCCACCAAATGACATATCATCTTGTTTGTTTGCAAAGTGAGAGAAATCCTGTGACCAACAGTTAATAATCTGGTTGTTAGCATGTTATAATCCCCCAATCGGTATGATAACAAGTTAACAACACTCTTTTCTGTTGAACTGCGGTTTTGAGAACATAGTCAATACAGTGTAGCTGACCCAAACAATCAAACATTCAACAAACACACTCATTAAGTCAGACTCCTTGGCTTTGTCAACAACACCAATCGCCTTGCTGAAAGGCAAAGGGGATTCCATCAGAGCTCCTATTGCTTGGAGACAATGGTGATTGAAATTGTACTGTAACCTCAGTCTGGTGAAAATGAGAACTGCATGCTGCTACCACCTGGCACAAAAGTTGATTTTGTATGCTACAGCATTGCTGTCCCAAGAAATAGTTCCAATTTCATTGCACATTCACAAAATTTCTATTCAACATTGATGTATACCAGAGTCAGACTCGGCAATCACATTCTCTAAGGAAGTAGACAAGGCCATCAGCACACTCAGAAACAGCCTCGGTGTCTTCCAGACAAAACTGGGTGTGTTCCTCTGATTGAAATGATGTGGACACTCACAGGAGCTCGTGGAATAGCACACTAATCACTATTTGGCAACACATGACAGCGTAATTATGTTCAGATCTGCAAAAGCTGGAAAAAGAACTGAAGAAGGCAGTGGCGTAGCTAGGAAATTTTCCAGGGGGGGCAAAATATTCAAGTCAGCTATGGAAATGGAACATTTTTGTTGGGGGAGCTTTTATCGCTGTCGTGGCAGAACGTTTGATGGCAATGTGATCATTTCTTTCCTGGTCAGGATGGAGCCAGGGGGGGCGACCGCCCCCCCTGCCCCCCCTGTAGCTACGCCACTGGAAGAAGGGCAATGCAAGAGCAGTCAACTTGTAGACAGCTGTAACCTTGTATCAGTGTCTGTGCTGGGCTAGCAAAACTTCCCTCACATAAGGTTATGGACTTCTGATAAAATGGGTAACATGTTGAGGAATCCTGCTCTCTCTTCATTCAAACTTGTCACAGGTGAGCGGCTGAGCGCCCAGAACTGGGGTCTGAGAGCTGCACTTACCATATCTAATCTATCCATATATCTATCTATACGGGTAGTGGTAGCAAAGCGGGATGCTTTTCAAAGGCTTAATCTCTGGGACCCGGGTATAGGGTTCGATTCCCAGCCAATGCAACCCATTCTAGACCAAAGTTTTATCCTGTGCCAAGAGTTACCGCAGTAATCATCAGTCCTAAATGCACTATCAGTGCAAAAATACAGATAGTAAAACCCTATCACCCAAAAATACAGATAGTAAAACCCTATCACCTTGTACATCTGCCCAAAATATTTTAAATACATCTTGAAAATATAAATGACAAAGGATGATGAAAAACATATATAAATCATTTAAAAAAAGAATTATTCACAAATTTATTACTGATAAAAACAACTCATTTATATGTGCAAGTAGAATCACATTTAGGTTGAGTAAATAAATAATGTAAATCAGTTTTAAAATGCACATTAAATTAACAATTTAATTTTCTTGATTTGTTTCAATCTCCTCAAAGTCTCGTCAGAAAGTGGGTTTTCGAAAGCTTTGAGTTCTTCAAGAGACGTCATTTGTTCCAGTCTTTCCCAGTTTATTTCTTCTATTTCATTGCCACCAATGTCCAACTGTTTTAAACTTTTTAAGTCGTACAAGCATTCCGGGAACACTTTAAACTCATTTTGTGAGATATTTAAGGTTTCGAGGCAAGATAACTCCTTTATTTCTTCTGGTAAATATCCCAGTTTGTTATTGTCCAAGATTAAGGACTCCATTTTGTTGAAAGTCGAAGGAAATTTCCCCGGAATCGACTTGAGTTTGTTCCGAGAAAAGACACAATGCGTCGGAGGTGTTGATTTTAACATCAAATACAAAGCGTGAGGAATTTGAACTAAGTCGCAATCATTCAGATCCAACAAATGCGATTCTCTCGCTTCGTTACACGCTTGAACGATTTTTGCTGCGGAGTAGACAGCCATTTTGTTTTGCTGCGGAGTGTTAGAATTTATAATTTCACTTTTAAAAACATGGAATTAAATTTTATCCAGTGAGTCTTAGCAGAAAATGTCATGTTTTATCATTGTTAGTCTCTATGGTATGATCTTGAATCCTTAGATCCAGTAGAGATACTAGGTTGGCTCAAGTTTATTCCAATAATGATTTTAGTCAGTGGCAATTATAATATACACACAACAGTGACAAAAATAGGCTAATTTCAAGATTCACCTCTTAGGTATTAAGTAATTCTCAGAGTAAGAAATATCCAATACACATTGAAGCCAGCTCTTGGTGTACTAGTGGATTGGAACATACATGAATACACAAATGCTATTTATAGATATATCCTGGTATCTCCTGGTGGTACAGCAAGTTATTAATAGAATCCAGTCCAGATACACTTCGTGTTTAGCTGATAAATGAATATAAAAGAATCAGAAAACTATCATACAATAAATAGGCCCTCAAATGTAGTAATGTGTATTCCAGTTGTGGTAGTAGCAAAATAACAGTGCTGGAGCTGCTTCCAGGCCTGCAGCTCACTGAAATGTGTACAAGATCTAGACTGCAGCTAGCCTCATTTCATATCTGGGTCAACTATATCTAGGTCAGGTTCTTGTACAACATCTGGGCCTCTATAGATAGAACAGGCATGACTTCAGTATATACAATTATCAGAAAAAGATGTGATACAAATGTCACTTTTCTTAAAAATGTTTGATATATAAAATTTATAAGTTTTAGTCTCCCATTGATATTTTTAGAGACAGTAGCGGATCCATATCCTCTTTGGGGGGGGGGAGGGGTATTGGGAGTTTAAATCCCCTCTCCAGGCATGTAGATCTTAATGCAATAAAATAAATGGTATTTTTATTTTGGTACCTTTTGATAAATCACCCAATCCCATCATCCAGAATTTTCTGGATCCGCCCCTGAGATAGTAGGCCAATAGAGAATTTGAGATGGATTAGACTCGAATGATATGTAGCTATATGTATACATTCGATACGAATCGATAGATATAAAAATATCGATATTGGTAGACACAAATTTATAAATATATGATACCAGACAGATATAGTCTATAGACAGTACATAGTCTAAAAGACAAGAAAAGAGATAGCTAGGTCTTAGTATACACACACTGTGTGACAGATACAGTCTTGAAAGTAGGTAGATGGACAGATACGGCAGCAATTGTCATTGCCAATTAAGATAGGTAGCGGATAGTTTTAAACAAGATTTAATTGATACTCTAGATCATACTGTAGATCATTCTTATCAGATAGTAGGCCTAGACATGATGGAAGAATAAGATGGATGGATGTTTGGGGCTTTACGTCCTGTATTTATGCACTTGGTAGGCTAATTGGAACAGGAGCAGGACACAGCAATGAGGCGAAGGATGATTGAAACAGCCATCCAACATAGGCCCAGGTGACCCGGCAAGAGCTGGATTCGAACCCTGGACCCAGCGATTGGCAGTCCAGCACGCTACCACAAGACCAAACCTGGACCCCCCCCCTCGATAGATGAGTAAGAAGAGAAGACCATGATAATAGCATATGATAGGCCGACATAATATAAATGACAGGCAGAAAAATAATCATAGATTTATATATATATTATATCTTTAGACCCTAAATACGTCTGGGTCAGGGGTAGGTCCGATAAAACCGGATTTTTGAAGAACTTCGATTCAAGACACCATTTTCTATCCAGAAGAAGTTAGCAGGCTCAGTCATAAAATGATACCTTTGAATAAACTAATGACAAATAAATACAGAGCTTTATCAGCTTATTATGCTTGAGTCTGTGATCTGGGTACTAATCAGGGCTTTGGAGTCGGAGTCGGAGTCGGGAGTCGTGGAGTCGGAGGTTTTTGGGTGGAGTCGGAGTCGAAATTTGACTTTCAGGTGGAGTCGGAGTCGGAGTCGAAAATTAAATTCCTGACTCCTACAAATAATCAAAATAATTTACAAAAACAGTTACAAAAATTCGAGATGTTTCTCAAAATTTCTTATAGAAGTATTCATATACAAAATCCAATGAAAACTTTGTAGAACTACTTTTTCTCCACTGTTAGTCATGTAATATTTGTATGCAATAATGCCGATAAGCAGAATTGGGAGTCGGAGTCGGAGTCGTAATTCAGGAGACCTAAGGAGTCGGAGTCGCTTTTCAGAAAGCAAAAGGAGTCGGGAGTCGGAGTCGGTTCACTAAACACCCGACTCCAAAGCCCTGGTACTAATATTGCACCACTCCAGCTGGGTTGACTGGGCTGGCTTGGAACCCAGAACCAAGAATTGGCCTGGCAATGTGTGGCCAATGGGCCACCAGATCATATCAGTTGGCAGAACTTTGTACATGGCACAAAAAGCAGGAATCAAGTAAATATATAGTCAAAGAGAGTTGGGTGTCTTATGTCACTGTATATACAGTTTACTCCAGACTTGTCATTGTCAAAGTTCTCATTATCATCTTACCATACAATCTTACAATACAATCCAAAACCTACGAAAGTGCTAGGCCCTATTAAAACTCCATTAATAGGATTAAACACTTACCTAGTATTCCATTTATCAGGCCTGTTTCCCAAACAACTGCGTCTGCATCCTATAAAGTTCATAAACAGTATTCTGGAACTAGCAGATCTGGAAGTGATGTCGTTCTGCAGTTCAGCCTGCCTCCCTGTTGCAGCTATGCATGCATGAATGCACACCACTCCCCTCCAGTGCACTCGCCATGACTGGAAGGGTCCATTGTTGTGAAGTGGGGGAGGAGGGCAGGAGGTTTCCTCATGGGTGGCTGGAGCTCATAGAGTGGTGGCTTACTACAATAACTTTATTTTTATAAGTCACATAATAATATGTAAATGGCACTGCCATGAAATTCGCGCAGCACTTTAAAACGTTTTTGTAGGACTTCTAGTGTTACCATAACTTTCATGTTTATTTCATATTCAATGTATGAAAGGCAGTTATGTAACTGTTTCAGAAAATTAGAAAGACAGAATAAACATGGAAAGACAGAGAAAAATTTAGAATAGCAAGATAATCTAGACAAAGAATATAATAGATAAATAGATAAATAGAGAGATAAATAGATAGTCGGATAGATAGATAGACAGATAGATAGATAGACAGATATATACATAGATATATGTAGATATATTGACAGACAGATAGATAGAAAAATTGATAGATTGATATATATTAAATAGATAAATAAGATTGATAGATAATCAGCTAAATGGTAAAAAGGCAGACAGCACTGACAGCTGCCAAAGTCAAGTCTATGTTAGATTGTTGACATTACATAATAGTATGAATATATAGTAATACAAAAACAATAACAATGCATGTAGATTAACTGTTCACTGTTACATAATCATCAGTTTATAAGATTATGTAACTTTAATTTTGTTATGTTTTCTTGTCTGATTGAAATTAAATGAATCACATATTAATAATTTGAATTAGCTTGTCAACGCTAATAATTAGCTATTCCATAAAATTTATTGGTACAGGATATATTACTAGAGAAAATTGAATTTTTAAGACACTTTTGAAGATGAATATGTTATGTTTGGTTAAATACGAAACAAAATCATTGATAAGAAGCTGGACCCACTTGACCTAATTCCCAACTGTGGACTGTTGATGTTGAGACCATCACTGCACAGATTTTTGAGTCTTCTCTTGCACTCATTTCGCTTCGCTCAACGGCCTTCGGCCGTTTCGCTGCGCGAATATTACTAGAGAAAATTGAATTTTTAAGACACTTTTGAAGATGATATGTTATGTTTTGTTAAATACGAAACTAAATCAATGATAAGAAGCTGGACCCACTTGACCTAATTCCAAACTGTGGACTGTTGAAGCTGAGACCATCACTGCACAGATTTTTGAGTCTTCTCTTGCACTCAATTCGCTTCGCTCAACGGCCTGCGGCCGTTTCGCTGCGCGAATATTAAGTAAGTAAAGACTATAAAGTTGTAAAGGATTGTGGATGTATTACATCATAAGATTAAACTTTTACCCATTCCTCTGTTCTTGGTGTGCCAAACAGTCTACCAATATAGCTCAGTGTGATAAACAAATATGTCCCAACATTTTCCACATTCCTGTTAGGGTTCACTTGACCTAGCAGTTGCAGTCAAGTGGAAAAATCAGCTAAGCAGAGATGTATATAAGCCTATAAGCTCCTATACTGTTACAGTGTTACACACTTTGTGGTTTTTACATGCTAGCAAAAAATGATGAAGTTGAAATACAGTGGTCCCTGCTTCATAAGACCTCCTGTTATAAGACCCCCGGAGCAGGTCATGTGTGAGAAGCTGTGAGATTAGTAATATGTTAAGTTTTAGGTCTATTTGTCCTTGCAATTGAAATATGCTACAGCATAGGCTGTAAGCCGCTGTATACATGAATTGTTTAAATGAAGTTCGGAAGAACAGGCTTCTTCAAAAGAAGTTCTTAAATTAACTGCGATTATGTCGAAACTATTATTGAGGTTATATTGTAGTTAAATATTATAGGCAAGATTTTTGTCTGAATCACACAGAGACTGTTGGAATTACTTCAGAGCACTTCATTCTAAACTGCAAACTGCAGCTTCAGAGAGAGTGAGAGAGAGCAACGTTTCATTTGAACGGTCCGCTGGCGCAGATCTCGCCCTGTGAGCTCCAGTGGGCTGCATAGCGGGCAAGCGGAAAGACTACAAAGTGCAGGGCATGACGGGGAGGCAAGCATGAGGCAAGCGCAGCCACAGCAAGCAGCACAGGGAATTGTGGGAAGGGGGGTTACGGGGTGTGGCGGGGGATATCATCTCGCTCCAGTGGTTTAGCAAATTAACCATCGACTGCAGAACTGCTCTACAGGGCTTCCCGCACCAACGCACGACATCGTCATGACAACTGGCAATGCTCCACTGAACACGTCTCCATGGTAACTGGCTCTGATCTTGTTGCCAAGTGAATTTGATGCAGATGAGGGAAGTTGAAGGACATTTTAGTTGGCTGCATACTGTAGTATGTGGTTCGCAGGATATTGCGCAGGCTATGGAGTACCACAA